>JAVDOI010000012.1:16394541-16850017 GCA_032191485.1 Leptoclinus maculatus
GAGAGAGAGAGAGAGAGAGAGAGAGAGAGAGAGAGAGAGAGAGAGAGACGTTAGAAGTTCTGCTCTTGTGTCGATAGCTATGATCAGCAATACGGTGAACGTGTTTTCCCTTCTCCGTCGCTCTCTCCCGGTTACCGTGTAGAGTCGGATTCTCTTCTATAGGCCACAGTTTCTAGTGAGGCTTTGTTCAGATGATCCATCTTGTTTTTTCTCCGTAAAAGAAATCAAGCCTTAAATAAAACTGTTCAGAAGCTGACTTCTCCTCACCTCTAGTGACCTCACACACACACAGGAAGCTCTGCAGGGCTCACGTGTCTGAAAGGTTTTCTCAGCTGGATTAGTTTCTTTTCTGTTTTCTATTTATTTTATTTGTCATAGTGTTGCTGCAGCTGACTTTACTGTATCTGTGCTGTTATCACAGCAGCATATATGATGAAGGTTTACGGTATTTAAAATGTATTGTAACGGATAGAAAAGGGCTTATCCTTCATAAGGAAGTGCAGAGTGTTTGATCAGTGGCTCATTTAATATTTAAAGACAAGAGGCTTTAGGTTTAAATCCTTTTTTTTTTATAATCCAGATGTTTTTCCAGAGATGCCGTGTACACATTCTGCTTTACGCTCTAAAAAAAACAAGTGTGATAGTTTTATTTTACAAAATATATTTCTTCCACACTTTTTTTCAATTTCCCTTCACAGGAGCTCTCCGTGGTGCTGATTTCCTGATGTGGGGTGAACCTGCTGCTGGGATTCTCCAATCACGTGGTGAAGTAAAGAACTCTCTCTGGAGTAATAAACACTGTAAGTGACCTCATGTTAAATGGTGATGAAGATATATGACTATGAAATGTTATAACGATTTAAGAAACGACGATTTAAAAGACTTGTTTCCTCTTCTCTAGAGATCTCCAGCTGGCAGTTTGTACAAATCTTCCTCTCGAGATTTAAAAGTTTGTTGCAATAAGTCACATTGGATGAAGTTCTGTAAAAGAACAATGCGTGTTATGGAGCGTTGGTACAGTTCCACATAAAATAATCACAAGAGAATCAACAAGCAGAAAACTGTGCAGCTCAGGCTTTATTTGTGGTCAACATTACAAATCATGATTTAAACTGAGACAACAGGAAATCACATTCAGACAAACAGTGTAAAGACTCCACAGTGATGTCCACTGACATGAGACATTTAATATATTTAGGTTATTTATATTGTTAAATGTTTCATATATTTCACGGACCGTGTACAAAAATACATAAATCTCAAAGAGGCTTTGCACCAGATTTAGCTATGAATTAATGTATTTTGTTATTCAAGTATGGGAACGCATGAAAAAGTTACATGAAAGTCTATATTGACCCTATAATGTGAAAATACAGCTTCTGACAAATTCTTCTATTTGTGGTTAATTAGATCCTGTTTAGGTCATTTATTAGTTCATGATGAATTTATTTTATCTTCAAAAACATGTTTGTCATTAAAAACTATGTTAGATTTAATATCTTCCGTTAAGGATTGAGGGGATGAAGTCTGCATTATTCTCCTCCAGTGAAGTCTGTAAAAGCTTTAAGTTGATTTCATGATAGTGTTGAGTCCCCGCGGCCTGTAGGTGGCGCCAAATCCCTGAACTGTCGACATGTTGTCCGACTAAAACGCTGCAGCCATCGTCGAGTGTGTAGGCCTGAGCTGTGAGGCTGGCCTACTTTTGTTTCTGAAATAATGTATTACTGAGCATGTAGCACGTGAGCCTCGGTGTTTGGCCTCTGATACATTTAGTAGAATATTTTAAACCTTCACAATAAGACGAACGGAGAGAAGCATGGCTCCTAAAGGTGGACGATGGAGCGGCGGATGTTTCCATCACCGGACACTGCACACGTAGCCATCGGGAGCATTAGCCAGGCTTAGTGTGCATTTTAATTATAAATATAGATTATTTTTTTACATTTTACATGAAGGTCTACTCGCACACTTTAAAATGAATTAACCTAATGCCTCACAATAAACAGATATTTTTAAAATTCCGAATAGATGAACATTGCGTACTTATAAATGAAGCCAGCCTTTCAACCAAATCCTACATTTACTAAAAATAAAAATGTAGTAAAGAATACCATAAATGCAAATGACTCCCGGAAGATGTTTTAGTAAAATCCAGAGGTTTAGGCCGTTGACCCCACTTGGCGAAAGTCCAATTGTTTGCGTTAAACCTGCTTCGTATTATGCACGAGGAGGTTTGAAACTATTCATATCTATTCATTTAACACCGATATTTCCGTCGCGATGTAAAAGTTATCTGGCGGTCACCTCATTTTTTAATGCTGTAACAGCCTATCAAACTACGCATTGCGCCCACCCAGTCAAAGCAACACACACACACACACACACACACACACACACACACACACACACACACACACACACACACACACATAGGCACGCTGATACATGCTTGCACGCGCAGTTGCGTGACAGTACAGCAGTTCAGCTTTATCCTGCTGCTAAAGCCGGGGCCTGTCTCTGTGCCGGTAAAGGGTCAAAGCGCGTAAAAACCCAAAAGCCTGCACGCGGCCCGATGAGGCGACACCGACGATGATGAAGATGAAGATGCCGTGTGTAGATTCCTCTCTTGGCATTCACCGCGTGCCTTAATTGTATGGACATTAAATCAAGGTCCGCTGTGAACACGCAGAGGGACAACCCTGGAAGAAGTCGCCTGCTCGCCCCGCTGACGGGCGCAGAATGAACTTCCGCGAGCTCAAACCCCTCCAGCACGAGACCGCATGACTACGATTTAAGTACAGCTCCCGTTTCCGTGCACGCGCTCGGGCGCACACACACACACACGTACACAAATCTAAAAGCCGATTTTGCAGTACACGCACACACACACACACACACACACACACATACGCACGCACGCATGTAGGACACTCGAATCTAAAGCCGATTTATAGCCCACGCCAGCAATAACGCGCGCGGCCACATTCTTGTCCTGCGCCTCTTTTGGATTCCACGCAAAGAAATATTGATATCACTGCGCCACAGCTCGGCGGCAACCCCCCCCCCCCCCCATCAGCACATAAAAGGACGTGAAGCAGAGCACCTGAGAAAAAGCCTCGTTTTCAGCACAGCACCGTTTACCGACACCCTCTCTCCTTGGCTGTGCGCCTTTTACGCATCTCCTGGCACATAATGACAGCTGAAGCTACACAAGTGCTCTCGCTTTTGTCCGCTCGATTTACAACATCAGCCTGCCCCCCCCCCCCCCTTCCCAAAAAAACCCCACATACAACAACGGAAAAAGAAGAAAGCAACGCTGTTGGCACCTCGCGAGGCTATTTCTTTTGAAGTCATACATCCCACTGAGAAGAGCATACGCTGTATTTTCCATTTAACTTGAGCTTGAATGCAGTTCCCCGACTTGTCCACGATCAACGCCCTCGGACCAAAAAACGCGCGATGCCTCCTCTCTCCTCTCATGCGGCTGACACACTACCACTTTTACATGAGGCTCACTGTATATCAGGGAAAGAAGAAGAAGGCAGGTGGTCCTTCTATGCGCCGCACGTCACTCTAGCAGCTCCCTAAAGCTCGTTTCGTCGGGAGGCTGATTGTCTCGTGTTTGAGGTTTTGGTTGAGGTAAAAAAAAAAGGCTTCTCAGTCTTCAGAAAGGTCCCCATCTCCAGCAAGAGTCAGCCGGTTCGTGTCTTTTTAATCTGACCCATTTCAGGCACAATCCAGCCCTGGATGCGTTCTCCCTCGCTCTCCCCCCTCTCCCTCCCCCCCCCCCTCCCTCTCTCTCTCTCTCTCTCTCGCGGGCTGTGTGATCCACTGTCTCCCGGATTAGAGCGCCCCTCTCTTCCCATCCTAGACAATTGCGAGTCTCTGCTGATTGGGCTTCAACGCAAGAGGATTACATGGGCGCACGATGACGTCAGGCCAAGCCCCCCCCCCCCCCCCCCTACATTAAAACCAAATCCTCATCAGCCCCAAATGTCCTTGAAACCACCGGGCCTGACTTTCTGCAGCGCGTCATGCATGCATGCACCGGGGCAGACCGCTGTTTTTAGGCGTACACACACACACACACACACACACACACACACACACACACACACACACACACACACACACACACACACACACACACACACACACACACACACACACACACACACACACACACACACACACACACACACACACACACACACACACGAGCATTTAATGCAATGTCGCGCGCTGAAGAAGCCAGAATGACATGGCAGAGTCCCGCGTGCACCTGAATGCCAACACCTTGGAGGTTTTTAAGCTATAAGCAGGTGCATGACCATAGTGGCTGAATGCTGCAGGCTCGTGGTAAAGAAAAAAAAAAAGTGGATGAGCTCAAGACTTTGTGCTCGCGTCCAAAAAACAAAACGCACATCCTGGTTGTTTTTTTTGGCCTCTACATTTACAGCACCTGCCAAGATGTAATGGATGATATCTACTTTGCAAATGAAACACCAGTTTTTTTTTCTGACGTATTAACCCTTTCACTACGCATCAGCACGCTGTTCTTTCCCCTTTTAGGACGCAGCGTTTTGTGCGACACCCACACAGAACTGAATCCAGATCTGTTAAATGATGAGCCACGATGTGTCCACGGTGCTTCTAAAGCCTGTGATCGGTCTGGTCTAACACAAAGTGATGCATCATTGCATATTTAGCAAATAAGCTGAAGAGAGAAGTATTATTTATGTGGTGCATTTCTTTTCTTAAAGTTAAGATACACAATGTGTCCATTCTGTGACGTATAGCATGCACCACTGTTAGAGGAAATTCCCTACAGTCCAATTAATTTATGTGATAAGTTATTATAAATATAGCAGCTCCCCTGTTGACTTGCAGTTTTGTTGCTACGTGACCTACATCAGGCCTAAATATTCCTCAGCTCTTCTAAACGCATTCCTGTGCTTTTCAGATATTCTTGTAGCTTCATTGTCAAGGTTCAAAAGTCCTATTTTTGATTTCGAGAATAATTTAATATTAAAAAAAATAGTCCGTTTTCAAAGCGTCCCTTAATAGACTGCTTCATTGTTTTCTTTTTTTTTTAAATGTAAGACGTTTTTTTGCAAGTTGACCCAGATGTGGGCCTGCAGCCCTATTGTGACATATCAGTCCTATTGACACATAAACACACATAACGCATTTCAACGCTTGTTCTATTAAAAGTCCTGCAGGAATATACATCGATTTCTGTCCCGGGAGAAAATGTCACTGGATTTTTCTAAAATGTTTCTCCCCTCCCTCCCTCCCTCCCTCCCCTCCCGTATAGCGCGCGTCCACCTCCCACTGTTGGCTGAACAAAGAGATGGAGATGAGGAACCGCGAACCGCTGCCCTTCACACTCTCGATAACTGAGCCTATAGAATCGCAAATGCGCTCGTTTTTTTTTTCTTCCTTCAAACAAATGCAATTATTAACTATTTCAATTGTCTCTCTCTCTGAGCCTCCGTCGCAATCTACATCTCAAAACGAGCTTCCCTGCATTGACATGAGTGCAAGTCAATTTGACTAATGCGAGTCATTTGTTAGGCCTATATAAGTCTATTGGTTCGCCTTTGCCAACAAAAAAAAAAAAAGAGGAAAAAAACCCGCGTAATAACCCAGCGTGCAGAGCGGACACCTGCAGGAGAAGCGTCCTCGTGTCCAAATATAGCCTATACCGATACATCCACGCTGGCTCGGACTCCTTTGTTGTGTCTTACTCTCTGTCGGTGCGCGTATCCTCCATCCGCGTATCCTCCATCGCATCTTCTCTCTCCCAGTTTCTTCGTGCACCCCGCAGGCCTTCTTCGTCTGTGCAGAAAAACGCAGCAGCATAAAGCGACTATAACTTTTTTTTTTTTATAGTGAGAACAGCCTCTCCACGTGCACGATGCAGCACAGAGAGAGAGAGAGAGCGAGATTGTGAGCTGAATTGCGGCAGTTTTTTCTTCTTCTTCCTTCCTCCCCTCGTCTCTCCCTCCGCCGAGCTGAGCGCGGCCTCCACGTCTTAAGCTGAATGGAGGGGGAGTTGTCCCTGTGCATTACAATGACATTCAGGCCCCATTCATTCAGCCACTGTCTAACGGTCTTTGGACAGCAAATGCACCCCCATCGGGGGGTCGCAGCCCCCTCATTACACCCCCCCCCCCACCCCACATCTCCCCCCAATCCCAACACGCAGCCCGCCACAATGGCCCCAACAAAAGAGAGAGGAGAGTCGGGCCCAGTTGTGCGAGCTGCGGCCCCTGGACTTTTGAGGTACACTGGAATGGGGGGGGGGGGGGGGGGGAGAAAATATTCCTGTGCATTTGAATTACATTAAAGGACGTGCGGCGGAGTTTAAGGTTGAAATAAGCAAAAGCCTTTCAAAAACTAATATTTGTGTTCATAAAAGGCTCGAGTCCGTCTCTGCAGCAGGTTTCAGATAAAGGTTCAAATGAGGCGAACAACAACCGACTCGTTTCATGGCGGTTTTTGCCGATAAACGCGCCACGAATCCCGAATTTGGCGCAAACAGCTGAGTAAAATATGGCGCATAGTCAGACTCGTAGAGGACTCTGCACCACTGAGCAGATTCCAGTAGAAGCTGACTTCAGCAAAAGAACACCACACATGAAAGGTATCATTCAGTTTAAAGCATATTTTAAAAACAAAACATTGCGGAATATTATAATAAGAGTGCGCACAACATTTCGAAACAAAATGATACTGCCTTAAATAAAACCTCAATACGATTTGAAATATTTGTGCTAGAAAATTGTAATAAAAGAACCGTAGTTCACCCGTAAACACAAACATCAGCGATCTCTTTCTGTCATAAATACGCAAATTCACTTTTCTGAATTTATTAAAATAATTGATCACATTGGCACACAGCCTACATATACTACTACACATAATAATGACAATAATAATAGAAAATAAATGGTAGACATTGTTGGAGGAATTTTCCCGGTGTGGAGAGCCAACTTTCCCAGGGAAATCATACCGATTTCCGAAATGCTGTTGAAGGCCCGAATAGGCACAGCTGGGCATCTGCTTATGGGCCCATTCATCGGGAGGAGGGAGAGGTCAGCGCCGCGGCCCTCTGAGCAGCCTCGCGCTATAAGCTCGTTATGCAGATAACGGGACTCTCCTCCACCGCAGTCCAAATAAATCACCTCCGTCACGTGATCAGAACCGTTTTCTGCCATTGATTTTAACATTTCGGATGACGGTTTTCTGTCATTTTGACCTATATTAAATAACCATACACGCTGTGTTATTATGAGCTGAATTTTCTTTTTTGTTCGAATATTTCTGTAATTTGTGTTTCTTCTTTTATTATTCAGCATTACTTCCAGCTGGCTGGAGATATTCCAAATGAAGAGCTCCAGGAAAAAAACAAAGGTGTAAGCTTTTCTTAAATTCAGGAAATTTCCTTTAAAACAATGACTGAAGTTTATCAAAGAGGAAATAAAACAAATCTTCGATACATTTTTTTTCTTCTTCCTCCTTCTCCCTAAACCCTCCCACACGTTTATACCGGCTACTGCTACTTGTTTTGAGAGGCATATAAAGAGGTGTAACTTTGCAAACATTTCTTAAGTGCAGAGAGCCAGAAGGACCCTCCAGTATTGTCCTGGGAGAGAAAGAGAAACACGTTGACAAAGGAATCCATTGTTCCTGGCGAACAATTCAAGGGGCCTAGTAAGCTGTCCTCTACGATCAGGCAGCCGGCCGCTGATTTGAATGCAAGGGGCCCCTCCAAGGAGAAATGGTAATATATGGCAAGATATAACAAACACTAGCCTATATTAAACCGTGCAGGTCGCCTGTACACACACACACACACACACACACACACACACACACACACACACACACACACACACACACACACACACACACACACACACACACACACACACACACACACACACACACACACAGAGAGTTTGAGGACAACTTTACTGTACTTTGTGTTACACCTGCTCTCAGGACTAATCACACTTTGTCCTTTAAGCGCCTCAGTAAAGATAATGTGGTCCACATGTTCACAGGTACGTTTGTATCGATGCAGAAATATACCTCAGCATTGTTACTTTACATTTCTACCATGTGTTCTCCTATACATTGATAATACTCTAATTTAATATATATTATATTATTTTGCTATTACTAAAATAGTTTTCTGGGTTTGTACACCGGGTATGAAATACGATGATAGCTAATAAAGTTAAGGCTTAGTTTACACTGAGCCACGAGGTCACTGTTAGGACAGGCTTTAAAACAATATTCTGTTATTTAAAATTAGTTTTAACCTGCTGATATTTTTTCCAATGCTCCCATGTAATTTAATTTAATTTAATTTAGTACTGATCTCAGCTACAATCAAGCAATAAGAAATCTGTTATTTTATACACACACACAAACGTATCCACACAAAATAAGATCAAATGCAAAAGAGCAAAAAAGTGTGTGTGTGTGTGTGTGTGTGTGTAACGAGATCAAAGTTGTACTTAAAGTCCTTTTTGAGCGTTGAGGAAGAATCTGACTGTTGAAT
Source organism: Leptoclinus maculatus (assembly GCA_032191485.1). Taxonomy (NCBI): domain Eukaryota; kingdom Metazoa; phylum Chordata; class Actinopteri; order Perciformes; family Stichaeidae; genus Leptoclinus; species Leptoclinus maculatus. The sequence continues at coordinate 16,403,117 of JAVDOI010000012.1, forward strand.
TTCGTCCGTGCGAAGCAGAAAGACCCGAAATCCTAAATGTCAGCGTTCATCATATCACAATGAGAAAAACTGCAAACTGTCTCTCCAATCATGACACACACACACACACACACACACACACACACACACACACACACACACACACACACACACACACACACACACACACACACACACACACACACACACACACACACACACACACACACACACACACACACACACACACACACACACATGGATTGATTGTAAACACAAAAGCACAATTCCCCAAATTATTATTTTATACACACCGACTCAATTCCTCATTTGGATATAAATATAAATATATATATATATATATATATATATATTTTTTTTTTTATAGACGAACAACTTTTGCACTTTGCTTCGTGGTCTCGTATCAATAACGTTGAGCCACTTGACCGGCGAGGAGAACATCGGCAACTAATGCAGAGCTCCTCGACTCACTCCGATAAATGTCACGAGCTGTTTGCATTGATCTGTTTGTGACACAGAAGAGGAGCCACGTTCTCCTCATCGTCTCAGATCCCGCTTGAACTCTGTGCGTGTTTGTACACACGATCTATCTGAATATGCGTGTGTGCATTCACTGACAACGGAGTGAAGCCTCCAATCGATCCCTCCTAGAATTAATGGTTGTATAAAGGGTTTTAGATTGGAGTGGTGTTGCTGATAACACCTAACAGGCTTGTTTTGAGTCAACGGCACAGATTGATGTGTAAAGTGGTGCAAAAAATTGACCCGAGCGCGTGTTGGACTGTACGTCTGTCTGGGTGAGACTGTCCTACATGCATTCATTCCATCAGTTCGTGCATGTTATTAGTCTGAAGCTGCTCCTCGGTCGTGTTCTCCAGTCTGAGCAGTCAGGAGGCTGCAGAGGAACTCACTGAATAAGCATAAACCGCTCCTCCATAGATATTCATCACTAGCTGCTGTAAAACAAGTTTTTTTTTTTTGCGTGTGTGTTTATTTTTTGTATTCCACTGAGACGGGGAGCAGAGGTGACACCATTGCTGAGGTGACTTTTACACAAATCCTGCATGTCAGCCGTTCACATGAAAACAAAAGGCGCACGTTTAACCTCCCTTCAGAGCGCTGCTCTTCCTGATGCTCATTCATGCCCAGCTGATGCTGTTTTATAAGTGTGGAGTCCTGCTTTTTACTCTCTTCTACTGGCTCCGCCGCACACGCAGCATGCAGACCTGCAACAATTCAGTAAAAAAAGAAAAAAAAAAGAAAAACTTTTCCCATCCGCACACTGTGACCAAACGGTGTGATATTGTCTGCACACCGCTCGCTCCTCTACGCCGGCAGTTAACCCAGCAGTTAACCCGCACCTCAGCCCAACATCAGTAGGGAGGGAGAGGAATGGGCGAGAGGGAAATCTTGTTCTGCATTATATGGACATTTAAGCTACAAATAAACAAAGAAAGTATAATTCTGTTCATGATTTTTGCATGCATTCATATAGTTAATTTCTTCCATTTTATTTTGAAAATCTGGCTTTTTTTCTGGCTGACATATATTTTGTGATTAGCTGGATGTATGACAATATATATATATTTATATATATATATATATCTTTTAAAAAATGGATTGTGCTACTCTAACCATATAGCCTCACCCCGGTGACCTCTCCCATCCCCCACTCTTTATATTTATTTTTTTGCAGATTGGTTAGGCCCCAGTCGAGAGGTTTGGGCGTTGGAGCATCGGAGAGGTTTTGCATACAGCTGTAAGTCTGGGGCAACTCCACTGACGGGCGTTATGGAAATGTGACCAACATTATACATCAGTTAATACTTTGTGTGTGTGTGTGTGTGTGTGTGTGTGTGTGTGTGTGTGTGTGTGTGTGTGTGTGTGTGTGTGTGTGTGTGTGTGTGTGTGTGTTTAGGCTTTACGGTCAAGATAACAGAAATTTTAGATTTTTTTTTAACATTGAAATTCATATTTGGGGGGGGGGGTTCTTGTGTGAGACGGAAGCTAAACGCTAAAATCTGAAGATGCTGACCTTTAATCATCTCTGTCGCGTGTTGCAGGAGATGAAGATGTTTCTTGAAGCCGCTCTTCATCACTGTAACCAAGTGAAGACGACGCAGTGATGGTTCTTACCCCCAAAGAAGTCCACAATACACTATTATAAGATGCATTTTTGAAATGCATTTTAAAAACCTTTTTCCACAACATGTAGTAATATTCTCATAAACTTTCCTTAATTTCACATGCAAAGAACTTTGTGTGTGTCGATGACAACAATGCAGCTGGAGATAAGCTTGATGAGGTCGCACACCGAGGTTACGGCTCAGACTTTGTTCCCCCCCCTGTTGGTATTGGTACAGTGTCTAGTGGGCATTGTGGAGTATCTGTTTAGTCCCCCCCCCCCCCCCCCCCCCTTAAGAAGATTAGAGATGATTGGGTTTATTGACCGGCCCCATGCTGCGGTTTATCAGGGCGACTCTCAGAGCGGCCGGCCACGCTTTTTGTCTGGCCCCCCCTCATTGTTCTTCGCGGCCCCGAGACCCCCAATGCGCTGATATGAATTTGATATGACAGTAAAGTGCCAATTATGTACATACATGCAAGGGGCCCCCCCCGCTCCCCGTCAGCTCTGCGTGGAGAGAAAAGACGGGGAGGCGAGGGAAAGATAAGGTGACGGAGTATCTTGAGGGGTTAGGGAGCGGGCCTCCGGGATCGTTTGCTGCGAGGATCTGGAGTCCGTTATTTTCCCCGAGCCTTATATTGTCAATAAAACGCTGCTGTTGAAACATCGATGAGTGATAAAGAGGCTACGTCGGTGTGCGTTTCTTCTTCTTTTCTACCAGCTAGCCTGTCGTATCTTATCAGCATCTTCTGTGATGGACTGATTCAAGGGTTTATTAAATTACAGATCAGTTTTGATTTGAATGCAACACGGAGTAGATGATTGTATTTCACCAGTTGTTCTCTTTTAGCTTGATTTTCTACGTGTAACCTTAGACGTGTCTGATCATGAATCTAAATTAGGTGTTAGCTGGCTTTGCATGCATTACATAGACTATACGGCCTCATTAGCTATGTGTGTGTTTACATCTGCGTTTGTGTCCTGCATGTGTGTGTGTGTGTGTGTTGACCTGAATCAGGCTAATATTAGAAACCAAGAGTCGGAAGCGGTGGGCAAGTCCATTTCCAATTCCCTTCTTTATTCCTCTCGTCCCTTTCTCTCTCTTTTTATGTACTCGTCTTGGAGGAAAAAAAAGAAAAAGGTGTTAAATCATCTAAATCATTCCCTGGCTATTATATCCAATTAATGCCTCCTCATGGTGTTTTATTGTGTTATAAACTGCTATTGCTTGTGGTTCAGTAGACAAACACAATGTGTGTCTGTGCCGCCTGCCACCGGGGGCTGGCTGTGGCTGTGCTGGGGAGGGACGGAGGGGGACTTGGCCGCTGCCCACGGGGGCCCTGGCCACTCTAAATCAGTTAGTTTTGGAGGAGATCCTAGTCGGCTTTTTAAGAGGGTCCATTATAGGCTTGTTAATGCCTCAGCCGAGGGGGGAAACACTACTAACCGCACTCAATTCTCTATGCACTCAGTCTCCTTCTCACTCACACACACACCTGCGAACACACACACACACACACACACGCCCATTTCCTCCTCTCCTTCTTCGCGTGTGTGTTATCTCCTCTGTGTGTCCGGCGTGTGTTTTCCTGCTCGACACACACCCGTCGCTGCCTTCATGGGTTTCATGGGTTTTCGGCCTTCGCTGAAAGTAATTGATCCGTGTGCTCTGGGTCTGAATGCAGCTATGGCCGTGTGTGTGTGTGTGTGTGTGTGTGAGAGAGAGAGAGAGTGTGTGTGTGTGTGTGTGTGTGTGTGTGTGTGTGTGTGTGAGAGTGTAAAATGTGTTAAGTAGATTGAGGGTTTCTTTTGAAGATGTATTTTGGAGCCTGCAGGGGGATTCAGCACTGTGTTATTGCATATTTAGGACAGTGTGTGAGGGTCTTTTGAGGGAGTATGTGTGTGTGAAATTTTAATTCACACTGTAAGTGTGAAGCGACTTAGTTCGTTTTGTCGGCGAGAGGAGAAACCCTGAGAGCGGTTTTCAACTCCCAGTAGGTCCTCTTGTCACGCCGAGCTCTGAGGATGCTAACTAGCTGCAAAAAAACTGCAAAGTTCACAGAGCAGCAATGGCTTGTTCCCTTTGCTAGTTCCCCCTTCGTCTGCCCTTTCATCCGTACGTCTAACGCTCTGCCGTCGTTTTTCCTTCACTTGCATGTCCCCGCTGCTTCACATGACGGGATTGTTCTCCTCCACCAAAGTGGTCGCTGGCGGCTTTGTTCTGCTCGTGGTTCGAGCTATAGGCGGGCCCCAATGTCGCCACACCTGAGGTGCGAGCTAATGTCCTCCTGTCTCCGCATTCTGAGCCGTAGTCAAGGAAAAAGGTGCCTCTCGGTTGCCCCGGAAACCGTGCCTCCCAGCCTGCTTTGTGTGAGTGACAGGAGGGAAGGTGTGACAGAGCGAGAGCTCCGTGCGAATGGACATCTTGCGAGCCGGACGAGCTCTGAAGCCTTTTCCTGTTTTGGGCTGCAGAGTCTTAACACAGTTCCTCCCCTCACGTGTTTTCTCATCCTGAAAACATTATTATTATTATTATTATTATAAACCGTAGTTTCTCCTTCTCAGTGTTGTAATCAGAGCGTCTCTGTGCTTGTTTGCAGAGCTTTCAGTGCATGTTAGCGCGCCCCGCTGTTATCCCAAGGTCGCCGCTCTGCACTGCTCTCACACGGACGTTACAGCCGATAAAGCCGCCCCGACCCACGGCGTGGTGCTGGAAGCAAAGCACCAAACCCTCTGGTTCCCCCACGGGTAGAAACACTTTTTGCTCTGACTGCACTTGCCGTGCAGACTGCCGTTGTTTCCACTGTTAGCACTGTTAGCTTCTAGCCTCCGGCTCAGTCGCGTTGACACGTTGAGAACACGTCGCACCTTTTTAACGGGCAGTTTTCAGTCCTGCTATGAGCGCGTGCAGCATGTCTGCAAGTGTGTCGGGCAGGTGTGTCCACGCTGACGTCAGTGCCATCAACTCCTCAATTTCACAATCTCGTCCTTGTGAAGGGTTCAATCTCAGAAGTCTGATAAAGTGCGAAAACCAATAACTGATAAAGTATCAGGCAGCCGGCAGCGCTGTCCAGTGGTCAACCTGGAAACGGACCTTTTCCTGAACACTTACCAGATAAGCAAAATCAGAAAAATAAAAACAGACTCCGGGGAGCACCTGTCAGCTCTCACTGATATGTAGTTTAACTTTCAGTGCAGTTATTGGTTTCTGTGGAGCTTTTTAACTAAAAACTATTCTTATTTTGATCATGTTGCCCCCTTCATGCGAGGAAGCAGCGCAGTGTCATAACTCAATAAATCAAGAAAACAGTCATAATGAATTTAAAGATGGGCTAAGTTTCTCTTGATGACATCGTTACGATCTCACCTGAAAACGTGAACACCGAACGTACAGCGACCAAAACCACAACAACACACATAACGGAGGATGGTACTGTGAAATCCCCCCCGTCCCCCCCCACACACATTTTCCCACCCCATTATCATTATCACCATGTTATCACCACGTCGTCATTAGCTGCTGTGATGGTTGTCTGTGTCTTTCAAAATGTTTCCTTCAGGTTCGGAGTGACGCGATGAGACGCATGTGACGTGTGATTGTTGTTTTGCTCTGATGGGAAGAATAATCAGGACAGATCCTACTTCTGTCCTCGTCTTATCTTCATCTTCTTCTCCTAGTTTGGGCTCAAATCTTTTCATCTGACCAGCCAAGTTTATTTCTTTCTCATTGAGCCTATTCCTGTCTTCCTGACCTGCTACGTCTTTTTCCTCATCCTTCCTTTTTTTTAGTGTCCTCTTATTCACTCATTAACCTACTTTATCCTCCTCTCCTCTCCTCTCCTCTCTCCTCTCTCCTCTCTCCTCTCCTCTCCTCTCCTCGCCTCTCCCCTCGCCTCTCTCCTCTCTCCTCTCCTCTCTCCTCTCTCCTCTCCTCTCCTCTCCTCTCCTCTCCTCTCCTCTCCTCTCTCTTCCTCTCCTCTCTCTTCCTCTCTTCTCTTCCTCTCTCTCCTCTCCTCTTCCTCTCTCCCCTCTCCTCTTCCTCTCTCCCCTCTCCTCTCCTCTCACTTCTCCTCTTCTCTTCCTCTCTCTCCTCTTCCTCTTCTCTTCTCTTCCTCCTCTCCTCTTCTCTTCTCTTCTCTTCTCTTCCTCCTCTCCTCTCCTCTCTTCTCTTCCTCCTCTCCTCTCTCCTCTTCTCTTCCTCTCTTCTCTTCCTCTATATCCTCTGCTCTTCCCCTCTCTCTCTCCTTTCTCCTCTTCTCTTCTCTTCCCCTCTCCTCTCCTCTCCTCTCTCTCCTATTCCTCTCTCCTCTCCTCTCTCTTCTCCTCTTCCTCTCTTCTCTCCTCCTCTCTCCTCTCCTCTCTCCTCTTCCTCTCTCCCTTCTCCTCTCTCCTCTCCTCCTCTCTCCTCTCCCCTCTCCTCCTCCTCTCTCCTCTTCCTCTCCTCTCTCCTCCTCTCCTCTCTCCTCTTCCTCTCTCCTCTCTCCCCTCTCCCCTCTCCCCTCCCCTCTCCTCTTCCTCTCTCCCTCTCTCCCTCTCCTCTCCTCTCCTCTCCTCTCCTCTCCTCTCCTCTCCTCTCCTCTCCTCTCCTCTCCTCTCCTCTCTCCCCTCCCCTCTCCTCTTCCTCTCTCCCTCTCCTCTTCCTCTCCTCTCCTCCTCGCCTCCTCTCCTCTTCCTCTCTCTCTCCTCTCCTCTCTCCTCTTCCTCTCTCTCCTCTTCCTCTCTCTCCTCTTCCTCTCCTCTCTTCTCTCCTCTCCTCTCCTCGCTCTCCTCTTCCTCTCTTCTCTTCTCTTCTCTTCTCTTTTCTTTTCTTTTCTTCTCTTCTCTCCCTCTCTCTTTCCTCTCTCTCCTCTTCCTCTCTCCTCTCTCCTCTCCTCTCCTGCATGCCTCAGCAGCCTCTCCTTCCTGTCTGCCTGTGTTGGCATGAGCCCCCCCCCCCACACACACACACACACTTTATGCTGATTGGACCAGCTGTTCCACTTAAATTCACCATGGCAACCACAACCTGTCGCCTAGCAACCCCGCTCGTCTCCCTGATTCCTGCCAGTGTTCTCCACAGGCAGAGCGAGAGAGAAAAGGGAGAAGAAGAGATTCAAAATTCCCTCAGATTTCTTTGTGTGTGTGTGTGAACATGAGTATATGTGGCTCTTCTTCTGTGAGTCACAAGGAAATGTGTCGAGTGTGCTGATAAGATGGTTAAATGCAGACTGCGTTTGCATGTAGGCCAGAGGGACCTTCGGTTAACTCGGAGTCGGCCCGGCAGGTGTAGATGTATGCGCCAAAAATGAAGGTGTGTGTGTGTGTGTGTGTGTGTGTCTGTCTGTCTCTCCTCGTCTCCCCGTGACTGGACTTGTCCTCTCAGGCGGGATGAGAGTAAAGGGTACATGCAAGCTCATGCTGAAGAATTCATGGCGCTGCTGCTCTCAGAGGCCCCACTGTCAGAGTAGCCTCATGGCCCACGCATACTAATCAGAGACACTGGGTAGATGGACGCAAACACCGACGTGTCCTCACACAGCGGCTCGTACCATATCTTAGGAAAGAAAGTTACTCCTCGTTTCTTCGTGCGTTTTCCTACGAAAGTCCAGTAACACTCGCTACATGCGTAATAACTTAGTTAGGTTTAATAAAAGATGGTGAAATACTTAGTTAGGTTCAGGAAAAGACTGGTTTGGGTTAAAAACTACAGAAGTGGCTACTTAACTACAGAGATGAGGTGATAAATAAATCAACTTTGCCTTCTCGTTTCACACGAGGACACACACACACACACACACACACAACGTACAAACACCAAAACCGGTTGAGCAGTCGCTCTGTCCTCGCATGCCGTCGTCAACCCAGCCTCAGAAGATTACACACCTCCTAATCGACTTTTCCCGCGGCCTGAGAACCAGTCCCATGGCCAGGTAATCCCACAGCTCATCCCCTGCAAGATGAACTGTTATCCTGGGGAGAGCAGCAGGAAGCTCCCCTCCACCTCTCATAATTGGATCTCCTACAGGTCCAAAGTTGTTGTCGGGGTTTTGCCCACATTTCACCTCTGCATCAAAGAAATAGTGAATACCGAGCCTCCGGCGCGCTGCTGCTGCTGCACATGTGACGTCTTTCAGGTGCGGCCCCAGTGTGTGTTTTTAGTGAACTCATAATAAATGATGTGTGTATTTTAATGTTCAGCTGCCTTCATCGTCTCTATGGAGAATTTATCCTGGCTTGCTAATTAATATGAGCAGCTGAAACGTGTGCAAACATAGATCATAGTTATAAATGAGGAGTCATAAACGCCACATGTGCAGGAAGTGCCCCGAATTAGTGAGAAAATAAAGGAAACTATATCAAAGTGTAGAGATGTTGGGCCTCCAGCACAGCTTCGATGCTCCTTTTTCTTCATTTAATCAGATGGATATATCTTTGTATGCACCACACCAAGTATAATGTTTGCTGCTGTGTACCCAGTTAGCTGTAATTTACTCCTGAGACGTGTTCAAGTTGAAGTTAGAGTTGCGTCAACATTTAATTACTTTACGTGTGGGGAGCAGAAAAACAGAGCTCAGACCCCCTTATTTAATTTATTATTTGATAATTCTATAATCTGCTCGCATAAATGTATAACAGGGATAACCCCCAGTCAACTACAATTAGTCATAATCCAAATATCAATGGCACATAATGGATGTCTATGTTTGTGTTCTTCAGAGACGAGGCAGGGCTCCATGTGTGAGGACACAAACATCTATGAGAGAGAAAGGTCAGAGGTCAACACCTATAGTGATTTGCAGGAAAAAGCAACTTTTGTGCTCGTAACACTTTTCATAATCAATAACACGGTCAGAAGTGGAATATAATATGAATAACTGTGTTTTCTTTAGTGTATAAACACCTGACAATACGAATGTTTTCATTACCTTAGAGTGAGATGTTCGTATCTACATACGGAGCTGGCCGCCATGTTTCTACAGTAGCCCAGAATGGACAAACCAAAACACTGGCTGTGGATACGTAGCATTCGTGTTTCATGTTTTCGCCGCGGCCACCGTATAGTTCTCGTATACACGCTTGGCACGCGGGAGAAGTTTCAGTCGGTTGCAATCTGCAAACTCGCCTCTAGATGTCTCCAAATCCTACACACGGCTCCTTTAATCAAACATTAGCATGTTCCCCTTTAGACCTGAAACACAAGTAAAGCACTCTTCCTATTTATAGAGGGTTAAGAGATGTTCTAGCACAATCAGAGGCAGAGTGGGACAAACACACAAACACTCCTGAAATCATGACTAGAAGTACGACCTTTTCCTCGTCTCTGCTCCTTTGATTGACTTTGTGTTACCTGAACTCACCCTCCTCCCTGCTCTTCTTCTCTCTTGCCGCTGTCGTTCTCTCCGGTCGTCTCCCAGAAGAAGAAGAAGAAGAAGCAGATATGACTTGTGTGTGATCTCCAGCTCTTAACGCGTGTTTCGGTCGGTTTATAGATATCACTCCTGTTCACGCAACGTCAACACAGGCTGCCTCGGCAATTATGTCTTCTTTGAACTCCTTGTTTTCATCGACTTTCCCAAAACACTGCAGCCGCAGGGTCAGAGAAGTGTCGGCGATAATAGCTGGTATCTTTTATGGCTAATCACACACGCCATGACACCCTGCTGCATACACAGAGACTCAACACACACACACACACACACACACACACACACACGGTAAACACTCAAACAACACCTCTAAAAGGAAAGGACCTTGCCATGAGTCATTTGCATGAGAAAGTACATGCAAAGTCCATTAAAGAATAGGAGGAAGGGAAACAAGCCAAGGCTCTCATGGTAATTGAAAGAGCACCGGGCCCCTGGTGTCAAATAGGGCCCCCAGCACCAATCTGTCTGATTGGAAACCCCCAAAGTACAAAACATGGAGGAACCGCCCGGGATCTGAGGGATCAGACCTTGACCTTCACAGTGTGCCTGGTCCCTTCAGCGGCACCGTCCCTTTAAATACTGAGGCTCAACGTATATATATATATATATATATATATATATATATATATATTTATATGTATGTATATGAACCAATCACAGTTAAGCAAACGTTTGAATCAGACTCTGTTGACAGTTTTTGAGTGTTAGACTCTAAAAAGACAATAATGTTGTTTGTGCAGATATTCAACATTGGTTGTTGGTTATTTTAGTCCCCATCTTTGCTTCCTCCTCTCTGCTCCACATTACTGTATTAAGAAGTGATTTGCGAGGCCATTGGACCTTCGTGTCGCAGCGGAGGAACACACAGATTACACAGGGATTAGGTGGTAATCTCACTCGTTGCTCTGCGATGCAGAGGAGTAAGTGAGGCTTGGGGTTTGCACTCAAAAGACAAAAACATAGTTTCACACACAGAAACACATACATGTGTACGTGACTGGAGAACACTGAGATCATTTCCTTGAAAAGAAAATTATTTTCACATAGAAATGAACGGGAAAAACATCCGACAGCACTTTATCGTCTTGTTTTCTTCTCTTGTTTGTACAAAAGTGCGACGTTTTTCATTTATTTTTTCTATCGAGCTCTTCTTCCGTCTGTCCTTTATCTACCATCGACAGATTGTTGACCTTCCTCGTCTCTCCTTCTTTTCTTCAGAGGAAGAGATGAAGAAAAGAGATTGCACTCTCGGATGGTCTGCAGTGTTTGGGAGCCAACCGAAGATGATTATTTTTTTGGGAATGGGGGAGAAGGTTGCCTGATGAAAACAGAGGTCCTGGTCCTCTGCTTCTCGAGGGCTTTAAGTGATGCTTTGATTGCCGCGACAGTTGATCTTTATTATGAAATTCCATAATAGAAAATCGACCCTGTCCACTAAGCCCGGGACCTTATCTGTGGGAGTCGGCATTGGATGGAAGTCGGGGGTCGATGTGTGTGTGTGTGTGTGTGTGTTTACGTCTGAGGGAGCTATTCAAGAGATAAAAAGGGCAAAGATACGAGCTGAAATCAAGAAATCAAAGCTCGACAAACGTGACTGTAACTTTTCTTCTCGATTAATGACGCAAAAAAAATTATAATTTGGGGCAGTAGAATTATTAATATGCTAAAATCTAAATTTCCGTAGCCTGTCCGGTCCCTCGGGTGAGAGTGTGTGGTCTCCAGCAGGGCCTGATGATAAGGGGCCCTATACATTTACCCACAAGCCTCAGGGACAATAGCAGGCTGGGGCCTCGTCGCCGTCTCGGGCAGCCTGGCTCTCCTTTGTCTGCGTGGACGTGTGAAGCTCCGGTGACAGATGGCGGGGGACATATTGCCATATCTGTTACCTTTTTCCCCGAGTGACGTGCAATGTGTACTCTTTCCCGGAGACGACCGCGGAGAAGCCGGCAGCTGTCCGTCCCAAAACAGCCTCCGATCCAGAAAATCAGGCTGCAATGCTGGCTGATGATGTTAGGAGGGAGCAAAGAATGAATAATTAGAATAATCTATTTGCAGCCAGTGTTATTTTTGGTTCCTGTTGAACTCGTTCTTTGTTGTGTGATGCTTTCATATTTACATCAGCATCAGTCCCCAGGGCTGTGGCTGATTCTGATGTTGCGTAACCCTATGTCGTCTTTATTCTTAAAGTGCGTCCTCCTCTCCTGTGACACGGGTACGTCTGAGCTCCAGACATCTGTAATAAGCAGCTATGATGAAAACATGTATCATGAATCATCGAGGGCGAGCCTGAGAAAATTTTATTATTTTAGCTTATATGACTCACTGTAAAACACTACCAATAAAAGTGTCTCTCTCCTGGTGTGTCACCCCCCCCCCCCCCTCCCCCCCAACCTGTACGTGATTTATGATGGCGAAGTCTTATCGAGGGCCTTCGGAGGCAGATCGAGGGGAATTGGTCTAATTTGTGTGATCTGCTGTTGATTTATAGCTCGGCCAGAGGTTAATGACGGTGTCGCTCATCGCCGCTTGTTCCCTCCACTGTAATGTCGTTATAAGGAGGCGATGCCAAGACCCCCGCGGCATCGTATCCATCGCTCCCCCCGCTTTACCACTCACCCCTTACACCTCACCTACACAGTCACTTAGTGGAGATGTACCGGAGAGAGTTTGAACTGCAGATTGTACTTTCACTTCGGACATTCGGGGATACTGGAGGCAACGGAATGAACGAGGATAGCGGCCGCAACTAGCCCAGTGCATTGTGGTTGCAGTCATGTTGCACCAATTTGAGAAAAAAAAAATGTCCGCCTTTCTGCTACAGCCCAGTTTCATGAAAAGAGCATCTCTCCAGCAGGGAAATACTTCTTATTTTTCACCATTTTCTGACATTTTTTAGACCAAACAACTCGATTCATCGAGAATATAATGAAGAGATTAATCGTTAGTTGCAGCCATGATGTCTGTCTGTCCGTCCTGTTTCTTGGGTATAGTTCATCACCTTTGTTTCAGTGTATTTCTGAGGGACAAAAGAAGCACAGTGTCGAGTGTGAAGTCCTTTGGATGAGCAACGCTGGAGGTGAGCAACCGGCGGAACTTACTGCACCAGTCATTACCGATGTGAACACATAAAGATCACAGTTATGTGTTCCCAAGGTCAAGAATGAATCTACATATTTAATCTACAGACCAGTGGAGGAGCTACTCAGATGTTTTACTTTAGTCAAAGAAAGAAAAAAGCCCTGCATTCAAAATACATCTTTATTATCAGCAGTACTTATTATGCATGATGTCCCCTGTCAGACTTTTATGTTGTTATTTACAGTATATTATATTGTTGTATTATTATCATTGACGTATTTATATGTAAGCAGCTGATGAGGTGGAGCTTATTATAACTACTTTATGGGTCGATACGAATGCGGTAAAACATATTCTATTTATTATTAGTAGTATTATATAATATATAGTATAATTATAACATTAAATCAAAGCAGATTGAAGCAAGTAACTCTTTTAATGTCCGACTGAAATCATATCTCTAAAAGTGAACAGATACGTCTGCATAATATTTCTCCCCATCAGTCACAGACTTGACTCTGCATGGAAGGCTTTCTATCAGCTGGATGCTGACATCTTCTTTACTAAACTTCTCCAGCTCTTTCAGGTCTCACTGATGCAGAATGAAGAGTTGGACCTTCCACACATGGTGATCTGCATTTCACTGATGATGTGACTTCTAAAACCGACCGGCTGCAGCAGAGAGGATTGAGATGTCTCCGGCTAAAGGGAGCGAACACCTATTAAGTATTCTTTGTAATGACTTTGTAAAGATCAGTTTTATTTACACATCCAGCAGATAAGGAGCAACGTTAGCTTTCACTTCGGAGTCGTGCTTCCAGTCACCTGGAGAATGTAAGTCCAATACTCTCTCTCCTTTTAGCTCTGTTTCTTGTTAACTCCTGAGGGAAATACCTGGACCTTTAGTAGCTTTTTAGAGAAACCCGATGGTTACCTCTGTGACCCAAATGTGTGCTGAGAGGATTACATGAGAGGCACAAACTGATGCTAACACTTTAGCTGCTAAATGCTCCACTACGCCCACTAGCTAGTCGCTAACTGTGTCCGAACATGAAGATGAAGATGTGAAGGACAAATGACCCAATCAAGAACCAGCTTTTAGTTTGTCCGCTCAGTGCTACTGTAGAAACATGGCGGCTCGGTGAAGAGGACCCACTCCGTATGTAGATACAAACGGCTAATTTTAAGCTCACGAAAACGCAGCGATTCATATTTTCAGGTGATTGTACATTAAAGAAAACATTATTATTAATATTATATTACATTTCTGCCAAAAGTAACTAATAGTTACTTTCAGGCGGCAAACTTTGGGTCTGAAAACTGAAGCAAATGCTGAAGTTTCTTAAAGCTGCATTCTCTCTAGTGTCCACCAGGGGGCGACTCCTCTGATTGTATAGAAGTCTATGAGAAAATGACTCTACTTCTCTCTTGATTTATTACCTCAGTAAACATTGTAAACATGAGTTTATGGTCTCAATCTCTAGTTTCAAGTCTTCTTCAATACAGCATGATGTTCATTTAGTACATTATGGTCCATTTAGAGTCAAACAGACCATAAAGCAGGGGATGCTTTAGGGGCGGGGCTACACGGTGATTGACAGGTCTCTACCAGAGACATTGACTCTCACGCAGCTGCAGGTTCCAGACAGGACTCAACTGTGCGTGTCTCCAGAAGCGAGGACCGCCGGTAGCATCCGCCCAGGAGAGGTTGTGTCTGTCTGGGCATGGATGCTGCCCTGTCACCCACCTCGCTGCCCCCACCTCGAGCCCACCTCTGCCTCCAGCTCAGCATGAGAAGCCCTGAGACAAAGTCTGAATACAGAAGAGAGAGAGAGAGAGAGGTGTGCAAGTTCACACTCCTGCTTGTCTCCGTCTCTCACTGAAAATAATAATTTGCTATCCCCCCCCCTCATTAAACCCTGAAAATGTTTCCCGCTTGACCTGCGAGAGAGGCGCTTTGGAGTGTTTGTCACGGCAGCAGCACTGTAACAGAAGGCAGCCATAGTCTAACATTGGAGGGGGGGGGTGGAAAATATTCAAAGTATTTACAAAACACCCATGACACACGTCAAATCAGTGTTGCTGTGCTTGTTTGTAGTCAGCTCTTGATGGTACCAAAGCGTTGCCAAAGAGGATTCTGTGGCGCCGCGGCTCGTCAGCTGGGTTTTGCATTTTCTGCTTTTATGAAATGAAATCTCATGAATTCCAAAAACCACTCTGACAGATTTTCAGAGGCGTGAACGGGTCTCTCTCTCTCTCTCTCTCTCTCTCTCTCTCTCCTGCACGCTGCCTTCTCATCGCCCTCGTTCCCTTTTTCTTTTCTTTTTTGTCATTTCAATCACATTTTCAATGAATCCAAGTTTTGCTGAGATAACTTTGAAGCCCGATCTGTTCCGGATCCGCTCGTGCTCTGAAAAAATGATCTGAAAATGCCAAACCTCTTGTGGAGTCTATTTCTGCGAGCCTAGTTAGTGCAACGAAGGATCAGACTATATCATTGTCCCCGTCTTTACACGTTGAGCTGCAGCATCCACGACGTCGACAGGTTTGTATCTTTCAAACGTGTTCGGTGTGGACGTACAACTGTCGTCTAACATAAACGAACAGTCGGGTTCTTTCATGTGGCTCAAAGGTGAACTGCACATATGAATGTTAAATAAAAGCAGAAACTTCTCCTGCGACCTTCCAGTGGGTCCCGAGGCCTACAGCACTTTACGTAAGTGGAATTCAGAATAGTCAAATGACTTAATTACTTAGTTTTATTACTAGACGAGGAACCAGAAAGAAAAGATGTAATAAATAAATATAATGCAAGAGTATAAGCTCGACATAAATCACTGCGTCCTAAAAGTCAGTTTGCGGTATACGTCGCTCAAGATAAAGGTGCTTTTTGTGTGTGTTACATGTAGCATGATATGAAGAGACGAGTAGGACAGACGGGCAGATGGAAAATGATACTAAAAGTCTGAGGAAGAACACGATGGATTGGAAGGTGCTGTGCGGTCGGACGATAGCAGTTGGTATGATGCACCGCGGAGCGACAAGGTGCTTCTGCCAGACTTTATAGGACGCACACACACACACACACACACACACACACCATCTGTTACGGACACACAGGCAGTGCAGGGACCAGACATTTACTTCACATGACTCAGAGACAGAAACGCATCCAGATACCGTATGCAGTTAGTACGCATGACAGGGCTACATATTTTATACCAGAAATGCATCTACCTTTGGATCAAAAGGAAAGAAATTAAAAAAACGCTGAGAAAACGAAATTAATTTGAATGCATGAATTTAAATATTAGATTGCGTTGATTGCGTTGTATCAATAATGTTTATTAGCTTTGATTATCTTTTTGTGACGCCACACACACCATTTCAAAGGTGTTGACTTTAAAAGTTCAGAGCATGTCGATAGACTCCACGCGGCTACCGACGTGGTGACGGCTGAGCCGGCGACTCAAAGCTAGCGATGCTAAAGAGCGCTAAAGGGAAAATTTGCCACCTTTTTATGTGGATGTCGTCCCCCGTAGTTCTCCTGCGTGCTTGGATCATGAGGTGAAGTGTCCGTCGGTTGCAATCTGTGACCTCACCGCTGCTCACCGCACCTTTTTAACGGGATGGTTTGATTTATTCACGAGTCGTCAACCAATGTGTTCTCAATTGCATGATAGGCTAATCGCGCTAACATTAGCGGCCACATGGTGCTGTTGTACTAAATTAAACGTGTCTTAAGTTCATTTGAACTCTGAAGGTAGAAGACGGTGAGTTGAGGCGTACAATCCAAGTTCCACGAGGGTTTGGTGAAACATGTCCTTTTTAAAATGATACATTTCCCAGGTGGTTTATGTGGGCCTGTGGTTGTTGAACATGGTTTTATTTTATGTTTCCTCTGTAACCGCTCTAGTTGTTCTCAGTAGCTTACCCTACCTAGAACCCTGAAGTACTCGTGTCCTGTGTGGCATCTATTACACTTGTTTGCTGCTACATTAATGCTCTGAATATCGAGGGACAATGAGGATGGAGCCGTCTATAAAGTATTTTTATCTCCATACTTTCTCTCATAATTGTATTTTGTACAGTTCACATCTTCTGAATAACAATTTGCAAAACTGCCCAAATGATGTTTTATGCACTCACATCTTTAGTTAAATTGATGATGTGATTTATTGACTATTGCGAAAAGAATATATAAATAATATCACTAATATTGTTTGCAATATTAGAAGGAATAATACATTATTATTATAATTTATTATATACAACATTTAATGTAATTAAATTATAATTATTGTGATTAATCATCAAAAAAAACAACATATTAAAATAGTTATGCGGGGCTCTGTACCAAACGTGAGTTTGACGTGTAGGACAGGACGTCTCTGCGGCGCCACAATATTTTATGTAAAATTATGTTTTGACACACATTTCGCCAAATATTGCGCCTCTTGCGATTTGATAGTGGCAGTATCGTCCATACTGTGATTTTGATAATGATTTTCTTTAATTGCTGTGGCCCTATATTTATGCAACCTCAGCAGATTTGATCTCAACGTCAAAGACAGACAAATTTAAATGTTTTATTTCAGCCCGCAAACAACGAACCTGAACCACTTTGCATAATAATAATAATATTAATGGCCTCTTGAATATGTATGTTTTTTGATGGTATTGGTTTTCTGCTGCTTTGATGGATGAGTGTAGCGTTTCTCCTGCTGTGTGTGTGTGTGTGTGTGTGTGTGTGTGTGTGTGTGTGTGGCGCGTGTCGAGAAGCAGGTTGTGTTTGGCTTCAGATAGAGTTTGGGACCCGGAGGGCTGGAGGTCAGAGTTTAGCGCTGTCTTCAGGCTCCGCCGTGTCATCTGTCGTTGCCGGGGTAAAGGCAGTTTGCCTTCTGCCGGGGGTCTAGGTTTGGTTAAGGTCAGAGGTCGCCAACAACAGCGAGTGTCTTCTGAGGCAAGGTGCTGCGTCTGTTACGTCTGCTGCGTCACAGACACAAAGACACAAACTCAGACACACACAAAGCTTTTGTGGGCCTTATCTGGCGGGCGCAAGCCCACGTAACAGCAGGACGTCTCCCCCTGATGTAATGCTCATGTTTAAACTGCTGCTCATTCTGTCTGATCTCCATATCTAATCGACAACCCCCCTACACACACACTCTGACTTCTACCCCCCACTACAGACACACATTTTACCCTCACGTTTACCTCCTTCACTACATCCTCCATCATTTTATTTTTCAACTCTGCTGCTTCATCTTTTGCAAAAAACAAAACAAAACTGAAGGAAAAAAACAGGCTGCTTACTAAATGGTCTTCTCAGCACCTGCCCTCCCCCTCCTCCATCTATCTATCCATCCGTCGCTCCCCCCTCCTCCTCCCTCAGCCACCAGCTGAGCCGGCTGACGGCTGACGGCGGCGGCGGCGGCGGCTGTGTGGGGGTTGAGGTCTGTTTTGTGGGTGAGGGGAAGAGGCAGAGGGATTTTGGGGTCGCTGGGGATGAATGAGGTCGTCTGAATGTGCGACACGTGCCGGGGCGGCTGCTGCTGATTCACACTATTATCATCCCCCCCCCCCCCCCCTTTAAAAACACAAGCTGGCACACGCACACACACACACAATAAAACCTCTCTGCATTCCCTTTTTATCAGACTTAATCCATCTATTAGAGCGTCTATACGCTTGAGACAAACACTCTTGACGAAACATGGCGGTCACAAAACACAAATATGCTAACACACACACACACACACACACACACACACACACATACATGCCCCGCTTCTGATTGGCTGAGCGCAGCAGAAGCAGGCAGGGGGGAATTAAGGTCACATGGCGTGTGTGTGTGTTTGTGTGTGTGTGTGTGTGTGTGTGTGTGTGTGTGTGCTGCTGTAATCCTTTACTGCACCCAAGGACAGGTCGGCCTCCAGCAGCAGTCGCCCCCCCGACAGGAATAGGAAAGAAGAAGGGTGGTGTGGCAGTTCATGATCATGTTTTAATAAGAAGATGGCACGTCTTCGACACACACACACACACACACACACACACACACACACACACACAGGTCTGGTGTCGAAGTCCTGTCTGCCCTCGACTACAGTACATGAGACGACGTAGAGGATGGTGCATGTGCAGCCGTGTGTGTGTGTGTGTGTGTGTGTGTGTGTGTGTGTAGAGAGAGATAAATCTGTGTATTCCTGTGTATAACAGTAGCTGCAGAGAGGGAGTACAGTATTCTGTGTTGTTTCTCCGGTGGAGTCTGAGGTGACAGACCAGTACGCCTCTCACTCCAATGATTTTCGCCCGCTGCCTCACATACCCACAGCTCTATGGTCAGTTGCCATGGAAACAAGAAGATATGGTGTATTTTATATATATTTTTTTTTTTTTTGGGGTGAAATGTACATTGGCTTGTTGAGGAGGACGGGGCTGGCAGGGGGCGACGGTGGAGCAGCGCTCATTTGTTTGACTTGCGCATTTGTGCGTGCTTGCATATAAATAAATTGTGTGTGTGTGTGTGTGTGTGTGTGTGTACGAGTGGGTCTCATGCTGTCTGGCTTCCACTTGATGTCAAGTACTCCTTTCCTGTCTCTTCACCTGAGGGAGGGAGGATTAGGTGATTAGTGTGAGATTATCGGGAGGTGAATCCTTTGGTTGTGTGAACGACTCAACAGCGGTTCACACTTTCTCACACACACACACACACACACACACACACACAAGCTTGGTGCTCAAACACAGTCAAAGTTTATCGATGGATGGGTGTTTCCCTGATGTCGACTTTTTTATTGTTAAGATGCCGGTCACATCACCTGAGATATGTTTTGTTGCGGTTGAATGCACTTGACTGTTTTTGTCTTTTTTCCCCGCTTGTGTGGAAAATGGGCTACAACTGCATTTGGATGTGCAACCCTGTGTTACATAACAACAATAAATTATGCTCTTGTTTCCCAGCTCCGTCAACGTTTCGTGTTCTTTCTCACTCTCCAGCGAAGTGAGAGCCCGATTGTTCTCTAATCTTGCAAAAGTGTGTGTGTGTGTGTGTGTGTGTGTGCATGTACTGTAACTTCCTAAACGTGTGCATATTTGTGTCGATGCATACATGTATTGTGTATGCACGTGTGATGCAGGCGTTTATTAGCTGAATTCCTGCACATCACTGTTTGTGTCATTTCCCCTGAATCAGCAGACTCCGGGTAAACAGAAGCGCCACTAGTTTTAATTACAATGTTAATTGATAGGAAACAAAAGGGGCTTAATTAGGTGCAATGAGGCAATGGGCACAGTGGCACTGTGGACTTAATGATTCAATGCACTCAGCCTGCCGATACAGACACTCATCTGTACGAGCACACACACACACACACACACACACACACACACACACACTCTGGAAATAGAGGGCACACTGAGTCAGACTGAAAATGCATTGGGGGAAACCCGGAGCAGGGAGAGAGCGAGGCAGCGAGGCAGAAATCCTTTGCCGTCGTCGTCATTTATTCACCGCCTGTTCTCGTTAACAATTTACGGATCCGCTGTTGTTCCACATACTAATGTTGTGGAATCGCCAGAGAGCAGAGGAGGAGCGAAGAGAGAGAACAGAAAGAACAAAAACAAATAAAAAATCAGTATGGCTGCAGCGGAACATGTTGCACAATCCAATCAATATTGTTCTAGTCACAGCCGGCATCGGTCTCAGAAATAAACAAGCTTGATAAAAAATAAAAACACACGGAAAAATCACAGCCTCTCAGCGAGGGGGGGGGGGGGGGGTTGTATGGCAGCAAGGTAATAGGATGTCACTCTTATTTGCTTATGTGCGTGTGCATACATGTTTGATGACTTTGACAATTGAGCTTTTGTTTGGGACCTTCCTCCTCCTCCTCCTCCTCCTCTCATCCCTGGTGCCGTTATTGCTGTGATATTTTTCTCTCCTCCATCCCAGAAGTAATTTGACTTGTGAAATTGCACCTTTTTCCTCCACCCCCCCCCCCCCCTCCCCCCGCACCCCTCTGTTGGAGAGCTCCTCTTCGATTTCCTGTCTGGGTGGCTGCAATCACTCCTGCCTTGTCCTTGGTCCGCGACCTTGCCCCCCCCCTATCCATCGTCATGGAGATGACCCCCCATCTATCACGGACATGGTGTGCCACACCCATCCGTAAGACTCTGCAGAGTCACCGGTGCAACACACACACACACACACACACACACACACACACACACACGGACACGTTTTGGAAGATATTGTGTTCCTTGTTTGGTGAGCTGCTGTCTCACTGTGAGAAGTCTGAAAGTCAGGCGAGAGCAAGTTCCCTGGATTCAAACAGAACTTTCTCACAAAGTGAAACCGCACACAAATAGATCCCTCAGATGTGTGGGAGTCATTGATACGCTGTGATTAAAGAAGGGCGAGATAAGGCGAATGAAAGAGTCGGAGATAGGAGACATGTAGAGCGGAGATAAAAGGACGGAGCGGTGGCCGGTTTTTATAGGGCTGCTTGATTAACTCCTCTGAATGCAGCGCCGCTTCGCTCTGTTTTCAGATATTAACATCGACAAAAGTAGAAATAAGTATCGTCGTTATTGTCTTCTTCTCCCTCGCCTTCATCGGCAGCTCCGTCCTCGTTAGAAGTAGCGTTGACCTCGTCAACGTGACAGTTGGCGTCCTCACTTCTTCAAATGTCAGACTTTTTTTTAAAGCCTCGGACATCCTTTCCGTGGACTTGTACCGGTTCGGTTCCATTCATACAACAATTGAGGGTCCGCCGTTGAACTGGCGTTCCACAGTTGCACAGTTCTCGATAAACACTCCGGTGATGGTGATGCACCGTAACGTTGTTTGGTAGACGGTAACGGAAGATAAACGGACTTGCATTTGTATCGCACCTTTCTAGTCTTCCGACCACTCAAAGCGCTTTAACACTACATGTCGTCATTCACACATTCCTACACTTGTGGCAGAGACTACCATGCAAGGTGCCACCTGCACATCAGGAGCAACGTGGGGTTAAGTGTGTCGCCCGAGGACACTGAGAGAAGCCGGGTGACCCTCTCTGAGCCACAGCCGCCCCAGGAGTTCAACGCCATTTGGATGTCTTTGTATTCCTTTAAAAGACAAAAGATATAAATGTGGGTAACGGTGGATGTCTTCATGCTACGCGTACAGTCCGCACGGTCACAAATTTGGCGCAAGCCTCCGCAAGATGGCGCACGAGCTCCGAGGCGCGCACAAAGTAGGCTTCTGCTCACCGCGCTGTTCGTTGCAGTATTCTCCGAAACAAAATGTGAAGAAGCAAGAAGAAAACGACCTCCGCTATGCTGAGGAGGGATTAGAATTATAAACTTCTCATACTCATGGACCGCTTTATTGCCTTTGTACAAGTCGTGTAAAGAAGAAGTATTAAATGCATTATAAAGAAACGATATCCTGTAAACAATTTGATTTGGCTGCAAAATATGTTCTATATTTTTAAGACCTCCTGTTTCTAAAGCATCTTCTTTGTAGACATGGAAACAGTGTTTCTATCAGTTTGTGACGCGCTAAAGTCCCAAAATTCAGATGCGGCTCTTTTTTGGCGCGCCGCGTCAGGCTCCACTACGCCGATCATGAACTAAGCTTTAGATGTATAGAGCACAGATTATACATCCTCCTCCTCTTACTCATCAGAATCATCATCTCTATCAGGGCCATTATTCTGAAATGGTGCGATGATTGCTGCTATAATACTTTCAAAAATAACCACAGCAGTGACGTACTGAATTAATAAAACAAGTATTGCTTCATCTCGTGCGTACACGGTGCTTCTCCTGACCATTCGGCATCGGCTCTTCTGCACAGCGAAGGTGTGTGTGCCATTTGTTACCGGGGTGGTTCTCAGATGCCACCATTGTCTTGCTTTGTGTTTAACAGCTCTGCCAAATAGACTTCCTCCATCCTCTATTGCTGAAAAGCCCAGTCAGTCTCATGGCGTGTGAGCGTCTCTCATTACTTTCAATGCAACACTGAACCCCGGAGAAAAGAGGAGTTGGCAGTCGGAGAAGAGGAACAGGAGAAAAAAAAAAAGAATGAAAGGAGGGAGAAAAGCGGGAGAACCAAAAATAGCACACCATTACACCCCCCCCCCCCCTCCCCCTCCCCCCTTCGATTTACACCCACACCCTCAACCCCACCCTCTCACAGAAAGAGAGGGAAAAATATGCGGACCCCCGTTGGAATTGCCAGTACCACTCAAGCGTACTCTTATGCAAATTTTTGGCTATGTCCGTGTCAACGGTTGCCGTGTTAACAGGGGGAGCGGTGGTACGCGGGCCCTCCTCACCGCCACATCATTTGTTTAAGTCATCCAAACAAAAGCCAGGGGAGAGAGCCACATGATTGGTGAAATATGCTTGTGTGGGACCACTGCAGTGGAATAATGATTGCGGCATTACTCCTGCGTGTGCCAGGGGCTGTGTGGCCATTTCATGCCAGCACTGAGTGAATGTAAGGGATGTTTATTCATGAGGGAGAGACAGAGAGAGAGAGAGAGAGAGAGAGAGAGAAGGGTAATAAAGGATGGTAGGGGAGGTGGGGGACACCGATATCGCTCCAGTGTGAGCTGCCTGTTTCTGAGACGGTGGACCAGCAGAGGGAGGAAGAGCAGGATGAAAGACAGAAACGGTCTGCTGGTGCACAAATTAAAGGTCGAGAAAGTTATGAGTTAGTGAAAATATGAAACATCTGCACTGTGTGTGTTTTTATTTATTTCATTACTGTCAGAGAAGGATGTAAGGCCTTGAGACTCAAATGTGTTTTCGATATAACAAACCCTCTTAAATTCTTTAAAAGAAATCATTTTTTTTAAATCAAGTCAATGTTTTTTAACAGTTTTTTCATCTGAAGCAGTTTTTCTGTCTGTCTGGTGACCCACTCTGGTGACAAACCATCGCGACCCAATTCACAACGGGCCTTATGTATAAATCGTGAGAAGAGCGAATTTGTGCGTAAATGAACGTTCCCGACCATTTTTACTGCCGTCACCTTATATTACCTTGAACAGGTTGACCAGCCACTTAGAAGAGGTATGCATTTGATAAATCACAGCTTTGTTTTATGCACGTTTTTGAAAACGTATACACGTGTTTTATAAATGCGACCAAATGGCTGCATTTAGGTGGAGTTAACACTTGTTGTTCTTCTCAAAATGTACGCTAGCCTTTCATATTATATTTAACGTTATATGTCCGCTACAATTATCAGAACAATACGAACATTCATGCTCCCTCATGTGGTTCAAAGGTGTACTGCAGATATAAATGTTAAAAGTCTGTGAAAGAAGTCGACCCTAATAAAATGTCCTGCGTCCCACCTGTGGGTCCCGAACCAGTCTTTGGGAATCACTGATCTAAAGCTGTTCCATGTGCATCTGTTTTGTGGTGAGTTAACACATTAAGTAATCTCTATAAGGTAAACCGTCTGTGTGGAGAGCAAAAGAGGCGGAACCACGGACTGTTTATAAGAAGTTGCGTCGCTGACCTGTCAATCACAGTAGCCCCGCCCTAAAGCATACCCTGCTTTATGGTCTATTTGACTCTAAACGGACCATAATGTACTAAATGAACATCATGCTGTATTGAAGAAGACTTGAAACTAGAGATTGAGACCATAAACTCATGTTTACAATGTTTACTGAGGTAATAAATCAAGAGAGAAGTAGAGTCATTTTCTCATAGACTTCTATACAACCAGAGGAGTCGCCCCCTGGTGGACAGTAGAGAGAATGCAGCTTTAAGACATTTTTAGACACAGAGGTTGCCGTTTGGGCGGAAAGCATTGGCCCAAATGCAATCTGGGAATCCACCGGCTATTGTCTGATAATGATTTAGCTTTCATTGGTTTAAAATTAGACTACTTGTGTAACATAAAAATGATTGCAGTAGTTACTTAAATACGTATCTTACAGTCTGTTTCTTTTGTTATTCATGGCTGCTTTGATTTTTCCACTTTAGATTAAAGTACCAACGTGTAAGATTTTGCATTCTTTGCGGAAGATTTTAAGAACGTGCAACAAAAGCCTGAGACAACCGGAAACATCAGTGAGTCTCTTTGTTGTAGTAGTGTAGCAGCTGACGGATGGTCGGCGCTGCAGTGATAGTTTAAGGTTGTGGTTAGATTCTCACTATGCACTGATCATCGGTTGGGTTCGCTGCTTGATCTCCCTTGTCTCTCGTGTTTAACACCAAGCTAATTGGAACATCGAGAGAACAGATGATCAAAGACACGGAGTTGAGTGTGTGTGTGTGTGTGTGTGTGTGTGTGTGTGTGTATACAGTGCTTCGGCAAGTACACACACGCACACACGCTGCCTTGCACGTGCACATCAAGAGACGCGTTCAGAGAAAGCTATCAGTCATCCACACGATGACATGCATATTTTAGGCTTCCCTTCCTGTGCACTCCACCTCTCCTCACTTTTCTTCCTTCCCTCCTCCTCCTTCATGTTTTCTCCCCCCCCCCCCTCATTATCAGCTTGAGCTTCGACACACTCTCTCTCTCCCCTTTTCGGTAACTGTTCCTCAACCCTGAACTCATTTACAAAACGGGCCACTGCCACCTGCGTAGAGGTGTCCCTTTGAAATACAGATGGCACGACGTACAGGGGGCACGCTCGCCACAAATACGCGTCCTTATTGATGTGTACGGTTGCATGCGCAGGGATGTAAAAACGCTTTAAAAGCCCCCCCATTTTGCTCCCTGCTGTGATTGCATCTATATGTAGGGACTCCGGGTCCAATCACAGCAGAAAGCGACATAGCATCAAAGAGACATGACAGCAGGATAAACAAGCCATTGTGATTGTGTGTGACAGAGCGACAGGAAAATTGCACATATTAGTCACAACAGGAGGTAACGTCTGCAGCCTGCTTTTACCGCACGGTCTCCACAAAGGGAGAAAGGTATTTATTTATAGCAATGAGCGCCACTATTTGCTATATATTTCAAAAAGGTTCTGTTTCCTGATGATCTCACACTTTTCACTATATGGTTCGTAAATAGGAGGACCAAGTCTAAAATGGACTTGAAAGAGCAAAGGTCAGCTTGTGTGTGTGTGTGTGTGTGTGTGTGCTGCCTCACTCGCTGTCTCCCCCCTAGGCCCAGTGGCACATTTAACCAGCCAAGTGTGAAACATGCAGAAGGCCAAACGAGGAGAAAGCTATATTCAAGAGGAGCGGACGTAAAGCCGGCGTTGCTCATTTGCATTGTTCTGCTGCGCAGCAAACCGGCGGCGTCCCTCAGAACCACGGCTACTGTTTAGCAATTTGCTATTTCTGTTGTTCTGTGTGCCCTTTGATGTCGAGAGGCTCTGCGGCCGCTCTCCTCCACACGGAGAACAAAAGCCAATGCTGACGACGCAAAGCTCGAATGCATATTCAAGTTGCAGATTAATCCGGTAATCGCTGTCTGTGCGACACCAGAGTTGAGTGTGTGTGTGTGTGAATAATAGCACATAAGGGTGTGCCTTTTGAACGTGTGTGCATGTATGTGGTGTTTTTTGTGTGTGTGTGTGTGTGTGTGTGTGTGTGTGTGTGTGTGTGTGTGTGTGTGTGTGTGTGTGTGTGTGTGTGTGTGTGTGTGTGTGTGTGTGTGTGTGTGTGTGTGTGTGTGTGTGTGTGTGTGTGAATATGTATCCTGTGGCCTATGCTTATTCAGATGAGAGGCCACACTAGTTATCGGTATTGAACACACGCTCCGCTGTCGGTGTGCGAGCCTTTGTTTGGAGGCTGTGCTGTTTAGTAATGAGAGGGACTCTGTCGCCTCCGTGTGAGCTGTGGAGGGAGAGGAAAAAGACGCAGGACTAACACACACACACACACACACACACACACACACACACACACACACACACACACATCGACCCCCGTCTCTTTCCAATCATGGACTCTGCTTCCTTAACCAACCTCAACAGTACATAAATTGTCAGGGACAGTTGTGGAGCAGTGCTCTTTTCAAGAGCCACTAGCAGTACATCTTTATTTCTCCACATTTCTGAATGTGCAGTTAGTCTTTCTTTCTTTCCTTTATCTTATTTTAATTAAACAGCGCATATTACAAACCGTCATTTTTGATTTGTAGATTACAATTTACAGATTATACATGTCTTTAAATTGTCCTGTGCTTGAACTACAGATTATGTAAAACTCAACCCCGGGCTCATTTGTTCTCCAGCATGAGCATCCTCGGAGCGGACAGATTTATTGTGCATCAGTATATCAAAGTTAACGGACGCCATTATATACAAACGTCGCCGTGATGAATAGGTTAATGAAAATCACATCTCACTGATAACTTGGATTATAGGGTCAGGGAGAGGAGGGGAGGGGAGGGGAGAGGAGAGGAGAGGAGAGGAGAGGAGAGGAGAGGAGAGGAGAGGAGAGGAGAGGAGAGGAGAGGAGAGGAGAGGAGAGGAGAGGAGAGGAGAGGAGAGGAGAGGAGGGGAGAGGAGGGGAGAGGAGGGGAGAGGAGAGGAGAGGGGAGGGGAGGGGAGCGGAGATGGGGGGAGGATGGGAGAGGATGAGAGAGGAGAAGGTGAGACAGAATTGGAGAAGGACGGATGGGAGAGGAGGGGAGAGAAGAGAAGATGAAAGGAAAGGAGAAGGAAGGATGAGAGAAGATGGGCGAGGATAAGGGAAGATGGGAGAAGAGGAGAGAATGGGAGAAGAGAGGGTGAGACAGAATGGGAGGAGGAGGGGAGAGGATAAGGGAAGATGGGAGAAGGGGGGATGGGAGAGGGTGAGAGAGGAGATGGTGAGACAGAATCGGAGAAGGACGGATGGGAGAGGAGGGGAGAGAATTGGAGATGAAAGGAGAGGAGAGGGAAGGATGAGAGAAGATGGGAGACGATAAGGGAAGATGGGAGAAGATGAGAGAATGGGAGAAGAGAGGAGGGGAGAGGATACGGGAAGATGGGAGAAGGGGGGATGGGAGAGGGTGAGAGAGGAGAGGGTGAGACAGAATGGGAGAAGGAAGGGTGGGAGAGGAGAGGAGAGATGAAAGGAGAGCAGAGAAGAGATAGGAGGGATGAGAGGAGAAATGGTACGACCTGTTGTGATCCAAGGGGGGAGGGGAGGGGAGAGGGGGGAGGGCATAAGGAGGTGGTTGGCAGAGGAGGAGGGCCGAGGGAAGATAGAACTTTGAGCCGTGTACACCAGCCATTCAGAGCCGACCTTGTAATCAAAGAGAGTTGAAAAGCAATTAACTAGGACAATTATAGCAGTCAGAGGAGGCTGAATGGTTGGCTAAGTAAAGCAGTGTGTCATTGAATGGAGATTAATTGATGAGGGGAATATCTCAAGGTCTCTATTTGGCCTCTAGAAGTTTAAGTCAAACATGTTTTTGCCTATTCAGCCTATTCAGAGATTTACCCATCCTCATTATCTGGTTGAGGTATCAAAACATTTGGAGGTCAAACTATTTCATTATCTGTCTATTAAGAGACGAGACAGTAAGAGGACCACGGAGCAGTATTACGTTTTTAATTTTGCATGGCTGTTATTATTAATCATTGGGACTTAAAGTCGTGTCTGATATGTCATTAAAATCACCTGCATATTATGATCTAATGCTAATGGGGCTTTAGCTACATTTTGAATTTCAAAGAGGTGTTCCAGTTGAGTTAAATAGAAGGACGACCCCACTGGTTCCTGTCGCTCTGAGCTATGAGAGGGCAAATATCTTGACAAATGGAAAGCGCAGATGACAAAATCTTCTCTGTAAAAAAAAAAAATTTGCTTTTTGAAAAGAGCGACATTTGGGCAAAAGCCAATCTGATTTAATTTCCCAAGCTTTTCACCAGGTCCAACTAATTCAGGATGCAGGGCGAAAAACTAGAAGGGGACACTCTTCACAGTAGAGTGCAGATCTGACCCAGGTGCGTCTGCAACAACCACTGCTGTATTGTGATTTCATGAATATGACCCACAGTTGGCTTGGATTAGGTTAGATGTTAGCAGTTAGCTGTTAGCCAAATGCACTGTCAAAAACACTAAAAGTGATCGAACAGTTTTCCCCCGACTGTGTCTTTGGCAGCAGTGTGTTACCCTTTGTAAGAGTGGTGAGTGAGGAGTCAGCAAGCAGTCAATGTCAGTATTAAACAAGCAATAAAAAGGCGTTATGATAAAAGTGTGAGTCACCGCAACCACAAGAGGTCCTTGAGCATGCAGCCATGAACGGCCACCCAAAATATGATGCAGTTTGCTAAAGCAGGATGGGAGATTAGCCCCGGACAGACACCAAGGTGCTCACTCACTCACATACGGAAACAATCGCATGGTCCTTCGCGAAGCGATGATTACACTGTAAGAGTTTTACACATTGGCAAATACTTTGTGTGGAACTGGTCAAGGTGTACCGGTTCAGATAGAGATGGAAGAAAAGCAGACTGGTTTGAAGTATGACTGATTTATGAATGCCTTCTGACTAACTACCTCATCTCCGTCAGTTATTCATTTATTTATTTAATTTGCTGGAGCATTGTGTACTTGGACAACAAGATACCAGCTGGCTCGTCTGGCACATTCAGGTTCTCCACAGTCACCGTGTAGAAGCTCAGCACTCCTCCTCACGCTGTTACAAGAATCCACACAGCGTGCGCCGCACACGGATAATCAAATTTCACCACGACATCCAAACACACTCGAGCCTCGTGCTTCTCTTCCTTCATTTCTTTTTTCCGGAGCAGTTTGCTCCGTCTATCAATAATTCAACGAGCGACAAGATGGAGGAGAGTGATTGAGCTTGTTTTTCCTCTCTTTATGGTTGGACGACAATTAGAGACGGCAATTAAAAGTGGAGACAGTGGGTTTTTTTCAATTCCCCTTTCGTTTTGGGATTAATTAACGTGTGTGTGTGTGTGTGTGTGTGTGTGTGTGAGTGGTCATGCGAGTGTGTGTGTTTTCAATAGACGAGCACAGGGTTCTGCCTGTGCCTAGTTATCAGTGAGGGCCAGCCATGCTGCCGTCTCACTCGGCCTCACACGCAGTCAACGGTGAACAAAATAGCGGCGAGGACCCTGTCACTCAATGTGCACATGTTGGCACGTACAGTACGCACACATCCCTAAACGTGCACGCAATTAAGATGCATGTAACTTCAGAAAAAATCAAGCACAGCACACACACACACACACAATTTACACACAGTTAAAGTGTCTTAACGAATAATAAGTTCGATTGTATAGAAGTCTATGAGAAAATGACCCTACTTCTCACTTGATTTATGGCCCTTGCCCGATATAGCGTCGGGTTGTGTAGCTAACACCAAAACCGACTTGGGTGTGGTCCAAGTAAGGGCGCCAGAAGTAGGGGGATAGGACTTGGGGAAGAGGCCATTGGCCCCCCCAACTTTATGACCCTGGTCTAATTTTTGGCGTTGCAGCTGGTGTGATGGCATCATGAGATGGATTCTAATCTGTTGATATGTCACAGTCTGGCTCTATGCCCTCTGACGTTTTGTAAAGACTGGACCTTGTTGCTTCTTCTTCAGATCTTCAGTTATCTCTGGGATTTGTTTTGTGTTCTGGGTCCTCTGTAATGTTTTTCCTTGTTTCATGTTCATTCACGTTTAGAGTTTTCAGTTTTATTTTGATGCTCACTTCCTCTTTAGCTGCATACCTATTTTTTGGGGTTGTTTGCCCCGCCCTGATTGTTTTCACCTGTCCATCATTAGCCCTGCTGTCACCTCGTTATCGCCCTCCTTTCCTTGTGTATTTAGTCTCTGTGCTCCCTTCTCCTTGTGCCAGTTCGTCATTGTTTCTTTTTTCAAGCGCTCCAGCCCTGGTTCTTAGTGTTTAGTGTAGACTAGTGCTGGTTCAGCTGCTTTTGGACTTTTGTTAAAAGATCTTTGAACTGTTTCTGCTGCCTCCTCATCAGATTTTCTGCATTTGGGTCCGAACTCCTGAAACTGTGACAATAACAAGTCCACAGCCGTGCTTAGCAGCTCTGGCAGCACATGCTGTATTAGCGTTCCTTGAGCTAAATGCTAATGTCAGCATGTGGTTGTTGTGAATTCAAACAAACAAAATTGAACATATTCAATACATTCCGCTCTCCCTGGAATTGAGAACCGAGAGTTTCCCTAATCTCAGGTTTAAACCCTCTCTCTGAAACGGGTGTAGCCTGTAGTGTTTACCATGTTCTCCAGTTTAGCGTGTTAATATGCCAACGTTTCCAAACTAGCAGCAAACCCAAAGTGCAGCTGAGGCTGGTGGGAATGTCATAAACCAAAGTATAGACGAAGCTTGACCTAATGGATGCGTGTATCCGTGGCAAACCCACAGTCCAACGGATATTTCAGGCAGATTGACTCACCGAATAAGCGCCTGACACTGCCATCCCTAAGCAACGCTAAAATAGTTGCAGACTTAACGTAAACCCTGCATGATTGTCTTATTGCTCAGTTAGACTTTTAACTTTGCTAATTTAGGATGCAATGTACAAAGCCATTGTTACTGATAGAAATTATGTTAAAACAATGGAAGTAAAAGCCGGTTTGTAATAAACCAAAGTTATCCTCTAAGCTGTGGGACCGGAGACTTGACCTGCTTTGCTTTGTTTACTTCTCCAGGAACATTTACAGTAAAAGGTTGTGGTGAATTAATCTTACATCTCTGCTCAGCAAGTAGAAATACATCTTTTTTGCACGGAAATGCCTCAGGAACCCACACGTATACGCCCTGACATTGAGTCGTCGGCCCAGTGATCTCTATTACGCTAATTAAGCCAATTAACCTACTGAAACAATTCAGTACGGCCGCGGCAACACCTCGCCGAAACCCTGAAGGTACATCGCACAGAAGCGCGCGTGTTACTGATCCCTTCCCAGATACAGCAAAAGGACAAGCACTGTTTCATATCATTACCATAAACAAATTAGGGCACCGCTCCCTCGTTAGGCCAAATATGTCTCATTAGTGCCACAGCTGAACAAACCTCCTGATTAGGCCTCACTGTCTCCCTTTGAAGCTGCAAAAGGAGAGTCTATTTTTTAATTAAGCTCATTTGCATTTACAAATGAGAAGCTAATTAATGAGACTCGTTTTCTGGGTCTTTTTCTAGTTTGGCAAAGGAAGCGCGAGGAACAGTTCCTACCTGCATGAAGAGAAGTAAAAAAAGAAAGAAAGTAGGTAACTGTGGCTTAGCGAGCTGCTGTCTGCACTCTTGAAATGACCGACCAAATTGATGCTGTTACATGCTTTCAAATGACTTAATTCACAGAGCAGAGAAGACATTGTAATAGAGATGTTTTCACAATCAAGCCCTCGTCACTTTAGATCAGATGTGCACAACATTATTCGGTTTCTCCGATGGGAGCGACTGATTCGAATTGGTGTCTTTGGGGCTTCTTCGCACACAAGGCCGTCGCAGATTCTTCCGGGGGAGTCAAAGGTGGGACGGGACGGAGCCGGGAGCAGCGTGGGACTCGTGTCACACTAGGACACGAAGGTGACAGGGCAAATACGGAGCGCGCACGAGTGTTGATGCGTGTGTGATATGTGTGTGTGTTCAAGGAAGCAAAGAGGGAGAACAAGAGGGAGAGAAAAAGGGAAAGAGAGGTGTGATATCATCAATTAAATAACCCTCCCACACAGCATCTGGTGCTCTCTCTCTCTCTCTCTCTCTCTCTCAGGCCGTCTGTCTCTCTCTCTCTCTCGGGCCGTCGCACGCTGATTTTCTGCTCCTCCGTTTGCTTTTTTTCCTCTTTCTGTTGTTTGATAGCATCAATCCCTTTTTTTGTTTCTCAGCTGGAGCATGCTAGTTAACCCCGTGTCAGCTTCACCCACTCTGCCTCTCTCTCTGAGCGTTACACCTCTCATCCAACGCACACACACACATATATATACATACACAGGTTAGATTGATTGGGGCACCTGATAGGGGTTGAGGGAGGGGGGAGAGGGGGAGACAGAAGAGAGTTAATTTAACCAAGTGGAAGGGTGTTAAGAGGAAAACCCACTGACCGCACTAACCAGGCAGATGTGCACTCTTTCATTATGCTGCTAATTAATTCTTAACTCGTCGTGCTACTTGTGCTACCTTGTGCTCCGTGACTCGATGAGACAACTGTCCTCCTCTGCGCCTCCATCTTTCCTCTTCTGGCCGTCCTGTCGTGGAGTAACGTCAGTCGGTGTGAATCGAGGGTTGAGGAAAAGCTTTTATATTAATAGGCGGAATCCAATTATAAGTTCATGTGAACCGAGCCAGCTAGGAAAATGAATTTGCATTTTAACTTTTTTCGGTTTGATGTTGGATTCCAAGATGAGAGAGAAGGAGGGGAAGCTCTGAAATGAGGGAGAATTATTGGTGAGAATGGATCGAATCGGTAGTTGGATCTTTCACGGTACAAAGTGATGAGAGGAAAGGAAAGATTTTGTAACAAATTAGGGCGAGACATTGTTTTTTTTCTTTCTTTTTCATCTGTCAGGTTTGAGCGTGTGTGCTGACGCGGGGCAACGTCTCTCATTTAATGTGAATCTAGGTCAGCGTGGTGAATTAGAAAGAATCTGCATCCCTCTGCATGGCTACAGTGAAGCCCGCCAATGAGGATCCGTGTACATGCGCTTTCACATGCACACACAACACCCACGCACAAAAACATCCTCACACACACACACACACACACACACACACACACACACACACACACACACACACACACACACACACACACACACACAGTCACACATCAGTCAAGCCCTAACAAACGTAATCCAATTTTAGATATGAGCATTAGTTTCTCAAAATGCTCAAAGATTTGACAGAGGGAAAATATTAAAGGAATTTCTATTAGGCCTGCTGACAAAAAATAAATAAAAAAATGGTGTGTGCCTTTTGACAAATGAGGGCATTTTTTTTCACAGAGCAGTTCAGCGCAGGAGAATGATGAGTGTGTGACACCAGTGTGTGGGAATGAGTGGGATTTGATGGAGTCTGCACTTTGTTGTAGAAACACTCTTGGTTAATGATATGCCTCTCTCATCCAGCCCCCGACTCTCTGCTCCCTTCCTGTTCTGCGAGCGAGGAGCGATAACGAGGGAGCAGGCGGCCCAGAAACTTCACACAACGAGTAGAGGAATCAGCACAACGCACCGTCTCAGCCTTCACCCACAGAAACTTTTCTCCCATCTCCCTTCTCCTCCCTCGGCTTCCAGACGGTCTTCAGATGCTCGTTCGAACTTGTTCAAATACGTCTACTGATCAAGTAGAGGACAGCCGCACATGTATAACTCAAATGTTGGGGGGGGGGGGGGGGGACTCTCTGGAAACAAGTTAAATTTTGAATGCAGGATATGAACAAAACTGAATCTGAGCGTAGCTCAAGGCGTGAACAGCAGGAGGGTGACGGAAACACTTTTGAGTGCGTGACTCACAATGCACGTTCCTCGCGCGTTAGTGTGTGTGTGGGAGTGCATGCGTGTACTCACGCATGCGTGTGCAACTCGGTGGGAGTTGGACGGAGGCTCGTCCCTCTCTAGAGCACCATGCTCTGATGGATGTTAATGTGGACTGACGCAGGGGTGTCCCCCAAGGGAGGGAACAAGGCCAGCGAGGGAGAAGGAGGAAGGGTGTGTGTGTTGGGGAGGGGGATTCATTCCTCTAATCCTCTCCCTTCTTCGCAGAGCCGGAGCGAGGAAGAGGCACTGAACCGCCCAATGAATAAATAAAAGCCTCTGCCCCCCCCCCCCCCCCCCCCCCTCCCCTCCGCTCCAGCCTGAAGCCCTGCACAGGAGCACTTAAAAGCATTTTAACAAGAGAGTCACTTCATTAAATATGGACTTCCTGTCCGCACAAACCCTAGAAGGATAACGTGACTTTTCACATTGGGAAATATAGGGAAGAGTGGGGGGGGGGGGCATGCATGGGAGATGGAGGCAGAAAGAGAAACTATTGCGCAGAGGGACAAAGGGAGAGAAATATAGCAGAGCTGGGGGGTGAAAAAAAAGGATAAGCAAGACGAGATAACAGAAGCGGTGAGCTGGAAATTGGTGAGGACCTTTCAGAGCTCTCTAAATTTGCACAGAGCTCACGTCAGGTCAGCGTTCATAGCACGTGTCCTTTTTTTTGTGTTGTTGCGTATTGTTGTCTATATTCCAAACCCTGACAGAGAACAAATGTCACAAAATCATTACAGAGGCGAAGAATGAGATTTAAGAGGAAGAAAAAAATAGAGGAAGATAAAGACGCTGTGGGAAGCGGCTATATGGGAAGAAAATGAGTTCCGCTCTGAGATCAGCTCAATAACATTCACAATTCAAAGGCTTGGTATCTGACTGGCACCAAACTGGGTTTTTTTTTTCAGAAATTTGAAGTTATGTAAAATGTTAAAATCTGATGTCTGATAGCTTTCTTTGTATTTTTTCCGAAGCCTTTTGCAAGAATGGCTTTGACTGCCTAACTTCAGCTCGGTGCTGCATTATAAATAAACCAGTTGTTATGAACAGTTGTGTTCAAACAGAGCGCTGTTAAAAGAGAATATATTACCTCTGAGCCCTTTTCACCCAGAGAGGATTTATAAGTCACAAAATGCAAGTTCAAGTCTTAAGAGTCGCGTCTGAAGTCTCCATAATGGATCACAAATAACACTGTGGTTGTCTCTAGACATTTCCCTGCCCCAAGAATTACTGTTTAGTAAGTAGGTCAAATGAGTTTATATATAGGAACCACATGTACTGTGTAAATAAGATCAATCTTAGTGTTGATTTAAAACTGTGTTGTTCATTCATTACTCTCTTTTTTGCTGAACTATTTGAACCTGGAGATAAAGGATGGAGTCATTTAACACGTTCGGGGATAAGCGAAGGAAAAGAGAGACAATGATTATGCTACATTCCATTTGAACTGGGAGTTCCCAGTCTAAAATGTCAACTGGAACGCTGCCTGAAGTTGAATTTCTGACTTGGAACGTCGAACGAACCCCACCAACCCCAACCTCGTAATCCAAGATGGCTGCTCTGAGCATCATCAGTAAAATATGCTGTTTATTAGCACTATTGTCTAACTTGTGTCTCATTAAATCAGTCATACAAACAGAACTGTCCAACTCCTATCTGTGAACATGTATGCCGCTGTAATGTATTGTTATCAACTGGTATTGCTAATAAAAGCTAACCCTATTTACTGGACTAGACAGACTGGAAAAGTGGTTGGGGCTTTCTCACACAGTGCTAAACCGCTTTAAATACTATTTGATGGACAAGGACTACTCTTTGTCGATTGATAATTACACATCTAAGCATACAATACATTACTTGGAGTACCCCAAGGCTACATTCTCGGTCCTCTTTTGTTCAACATGTACATGCTCCCATTAGCTCAGATTATGGAAAATAACCCAATATTGTATCATTGTTATGCAGATGACACTGATAGTTATATAACAATGTCACCAGGTGATTATGGTCCCATACAAGATAAAACAGAAGTCATCAGTTTTTGGAGCCAAAGAAGAACAATTAAAAGTCAGTTGTCAGCTTCAGTCTTTAACGTTTAAGACCACAAACAAGGCAATGAATGTCGGTGTTGTTATAGACTCGTATCAGTCACATCAGTCCAGTGTGATTTGTGTCAAAGAATTTACTTTTAAATTCTACTTTTGGTTTATAAAGCACCGAATGCTATATGGCCAGAATACATTTCTGATCTGCTTCTTCGTTATGAACCGTCCAGACCTCTTAAGATCATCTTGGTCTGCTTATTGTCCCTAGAGTCAACACTTAGGATTCAGATTGTATGCACCCCTTATGTTTGCCACTGTATTAAGAGACTTGGGACTATTCACATCTTTCACTGTAATGCAATGCCATTTTTTTTCTTCCGTTTTCCTCTATTTTGCTTTATTTTTTATCTTATGTTTTATTCTACTCTTTTAAAATCCTATTAAATGGTGTCTTTTTTATATAGCCTTGTGTCTTTTCTAGCCTTTTACATCTTATGTAAAGCACTTTGAATTACCTGGTTGTTGAAAGGTGCAATAACAATAACCATGCCTTGCCTTGAGTGCATACATTTGTTATCACAGTTATTTCCCTATTTCTCATCTCCTGTACATATGACTGCCTTCACTTATGCATTCTCTGTGTGTGTGTGTGTGTGTGTGTGTGTGTGTGTGTGTGTGTGTGTGTGTGTGTGTGTGTGTGTGTGTGTGTGTGTGTGTGTGTTTGCGTCCTATCACTATGGTGAGCCACAGAATTACCCAACATTTCAGTAGAGTTCAGAAGTCCTCTCCAGGTGGCAATCTTCAGTTCTGAAAAGTGAAGCCAACGCTTCATGTCTTAAAGCTGCATTCTCTCTAATGTCCACCAGGGGGCGACTCCTCTGATTGTATAGAAGTCTATGAGAAAATGACTCTACTTCTCTCTTGATTTATTACCTCAGTAAACATTGTAAACATGAGTTTATGGTCTCAATCTCTAGTTTCAAGTCTTCTTCAATACAGCATGATGTTCATTTAGTAAATTATGGTCCATTTAGAGTCAAACAGACCATAAAGCAGGGTATGCTTTAGGGCGGGGCTACATTGTGATTGACAGGTCTCTACGTGTTTTCGTTTTATAACTTTAACCCTTTCACAGTGTGTTTTCTCATCATAAAGGTTAATTGTAAGCGTCTTGGTCATTAATTACTGGGGTCATCATAACTTCATCATAAGTTTTGTTCATATCCATAACATTCACAAACATTCTCTTCAAATGTCATGTTTTCCAGTTTTTAGCTGTAATCTCTGCTGTCTAAAAGCTAAAAGCTCTGTCCTGCTGTTATTAGAGACAGTCTCAGCGAACCACGGCCCCCCGTGTCGCCCACGATGTTTAACCCGAGATGATCAAAATGTTGTTATGTAACCTGCACCGCCCCTCGGGGGGCGGTGGAGGCCGAATTCCGGTTCTGAACAGTACCAAGCTGAACCGCAGAATGCAATTTTCAGTAACAAATATAATATTTCCACAAAAATGCAGCATACCGTTTGAACGAAGAATCTCCCATGAATCGAAGCATGTGTAACACTTTACACACTCAAAACACAATAAAACACGATCTACGACAACATTCCTAGCCTCGTGCTAAATATCGTCACTTTTCTCGTTCATTTGGCAGAGACACGTATCAGAAATAGCCTCTCAAAAGTAGTTTTTCAACCATCCATGGTAAAGCTAGGTATTTAGCAACAATAGCATTCGACCACGCTTCGAACGTATATCTCGGATTTCGTCTCCGGGAGATGCTTCAAACATTACCGGGGGACAGCAGCCCCCCAGCATCTATACGCACCAGCTATTGAGCAATTCTCCCGTAGGTCGCCGGCCTGGAGAGGCTTTGGAGACGGTTCCAGCTCTCCAAAATGATTTCTAACTGCTGTATGTGATAGATTGTGCATGTAGAAGGATAAAGGAAG
This sequence comes from Leptoclinus maculatus, assembly GCA_032191485.1. Taxonomy (NCBI): domain Eukaryota; kingdom Metazoa; phylum Chordata; class Actinopteri; order Perciformes; family Stichaeidae; genus Leptoclinus; species Leptoclinus maculatus. The sequence goes on from JAVDOI010000012.1 coordinate 16,441,158, forward strand.
TTAAATATATAGTTATTTAGGTTGTAAAAGTACAATGGAACAGCTGGAGAGGCTGTTTCTCACATGACGACCTCTCGTGACCTCGCATAACATTTATGTCTCTAAATCTGGCATACTTCACTCAATTCACTCCAATTCTTTTTCTATTCACTACTGCTGTCGTTTGCTATGATGGTGGATGGTTTCTAGGCTTCACTGAGCCTCATTTAATATAGTATTATGAATAATAGTGCTTTTTCACCATACGAATTTGACATTTTCAAAGTAGAGCTGTGTTCCATCTTCATGAGCTATTAACCAGTAATATATACATAATATTTACTCTATTCATATGAGCAAACCATTCTTAGTGTTAATAATCCCTTGGAATTATTAAAAAAGACCTTGTAGTTAGAGTGTGGGGCCCCTTCGTTCAGAACCGGAATTTGCGGAATTTGCGGGTGCAGGTTATTAATTAAAGGCCACTAAAAAACTGAAATATGAAATAAGCAACAATATTACGGTAGATAATTTCAGTCCTTATCTTGACACATGGACTCCAACACACAATATACTGTCGATTAAGGCTCTTTCCCAAGGCTTGAGTTATTTACATCATGCTGAATGTCAAATGGAATGTCATGTTCTGGGTTTTAACCCAGAAGTAACACTCTAGCATGCCAGCAAAAAATGAACAAACTAAGTTTCATGAAGCCTATAGCTTAATTGTTGGAAGGATAATGAAGCAAAAATCTCTTTACTTCCACTCGATCCTATCGTGTGCCCCGCACTCTTGTGGCTAACTTGTACAAGTACGGGACCCCTCAACTTCACTTGAGTTATTTACATATGGTCATCCGCATTGTTTGCATGCCAGGGCACCTCTAAGCATCCCATTGGTTGATTTGAATGGTGCAAGGGTGTACACATCTGCTAACTAGTTAAAGATACGTTAACGTTACAACAGTAGTGATGAATAGTAGTGATGGATTATTTAACAACGGTACAATTTAGCACTTTAACCAAAATGGAAATAAAACGCTTGGGACCACATCGACCGGATGACTTAATCATATCCCAAGAAGGAAAAGATGGTTAACATTTCTGCTTTCCACGTCTTCTTTTTGGAGGGGAAACTTTCTGGACAGCAAGTAGATTTAAAGACTTGAAACATCGTTCAGAAAGGCTGGTAAAAACACGAGGGTTGTGCATCGCATGTGGATAATGCCATCCAGTTATGCTTACTGGGAACAACGAACGTTGCCTCTCAGCTTGGCGGTGCAACAATACGACCGTCAGACTGAAGGAAACAGGTATGTTCTTTGCAGAATTATAACCTGTATAAAGCTTGTATAAAAGAGAGTGCAAAATTGCCTTGCGTGGACATGACCAGTCTGCCGGCTTGTTAAACCCTGGCCTTAGACTATGTGTGAAGGAGACTCCAGGCTAAAGAACCATTACGTTGCTCAACCCTATTTTAAGGGCACCTCAGCCATTATTCAAAACAAACTTTTAGATTGCATGTACAATGTTCACATGGATTAGGTTGCTAAGCAGATGACAAATGCACCTTTCGTTGCTGGTCATGAGTCGGCTATTTGATGTCGAGAGATCTTTAACATTGTCCTTTGGTGGTCCTATACGCTGGTCTGATAAGATCTGTCGTCAGATCTTCACTGTGTGATTTTAGATGCCATTATTCAGCTGGAATGTTGTCATCACTGCTGTTGGTGATAGATTGGTCACAGCAATTGGTTGCAGTGTCTCCTCCCTCCTCTCATGAGCGCTTGGTTGTGAGAGTATCGTTCAATGAGATACAGGTGGACCATGCTGGTTATAAACAAGCCAAATAATTCTTAGATAGCTATAAAGATTGATTTTGCGGCTGAAACCACGAAACTCAGCGTTGAATTGGTTAATTTGTTTGTTAAAAACATCATATGTCGACTTAAGACAGAGTAGGGTTGCGGCACCTTTAATTTAAGGGGGGCGAGCGGGACTCCAAAGTGGGTCAGAGTAAAAATATCTTCAACAATTATTCATGGTACCCCGCCTATCTCGAACATACCTCCACGCTGTGAGGAATCTGCATTGCACTGCGGCAAAGGGGAGGCAATTTTGAGAGAGAAGAGATAAGGAGTGAGGAGAAACATGAAGGCGAGAAGGCGGTTTGGGCTAAAAAAGAGCAAAGACGGAGTAAAGAGTGCGCACGTTGTTTGCTTATTTTGGCTTTGGCTTGTGATGAAACGTGGGAGCAATGTGCAACGCACAAAGCACAATGTGTGCCGCGCAAACACTTCCCTCGACGCTTGCGCGCTAAATATTTTCCGACATTTGCTGCGTCGTCGTCGTCAGCGAGCCAAACACCAGCACTGTACCCGCCAATGCAGAGGACTGCCAAGGCTGGCAGAATTAAACATGTACCACACCAGTCCTCGGCTATGTCACGCAACTTTCTGTCTCATCTCAGATAAAACAAAGGGCTTATATTGGGTGGAAAGGCCTTTCACAAAGCAGACTTTGTGAAGTCTCTCTGATTGGTAATTTGCAGCCTTTGCTGTCCTGTGATTTGTGACATGGTGTGTTTCTTTTGGACACTTTAGGTCGGTCGCTTAAGGTCGAATGAGTGTGAGCGCCTGAGGTTTGTGTGAGAAGCATCGCGATTGGAGCGATGAATAAAAAAAATCAAGGGCCGTGATTGGTTTTTCGAGGAAAACTGGATTCCAGCGCAGCAAGAAGGGGGTGTCATGGCTGCCAGGTCCCTGTAGGTCTGCACTGTAAATCCACACATTAATCAGAGCCGACAGGGAGAGATCAAAGGAGCCTGTTCCATCTTTACTCAGAGCAGCACTTTGATGTGTGCATGGGAGAGAGGGAGGGAGGGAGAGAAGGAGTGTATGCATGAGAAAGGGGGAGAGAATCAGACAGCGGGGGCACACGGTGGAGTTGAAAATTAGGATATGAGAGACAGCCTGGAGAGGAAACCCCTCCTGTGTGGATCCTGCTGGGTCCGGGATATAAAACATATTAGCAATAATCACGACCCGGTGTAACTTTGAATATCACCACCGGTCGACACTAAAGCACGTGTCCTCGCTCCACTGCATCCACTGGACAAAAATGAACACGGTAACGGTGACAGTGAAAGGTTGATGCAGCACATTTACAGCTCAGCATGACTGCATCTGCAATGCTTCTACGCACACACACACACACACACACACACACACACACACACACACACACACACACACACACACACACACACACACACACACACACACACACTGTGCACACATGCATTGTTCCTGTCAAATATGACAGCATCACCACATTCTCAGGACAAGAACACAACGCGTCTGCCCCGCGGTGGTGCTCTTCTGTCACTGCAACGCAAACGCTCTCCTTAAATGTGATGTGCCACCATCGTATGGCAAGCTTGAGCCTGCAGTTGCCATGGCGACACAGAGCCGCAGCAACGACTTTGGAAGCATCATGTATTATTAGTCGGTGCGTTGACACTTTTTTTTTTTTTTTTGCGTTTCTTCCATTCTCTGTGAACCAGAAGCTTTTAGTGCTAAGTTCCCCCCGGACAAAAGGAAATAAAGGGGACGACTGAGTGCAGTGCTGTCAGTTGAACACTAGGGGACGTGATCACAGTGGACTGGAGAGGGAACCATCTACCTGTGTGATGGTGGTGATGTTTGTTTACTGTAGATCAATAGATGGAGAATGGTTTATTTAACTCTCAGAAAGTGCAGCTCTTCTTCAGTCTGCATCTGGAGCCACATTGACATGATCATTAAATCAAGACGTCTCCTGGATAGAATGAACACAACTAAACAAGATGTCCTCAGGTGATACTAAATTGTTTTTTTATTGACTGATATACACACAGTGTGTTGTCCATTACGTGTTTGAAACGTTTCATTTGTCAACTCGCGGGCATTTTCTGCCATCTGCTGGACAAAGTGTTGAACGTCCTCCTGTGGCTGTTTGAGGGGAAATGATCACATGATGAAGAGAACTCTCTGCTGCAGTGCTCTCTTGAAACTTTGAAGCGTGTTGTATTTTTGACTCTCTCTCACACACACACACACACACACACACACACACACACACACACACACACACACACACATAATGAAGACGTATCTCAGCAAAGCACAGGTGTAAATGATCACATTAACGATGGCTGAATTCCATTTAGCTGCTTCAGTTTCAGAGTGCTGGTGTTGTTCTTGCTGGTTCACTCCAGACAACTCAGAGGTCGGAATATTTCCTGTTGAAATTTCCAACTTCCGGTGTTTCACACAGTTGAATAATCGATAATCGATGCCACAGTTTTATGTTCTTGCTTTTCTGCTTTCTGATTCACTGCTAGACACACAACCACAGAGGAATGACAGGAAATTCATTGAAATGCATTCATATAAACGATTTAGCAATACACACGTTATTGATAATAAGAATCAATTATACCAATCAAGATGTTTGACCAGCATTTCTATGTAGATCAGGTCAGAATGACATCAAAGAGGAATAGTTTATACACGAGTAGTATTACATTCAGACTTTAATCTGCAAAAACTTTAATATGTAAACTATTTAATATGCAGGAAACGACTACACTCCAAACGGTCTCTTCCTGAAGGGCTGAGGTTCTACCCAGAACCATTTGCTTCTGAAGAACCCTTTTTTGGGTACAAATAGTTAACCAATGTTTCTTTGTTAAGACTAAAGGTTCCATTAAGAACGCTTTTCAACCAAATAACCCTTTTTGGTAGAAAGAGTGGTTGTTTTCTAGATTAAACCCTTGGAATATGAAAGGGTTCTTGGTAGAAACCCCTGGTTAGGTTCTAGATAAAACCTACAGACTATAATAGGGTTCTCGGTAGAACCACCTGGTTGGGTTCTATATAAAACCATCGGACTATAATAGGGTTCTCGGTAGAACCACCTGGTTGGGTTCTATATAAAACCATCAGACTATAATAGGGTTCTTGGTAGAAACCCCTGGTTAGGTTCTAGATAAAACCTAAAGACTATAATAGGGTTCTCGGTAGAACCACCTGGTTGGGTTCTATATAAAACCATCGGACTATAATAGGGTTCTCGGTAGAACCACCTGGTTGGGTTCTATATAAAACCATCGGACTATAATAGGGTTCTCGGTAGAACCCCCAGGTTCGGTTCTAGATAAAACCATCGGACTATAATAGGGTTCTCGGTAGAACCACCTGGGTGGGTTCTAGATGAAACCCTTTGACTATAATATGATTCTCCCTGGGTGGGTTTTAATTGAAATCCCTGGAATATAAAAGGGTTCTAAGGTAGAACCCCATTGGTGGGTTCTTGTTAGTACCCTTAAAAGGTGGAAAGGTTCTGGATAGAACCACAAGAGAGGGTTCTGGTTGGAACCTTTCACAGATGGTTCTAGGTATAACCCTTTATGTTGGTTTCTTGGTAGAACCATCTGAAAGGGTTCAAGGTTTTATGAAAGGTTCTCCCAGGAACCGAAAAGGGTACTCCTACGAGGACAAGCCGAAGAACCCTATATAGTTCTAGTTAACACCTTCACTTCTGAGAGCGTACTTTAAACACTGATTACAATGGCGACTAAACGATTAAGTCATTAGAAGCTAAATACCAATAAGTAGGATGTCGGTTTTAATGAAAGTCTGGTAATCATTGTTTAATGTGGGGTTCAAGCCAATATAAGGTGCAGCAGCATAGAACAGAAAAGTCTCAACAATAATAACACCATTTAACACATGCATGATAATAATTACATCAGCAAAGAGGATCAGTGGTCACAAATAGACCTTCACTCACTAAAAGACACTTATCGCCACTAGACAAATAAATATGCTATCTGCTATTATTATATCTTTTTTTGAGTGGTAGTTTGTGTCCGATATGGTTTCGACACAAAAATGTTAAATGAACTAGAAACCCTCAGAGACCCGACAACATCGCTGTCTTTAAGAGACTGTGGGCTCAGTCTCTTAAAGCTGGAGATACTGGTATCAAATAAAGCTTAATGAACCCATTGGTACTGATCAGGTCATGCTGGCTTGTCGGGAAGGCGGCTCAATAACGTTCCAAAGTTGTGCTAGTTATTGGCGAGGGGAAAACTGGCACGGGGATTTTTTTCGAAGGGGTTCCTTGACCTTTTACCTCAAGATATGTGAATGAAAGTCCACACTTTACAGACATGCTACTTGTTGATAGTTACAAGCAGTTTATTGTGTTTATGGTTGAGTATTTTTGCATATTGGGGTCTCTAAACAGTCTTGGAATTGAATAAATTGAGTATGACTGAAAAGCTGAGACTCTGGTGGATCCAATGAGATCAATTGTAATAATGTGTGATGACGGTAGTCTCCATAGTAGCCATTTCACACAGTGAGACCAGGGAGAAGCTGGTCAACAGTGAATACCACACAGAAGTGGTAAACATCATCTGAACATCTGGAAACCTGCAGATTAATTTGAGATGCAGCTCAGCCGTGGGTCAAGTTATTCTAGTCATAAATCATGAATAAGAAATACTTAATTCAAATTGTGAAAGTGTAAAAGGGCTATTAACATTTTTAAGAAAGTATATGATGGCTATTCCCATGCTCGCTTATGTCTCATAAGTTTTTGTAGCAATTTTTGGATTTGATAACCTTCATGACATAGATTTGGTGTTAAATTTAGCAATTTTTTACCACTCGACAAATGATGAAAATTATTTAAAAAATAGCACATTAAGACACCAAGACCTTGAATGACATTTCTGCAAGAATTGCATTTAGTTTTTTGCGTCTGGATGGAGAACACTTCTGTTGTGTAAGCTGCTCAGAAACCTCCTGAGTGTCAATACACCAAGGAAAGCCACACAGCCTCTGAATGCCCTCGGTCTCTAGTTTGTGGTTGTGAAGTGTCACGAGGCTGTGATTATCCTCGAGGTCACAATAGATCATCATAATGCACTGCACTGTTAACCTCATCGAGTTTTACCTCACATCCACAAGGTGGCAGTATCCTCTAAACAATTTCCCCGAGAATAAAGCACACAACGTGCAGGGAGCCATTCATAAAGTCAGGCTTCAGCTCATTGTAGTGTGATGCTCCATATTGGACACTGAGAGGCAGCCTTGCCTTCTCTATCAAGTTTCATTCTTAGGAAACCTATTCTGAGCCTCAGGAGACCTTTTACTTGCCAAAAGAAAAGATATTAGCTATTATATTAGTGTGCAATGTCAGATTTACTGATATAATATTTTACTCAGCGGTGAGTTCAGCGACGTTTTCTTAACATTTTAAATCGCCTGTGGCGTCATTTTCACTGCGTTCCAAATGGTATACTTTTTTATATTTTTAGTGCATACAGCAGCTGCCCTTACAAAGTACTCACTGATGTATGTAGTATGCATTCATTTGGGACATTGCACGTTCAACTTTGACCCCTCTCGCTCATATATACCAGCTCTGCAGAGAGGATTGTGGGTCAGAACAGCCAGAAAAGCATGCTGGCTTTCATACTGCACAATGTGATAGGATGCAGTAGTACATCCTGGTATTTTTTGACATACTGTGTACTGGGACATACTAAATCGTATTTCTGGGATACTAAATAGTATGGTAGTGCGGTTATTGGACAGTTAATGCACAGTATATTGTGCTGATGCAAAATTAAAAAAAGCCTGTAGATAGCTGAGTCCTATCCTCTAATATTGTCTTTAAAAGTATTAATAGAAGTTCATAATACTTATGAGATATGACTCATTATATATACAGACAAAACTAGAGCTACATGTCTTTCGCAGATCAGATGCTAAAGGTGAGAAGTGTAACTTGTCCCCGAGCATTTGGTGTCATAGCTGACTGTGCAAGCATGCAAAGTGAATGGCTTCTTCTAGTGTGAGCTTATTGATTTGTCCGGAGGCGACCAACTCAACAAAGCCTGTATAGCATCTCCTCTGTGTTTACGTGCACAGATACAGTGTGTATCAGTTCAATTCAAATGTATTTGTACAACGTCATATACGAAAGTGTGCTTTGCACAACAACAACAATTTCAAAAGAAGCAGCAAAATGACGTACAGAAATACACATACAAATGCATACAAACAGGTGTACTGTACAGATAGGGTGTGTTCATTTAAGAAAAGGAGGTTCTTGAGTTTGTTTTTTTAAACAGCACAGTGTCTAAAAGTCTAAAATCAGCAGGCAAACTTGTTCCTTTCGTTAAAGCTGCACAAATATCGAAAGCCATCTCGCTGGACCTTCTGACAACATGTCCGAGATGTTCTGCGGAGCCGGAGCCAGTGCTTTGTACACCAAAAGAATGAACGTTTGAATTGAATTCATTGGGGAAAGAAAGGAACCTGGTGTTCAAACCTGCGTCCTCCTGCTCCTACTTGATCTCTCCTTGTGTGTTTTCTGATCTAGAGAACTGGAGAATACTTTCTATCCACCTACCTGTCTGATGCACTTCTGCTACATGAAGGTTTGCACTGAGCTCATGCTGACTTGTGCATGTTGAAATACTGTATATCTCCCTTCAAGTTTATTTATATGTCTCACACAAAAAAACGGTTTAAAAGTGATTTGTAATAGTGAACAATACAGTAGCATTATAGTCTGTGGCTGGGCAGCGTGTCAATTATCACATTTGAAATTGGGAGTAGGCTCGAGCTCTTCCCGAGTTAATTAAAACGCCCCCCTGATTGGACGGGTGGATAATCCCCGCGGGGGGCCCCCCTCGTGCTCTTTACTAACTTGCGAGCGGGGCAGAGCGCGAGTCACACAGTCCGCCCGAGGCGAGGGGGAGGGCACGAGAAAAAGACGCGCGAGAGAAAGAAAAAAAAAAAGGGACACCGACCGACGCCGAGCGCTCCGAACCTCAGCGAGCACAATTAAAAAGAGAGAAGTGTTGCTGAACGTGGGCTATGCGCGCAACAAGGGGGGAGCGCAGCGCACAGAGGAGGTGAACGCTCGTAGAGAGGCTTCAGATCAACAGCCTCCTTCTTGAAGAGTCACTGCAGCTGACAGAGGAGAGGAGTGAAGGGGGAAGAGAGGGGGACTCCTAGAAAACAGCAACTATTTGGGAGAGAGAACTACAGCGTGACAGTTTCCAAATAGAGGACAGAGGAAGCGGCGGAAGAGTCCTGCTCAGCATCTTGTTCCGGAAGAGAAAAATGAATGCCAGCGAAGAGAACCTGCTCAAGTCCATCAGCAACGACGCGCTCCTCGACCTAACGCAGCGCTACGGCCAATCAGCCTTCGGGTTCGGTCCGGGCCACGGTCCCGGGAGTCCCGTCCGCTTCCCGCTCACGCCGGCCACCGATTTCCTCTCCGGGCAGACTGCGAAGTCCAACGAGAGCGGCGGAGAGCACACAAGCGACGACGAGGACGGCTTCGACTCGCTCGAGTCCCGCAAGAGAGGCTCGCCGTTCGGAGACGACAAGCCCGGGGGGCCCCTCGGCAAGAAGTCCAAGGAGCAGCGGTCCTTGCGGCTCAGCATCAACGCGCGGGAGAGGAGGAGGATGCACGACCTGAACGACGCGCTGGACGGCCTGCGCTCCGTTATCCCCTACGCCCACAGCCCCTCGGTGAGAAAACTCTCCAAAATAGCCACCCTCCTCCTGGCCAAGAACTACATCCTCATGCAGGCTCAGGCTCTGGAGGAGATGAGGCGGCTGGTGGCGTACCTGAACCAGGGACAGGGCATGACCTCGCCCATCCCCACCGCCCTGGCGCCCTTTGGACAGGCGGCCGTCTACCCGTTCTCGGGCTCCGCGCCACCGGCGAGTCTCTTCAAACACTGCAATGACAAGCCTTGATTTGGTTTTCATTCTCTTTCCCGAACTTTTACCCAACCATGTCGATATCTCTCTCTATCTCTCTCCTTCTCTAGTTAATTAAAAAAATCATTCTGTGGAAAATAAAACAAGTTTAGTCTAAAGGATAATCTTAAAATATGGTCCATTATACTGCAGTTGTTTCATCCAGATGTAACAAACGCTACAGATAAAATGAAACACTTTGGGCCTTAAGATGGAGTCACTTTACACGAACCAGGCCATGTCCAAATTACGAGTTTGGGAACATTTCTTAGCAGGATTAACTTATCTGATCTTATTTGTAATCTATGCAACATTCAACAACAACATTAAAAGTAGAAATGCCAGGAAATGCGACCTAATCTCCACTTCTAAAAGAACAATTACGAAAGGACTTCCCTCGACTGACTGATGCTATGTGTGAGGAACAAATGTGATGTTGGCTGATATATTTTCTGAATCGATGTGTTGACAATTTTTTTATTATAATTATGGTTATTATTTTTAAGTTATTGCACATCTCACATGATTGTATTGTACAACTATTGTGGAAAATCACTTGCTCCGAGCCCGGCTATACTCATGGTTATATAACTGCAGCCTATACATTGAAGAGGCGTCTTTGGTTGTGTTGCAACATGGATTTCATATATTGTTTATATGTCTTTATAATTAAAAACACATATCTATGCTTGGACCCCGGTTTGCTTCTTTTCAACAAGCATTTCACAGCTTTTTTAGCCTCATCGAGATCACATCGAATAACAACTTAAAACGCCAAACACACGCGCACACGACAGGCCTATACGTCATTTATTTATTTTCAAAGGATAATTTCAAACGTATATGTTCGCTTATTGTGTTCTGCTTGTGGACATTATATGTGATCGTTTAAGACTCTTACAGCTAATTCGCTTTTAATGTAGGACGTTAACAGACTGTAATAAAAAAGGGTTAAAAATATAAAACAAATAAGAATAAAAATCTTGAATTCAAACCTCTCACGCTGTTAAACTGATCTCCGGTTCTCACCCTCTGAGTGCGCCCTCCTGAAAGGAGTTGACAACTTTCTTTTCCTCGCACGAGAAGCCTCTGACACGAGGAGCTGGGGGTCTGAATGAGCTCAGAGGCGCTGGTGGGGCCCGGTTTGGCACGCGCATGGGGTCGGTGGCGCTGAGGGGAAGGGCGCAAGAGCCGCCCGGGGCACCCGGGACCTGTCTCTGGGTATTTGGGTGATTGCACGCGGGGCTCTTACACTCTGGACATGCTATTAACACGATTCCAGCTCCTGTCTCGCTGCTCGACTTAATTCAGTGAACGTTACAGGGGCCAGTCTTCAGGTTCTGACTTGTGGGTGGACGAATTTAAAAAAAGAAGTAGTGGTGTTTATATTTCCTGAAAACGTGTGTTTTCTTTGTCACCTTTACCTGGAATCTGACACGTTCTTGCTCTAGCTTTACTGATGTTTGTGCTCTTTTTTTAGGTAAATAATTTAATTTAATTTCAGGATTTACTATATAAATACAAACACCTGATTTGATAACAGTAAGACATTTTGCAGCCTGCAAATTGACATCAGAGATGAGTGAAAATCCTTTTCCAATATAATGCACACAGCAGTTCTCAATTAGATTAATCTGCCATTACATTGAATTATCAAATATGTTTATTCTTCCTCATCACACCCAGTCCACAAAGTTTTGTAATTATAATCTCTTTTTTTTTTCTCGTGCTAACCCAAAATGAATCGTTACTTTCAGTCCCACTGGTGCTCCTCTTATATATCTATTAATGTGGAAGCTTTGTGTTCTACACAAACTAATCCACGACGCCGTTTAGACTACATTAGACCATACATGTAGATCAGGCCAGTCTATCCATGCTAGTGAAGAGAGTGACTAAGTGATCCCGGCCTCTCTCTTACAATTTAGCAGCGTGTCACAACAACGGGCCACCCATGGCATCTTAAATTGGCCCTCTGATGACACACGTCTTGTCTGAGACCCCCACGAGACAGTCGGGGCGGCGGGGATGAAATGTGACAAATGCTGCCGATGATGTGAGGGCTCTGGCCCTGCGCTCCATCAGTCTCCGTGCAGCCTAATTGCCATAAATGAGATGGTTCTTTTTTATTTATTTTTCATTTGCACCGGCGGTTGGGTGGTCGCTTTCCCCTCTAACGTCGAGCTGCTGAAATAGATGTTTTATTGTGTCAACTTATTATCTTAATGGCCTTCAGAGTGCATGGTGGCAGTGTGTCATTTGGCGTGAATCTACACATGAAGACAGATCTGTAAATTTGAGCTGGTCACGTGGTTGTGTTTACTGACCCTTTAGCCTTCCAGCAAACATAAAATCCTCCTCATCTTTCACTGTAATGAGAGAATTATGGGACGTGTAAGCGACATTTCTGTCCTGTATTTTGCCTTCATAGACGATCGCATGCGGAGTATTAAAACGATAGCATTAAATAAGTGGTGAAGCCTTGTGGCTAGTGTGTTTATGTTACTCTGTGTAACGTGTGTGTTTAATGCGCATTTGATGAAACTTTCTCCTTTTTAATTCTGTTTTCCTTCACGAAAACACAATCTATGTCTCTTATACCATTTTGCGTTCTACAACAGCAAATTAATACAATTCAGAGTTTCGACGAACGACACTGGTCAGAAATTGTGTTCATACCGCACGGACTAAAAACAAGCGTACAAGACGAGGGGATTCTTAGCAATACAATTAGAACTGCACAAACAACCGTTCATTTTTTGGATGCGACAAAGCAAACAGATCAATGCCTCAGTGTGCCCTGGGCATGCCCCAGCAGAGAGTCTGCCATGTGTGTCAACATGTTAGAAAACAAACAGCAAGTGAGCCTGAATGAAACGCTCAAAAAAGGCTGCAATAATTCAAAGACGTCTTGAAAATTACGATTGAAATAAATACAATACAATTTACACTTTTAGACAAATATGCACACTTAAAAATATCAGATGAAAATATCTCAGTGGATTGTAATTGATTTGTTTTGACCTGCGTCATCACACAAACACACTTACAACCAGGTGGAGCGTTGCAGATGAACATCATTTCATGTGTAATTATAATGTCACGTTTTCAGCACATTGTTCCATGTTCATCCCCCTGTTGAACATTTATAGATGTTTGATGAATAATATGATGTTGTTACGAGCAGATATGAGGACATCTGTGAGAACGATTAACGTACAACATTCGTCAACAATTACAACTTCTCCAGCGAGGACATATTTTACATTATGACAACTGTGTTTTAACTATAATGTCATTAATTATCTCTCATACAGCTGCACACAGGAGGAGTTAAGTAAAACAATGCACTCTTCATGTGATTGATAAACCATTTATTGAATGTTTACATATGAGTTGTTGGGAGTAGTAGTATAATATAAATTCTAGACTAAACAGCATAGAAGACATTTTTCTCGGTGTCTTCGTGCAGACAAACACGCGGCGCTATACAGTCAGTGCACTACGACTCTCTCGACAGCTCAGTGTGGTGCAGGACTGCGGACGGACTGTGTGATGTCTGTAAACATTTGTGTTTGCTCTCAGTGGGATAGAAAGGGAGTGATTTCATTAGCATGGCTCGGAGCTTTGAGGTATGTTTGTGCGGTTTTTTTCCCAACCCGATGGTATAGTACTAAAACCATATGCCCTTAAGTGCGTACCTCTGCCTAATGCATCTGACAGCGCTGTTTTCTCTAATTAAGTTCTCTCTATGTGCAAGCTCATGTGTCTGATGCACATTGTAGCACTTCATCTCTCTCTCACACACACACACACACACACACACACACAGACACACACACAGACTGTACGTACAAACAGGGGCCTCGGAGGAAAATGAACATACTTCAGCTCTGATTATGCTTACAGTGGCAGATAAAGGGGTTTATAAAACATTAGGTCTTTTTTCTATTATTAAAATTTGCTCACAGAAGCATAGTTGTGGCTTTGAAAGCCATAGTGACAAAGAAGATTTGGCTGTTTCGGGGCAGGTTCGTGACGGGGGGGGTGGGGGGGGGGGGGGGTGAGGAGGACAGATAAACAATAGGGCTGAACAAGTGTGTGTGAGGTGGCAGGAAGAAAGAGCGTATAGGACGCGGAGGAAGAGATGGTGCCTCGGTGTTTTTAGTTCCCGGCGGTGGCACTGTAAGGACCCCACCAGCCCATCACCCCACGGACCCCCCCAAACTTCTCCGCTCAGCTATGACGTCACACTCTGTTCGGCCCCTTGCAGCCCCGCCTTGTCGGAAGCGATGAGCGGGTGAGTCAGTTGGTTTCGAGGAGCCATGTGATTCGGGGCGACGTTGCTGCGAGTGCAGCGGCGTGGGCCCTTCGTTCGTTAATCAGACGTCTAAAGGGTGTGTGTGTGGGGGTGTGTGTGTGTGTGTGTGTGTGTGTGTGTGACTGTATTTTGCGCTCATATGGCCGCAAACCCTCAGAACATGGCAGTCAGGCAAAGCGTTTTGCGTATCGCCACAAGGCCCTCGACTGTGTGTCGGGGGCCGAACTGAGCCGGGTGGTGTTTGACGATCCTGTTTGTGTATCGGAGCTCTTTGTGAGTGCAGAGATGGAGCTCATGGCGTCCCAGTTTTGTTGCAAGACTTCCACTTTGTTAAAGCCTCTATTTCCGCCCCCCCCCTCCTCCTCTTTTCCTCTATGCTTCTCCTCCCTTCTCCCCCCCCCCCCCCATTTATTTTCCATCACTCTCACTCTTTTCCCTTTTAGCTTGTTGTCTTGACTGAGGATACGAGCTGACAATCGGGGGCATCCGTTACTGTAGCACTGCCTAATCTCTGTAATGGCCCCCACAGATACAGGACTGGTGGTGAGCAAACACTCACACACACACACACACGCACACACACACACACACACACACACACACAGACGCAAACACACCTCAACTCACTGGACAAATGTACATGCAAAGCCCTGAGGTCAACAATCATCTCTGTGTTCACCATGACCTCTTCTCTCACATAGACTCTGTGAATCTCCCTCGCTGTCTCTTCTCTCTCACACACACACACACACACACACACACACACACACACACACACACACACACACACGCACACGCACACGCACACGCACGCACACACACGTCCCAGCACCCGTCTCCCTGTTCAGTACCAGCTGAGGATCACCACGGTTTTGTGGGGAGCAGGGGGAGCTCGTTATCCTCATTAATTAATGACAAAAGCGATGTAATTGGCCATCCATAATCCTCCATGCGGAGAAGGTGTGACAGGCAGGGCCGGGACCGTCCTCTCTGCTGCAAGTGCAACTCATAAACACACACGGAGAAAATGAAGACGCACGTGTGTGTGTGTGTGTGTGTGACTAATGATAAATAGAAAGACTGTCTTGTAGTTACAAAGTGAGGTCTTTACAGAAGGGGAGTGTAAAACTGTATATTTCCGTCGCTTCAGTCTGAATCTACACAAATGAAAAACAATTCAAAGGATGCCACTTGATTTTCCTCATTTTCATTATGTTGTGGCATTTGAGGCACCAGGCTGCAACATGCTGTACCCCCCCCCCCCCCCGCCCCCGAATGAAAAGACAAGATTAATGGCACTTCCTGTCGCTGACGATCTCACGCTAGCCTAATTAAAACCATTGGAACATGCGCGTGGCCAAGGATCAGTGGCTTTTAATGAGGAGCTTGTAGGCTGATTTGGGCCTCATTTTCTGCTTAATAAGGCCGGTTTAAAAAGTAATTTTGGAGGGATGTGACTCCTTTAAACCTGCTCATTATCAATGATAGCGCTTCACTTAAGTACTTCAGGAAACGCTGTGTTTAATTAATATTGTGTCGCGCGCGTGGATTAGCTGACAGGCTGGAATGGTGGAGCGCGAACAAGTGAGCGAGGGAGCTAAAATTGATGAAGAACTTTCAAGGGCACTGATTTCATTAAGCAGCTTCATTACAGCCCAAATAACTCTTCATGTCATTTCAATGCTTCAGTCGCTCTCACCACACACACACACACACACACACACACACACACACACACAGAGGGAATAATCCTGTGCTGAATGAGAACGGTGCACCAGGGTTTTTTTTTTTAAGTGAAAATAAGACAATGACGATTTAGCTTCAGGCAATGACATCGATCACCTGGCAACATTCTGTTGTATTCTTTCTTCGTGTGTAATGCTGACATACACAATTTGTGGCGCTTTGTTTTCCCCATTTTGTGAATTGTGTTTTCTTTTTATTATTTCCTTCTCATTTCACAGCTTTTTTTTTTTTTTCCTTCGAGAGTTGACAAACAGAGCTTTTAAGGTCAAGCTGTTTAACGGCTTGAGAGTACTGGAGCAACTTTCACTGTGCGCTGAGGCCACAAAGGCTCTTACAGCCTCTTCATCCCATTGTGATAATCTTCTTAGCCCCCTGACTCCACTGTTCAATATGTATTGAGCTGGAAAGAGCTGGACTTGAGGGGCTTTGAGTGTCCTGCAGCTCAGCCTCTGGGATTTTCCTCTCTCTCTCTAGGACCAATTAACACATACAAACACTCTGAGCACTTTGCTCTATGACATGAGGCTCCTTTGTTAACACTGTGACGAGGCTTAGTGTACATCAGTCGGTCAAGTTCTCAGCCACCCTGCAGGTGACTGTTTCCAATCCATTTACTTTGCCTTGTTGTGCAAAACAGTTCTGCCGATGACAATGTGGGAAAACTTGCTCTGAAGGTTTTGTCGTTCAAAATGCAAATAAATGAGTTACTTTAGTTGGCAAACAAGGCCAGAGCCTTTATCTGTCACTGATTTCCCTCAAGATAAAAAAGTGTAAGTGTAGTGAGGCAATGGAAGATGTTTTGTCAAAGTGTAAGTCCTCACGTAAGCAGCCATAAGTGGCCACCCAAAATATTATGCAGTTTGCTGCAGAATGCAAAATTATTCGTGGACGGACACAGAGATGCACACTCAATCACAGACGCACAGACACACGACCAATCGCATGATCCTCCCGGCGGGGGTTGATAATAATGCGACTCCTCTGGTTGTATAGAAGTCTATGAGAAAATGACTCTACTTCTCTCTTGATTTATTACCTCAGTAAACATTGTAAACATGAGTTTATGGTCTCAATCTCTAGTTTCAAGTCTTCTTCAATACAGCATGATGTTCATTTAGTAAGTTATGGTCCATTTAGAGTCAAATAGACCATAAAGCAGGGTATGCTTTAGGGGCGGGGCTACCTTGTGATTGACAGGTCGGTACCACGGCGTTGTCTGGTCTGGGAGTTGTCTTCACTTGTTGTTTTTCACTTCATCAAAGTTACCGTAATTGTAACATTTTTGTCTTACAACATGTTTTCGTCTTACAACTTTAACCCTTTCACAGTGTGTTGGAGCTCATGAAAGATAACTGTAACATTTTATGCATTCAGTTGTACTTAGCTCCACCGTCTCGTGTCACGTGTGGTTGCAAAAAAACAAGATGACCACGGCTAAAATGACGACGTTTTTTAAATGGCAGTCCACAAACCAATGGGTCACGTCACATTGACTAAGTCCACTTCTTATATACAGTCCATGATCTGAAGTTCATTTTTCCTCAAACTATCCTTTTACACTCTCATCATTTACTTCTTTCTCTTCATTAACCCCCTGTCCTGCACAATTTGTAAATTACATTTGTTTCATAAGCTGCGGGACAAAGGAAAACGAAAGAAGTAACTTCCAGTTAGTTGATAATTCAATCTGGAAGACAGAGGAGGGAGTGCGGGTGAAACACAGAGAAAAACGAGGCGCTACATTTTCGGAGAAGAGATAAAGTGGGAGAGAGACGTGCTCGCTCTAATCTCCACAGTGGGGACCTGCTTACAGTATTTTCGGCATGTCTTGTTGATAGTGTTCACACTGTACAACATCCTATCAGGTAATATCACAGTCTTTGAAGGATTAGCAGGAATAAGAAGGGTTTTATTCTGTTTTGTTGAAGGGGATAATTCCTCTGAAATACTCATTTTCATTCTAATATGGAAATGGCTTTTAGCTTTTTTTTTTTCATCCCGAGGTTTCTTCAGAACACCGAGATAGAAGACTGGATGGTTTTAGTGATTGAAAGAGAGAAACAGAAACAGAATAGAAGCTGACGCTGAATAGTGGATAAAGGGGGGGGGGTGGCTGCCATCTCTCTCGTTCTCGCTCAGTAAGAAAGAGTGACTCTCAGGGCTTTTATTTTTGTCACCCTCTCTCAATGTAGCATCACAGGCTACATGAAAGAGTTAGCATTGGGCTGCTAATGCTAATACCAGAGTGGTTAATACAGGGGCTCTAGATAAGCCACAGCTACCCTACCTTGTTATTCCCTTTTTCATAGAATGCAAATAAGAGGATAATAACGCCGGATATGATCCGCGGAAACAGTTCATTGTTCTCCAATTGTTTTTTGGTCCCGAGTCAAACAACAGAAAAACACCTCTTGTTTGCTTCCGCGGTAACCCCCGCTGTTTTTGTTTTGCTAATATTAATATCTGGAAAAGGATGAAGTCAAACGTGAGACATAGCAAATGCTGCAATGAAAACATCACCTTGTTAAAAAGGCAATATTGTTCTCAATTAATGAATCAATTAACTTTACTAACTGCCATGGCTACTGTATATAAATCATTCATTATCAATGCTCTGCTAACCTTATCTCAGTGGTCCAACAGACGTCCCCCAGGTCCCCCGTCTCAAGGTTGATCTGCACTGAGGATGGACAAGAGACAGCTGCCCATCAGTCACCTGCTGCAGCGGGGCCATTACTGCACGGCCTGTGTTTGTGTCTATGTGTTTGTCATTTACAGGTTTAATTAGACACTGCTGTTAATGGCGGAGATGACTTTGGGGGGCGATGGATGAAAGACACTCTCGGGCAGCAGGGCGACAATATGTTTCGCTAAGAGTTGAGGAAGGGAGGCAGAGAGAGGAAACTACGACAGAGGACCGCAGATAAAGCGGAGGGAAAGAGGGAAGGGTGAAGGGAGGGTCATATTGATATTATTTATGAATGGATGGTTCTGTGTGTGTGTGTGTGTGTGTGTGTGTGTGTGTGTGTTTGTTTAATGGAGCCCCATACTGTATCTCTGCAGGTCCAGGTCACCTGCCGTTCCCTCTGTTGTGCGAAGGATTATCCCAGGAAGTGAATTGGAGCAAATGTAATGTGGAGCGTGCCTCTTAATATAAGCCCGCCCAGGAGTCTTGAACATACACACACTCACACACACAGACACACACACACATACCCGCACAGACGGTTTTCTGGAGAGGACAGTCCCTCTCTCCATATACACACACACAAACTGATATGTACACTGAACATGCATAGTTCATCAAAGGGTCATTATAGCAACTTTGTATCTCAAGTGGTTTCCACCACGTGGCAACCTCCAAGTCTGAAAAGGGAAGCAAATGCTGAAATGTCTTAAACGTGCATTCTCTCTAATGTCCAGCAGGGGGCGACTCCTCTGGTTGTATAGAAGTCTATGAGAAAATGACTCTACTTCTCTCTTGATTTGTTACCTCAGTAAACATTGTAAACATGAGTTTATGGTCTCAATCTCTAGTTTCAAGTCTTCTTCAATACAGCATGATGTTCATTTAGTAAGTTATGGTCCATTTAGAGTCAAACAGACCATAAAGCAGGGGATGCTTTAGGGGCGGGGCTTATTGTGATTGAAAGGTTGCTGCCGCTACCAAAGCCAGATACGACGTCTCTACGTCACTCCTACGCATTCCAAATATGGTAACTTCTGTTCGCTGGTTGCAAAAATCCAAGATGGCGACGGCCAAATTGCCGAACTGGAGGCTTCCAAACAGCAGTTTTTATATACAGTCTATGGTTTCAACCTGTTGTCACTCCCAATGCGTCAAATTCTGTATCTTCACGACGCCTGACACCGACACACCTGGCACTTTAATGTAAACGCATATTATTACACGCTTTGAGCAACTGAAGTACTATAAACAGTCCACACGGGTCAGGTGGGTCAAACAAACAGGACTTTCGTCCAAGCAACTGTGCAAAACTAAAACCCAACACTGACGTTTGTCAGTCTTTAGTCACGTGACTCGTTTGTCACTCTGTAGCAACGTGAGTGACGTAGTTACACAAGTTGATTCCATATTGTGAAATGAATGGAATCCATTGCCTTCTTGGACAACAAGCAGTCAATTAATAATGATAATGCTGGTTTATTTGTAATGCTAGTTTAGTAATATTTGATGCTTCTCTTTGTCACACATGATTGTAAATTCAATATCTTTGGTTTGTTGAACAAAACAAGACATTTGAAGAACTCCCCTTCTCGGGTTGTGGCATTTTGTCCACTATTTTCTGATTATTCTAGAAAATAATTGGCAGATTCATCAATAATGAAAACAATAATTAGCTGCAGCCCTACTGAAATACTAACAATGTAAAGTATACCTGATTTGTATTTCATATTTTAACCTCAGTGCTTTATTGCCTGATTTGTTAATAATCTAAAATCCAGAAGCACTTTTGTTGTTTTGGGGTTTCACATGTGTTCTACAGGTGCAGCACGATAAAAACATGTTTTCCTCAAAACACACTGCCCATAAACAAATTAATTTATTACTTTTGGGGAATGGAATTGCTAAATATTATTAATCCAATCCCATCAATTGTAATCTTTCTTCTATTATTATTGCAAAACCATAAAAACAGTGTTTTGTGATCCAAGCCAGGGAATTACACAGGACACATTTATATTATCCCCTTTTGCACGGGAGCACAATACACACACACACACACACACACACACACACACACACACACACACACACACACACACACACACACACACACACACACACACACACACTTCTGATCTTCCTTATAAGGTGAACATGGGATTTCTGGTAATGTCCCAGCTCCATTTTCATTTTAATCACGGCAATGGGATCAGACAAGCTGGGAGGGCGGGCTTTGGCCTGGCTTGGTTGATTGTTCTGATTGAGTTTTCTTTGTTTGGCAGATATGTAATACAGCCTGCTTAAGAGGATTTGATGAGAGAGGGAGGAGGTTATTGTGTGATTTAATCATGTTCACTGAGGTGAACCTGCACTTGTCCACTTCCTGACAGGCAGATAGCGGCCTTAGCAGCATACAGAGGGACAGAAGTTTGTTGGAATTAAAACCATACTGCTGGTATGCCACGAAGCACTGCAGTGCAAGTTATGAAGGGTCATGTTCGTGACATTTTTATGCAATACGTACGCTATGCTATTTTGTGCTATACCTGCGAACAATGATGCAACGAGATTTGTAGATATACCACGAAATAATTTTGTATGTTATCCACGTAATCATGAACAAGGAAGTACAACAAACAGCGATCATCAAGCCAGGAGACTGTTCGTACTTCCGTGGTTATTTGAACCCAAACGACGATTTGTTCCTTAACCTAAGTAGTTTCGTTGCCTAAACCTAACTAAGTAGTTTCCTGTGAAGACGGAAGTTTATTTGAGAAGACTGTATGCATGTATTGAGCCGATATTGACACGTGTTTCTGGCTTTTGTAGGAAAACGCACAAAACATGAAAAATTTTGAAATCATACGAACCGTTAGATACAAAGATACATTGAATATTGCCAAGCGATGCGGTCGAAGGAACTGCCTTCAGAGACACTGAAGAAGAACACGTATACTGCATTAAAGAGCACAGAGGCCTCCGTGATTCTTAAGTTTGAAACAACCAGAACTCTTCCTGCATCTGAGAGAATCAAGATCACTATATATATATATATATTGTAGGAGAGTGCATGTGTGTGATTGGAGTAGGATATTGAAACAATGTGGCAGCCAAATATTCTATATTTTTCTGAATAATAGACAAAAAGAAGTTGTGGTCTCCGGACACATAAAAGTTTTTGACACCAACGTAGATCTGCGGCTACACGGGGCAACACTTGTCAGTGGGATCAATTAATTGTTGGTTTTGTTTAGGAGGAAATGTTGAGAAGGTTGGAGGTCTGGATTGGTTGTGTTTTAAATCTTTTGGGGGGCGGGGGGGGGGGGGGCTTTAACATTTTAACAGGAAACTGGATGTTAACAGAGATGGATTATCTAGCGGAACAACCGTAGGCAGATTATGGATAAGCAAATGTCACGAGGAGAAAGTATGTCATGAACAATGCACAAAAGATGAAAGCAATGTTTCAGTCACTGACACACGAGGACAGACAGGCTTTTTGAGGTAAACTGTTTATAATTTATACTAATTTATACTTCACAACATGCAGTATATTATTTAAAAAGCTTAGCATTGTTGTGTTGAAGTCATTTGTCATGTTCACATAAATGACAGATGTGGGCACCCAAGGTAAAAGCAATGCTCTAAATATGTCCATAAGGGTTTCCTGATGTCTAACTGGTCTTGCCGTCTGCCACTGGGAGGATTAAGCCGGCTGAGGTGGTGGGGTGAGGGGTGAGGGGTGACCCCCCCCCCCCCCTCCCACTAATGTTCACTCTCCCTCTCTGCTCCTCAATTACAAAAATCATCTGAAGATCATCACGGCTACATTCATAGACAGTTAATATTGCAGAGACGAAGCAAAGCAAACTTGTAACGCAGTGTGTGGAGAGAGAGGGAGAGAGAGGGAGGGAGGGGGGGAGGGAGAGAGGGAGAGTTAAGCCTAGCATTAGCTTTGTTCAGTTTGTGGGTTTTCCTCCATCAGCAGCAGTATTATTTACATGATTCCCAGCAGGGTGCCTGCTCCTGTTCCAACACTTCAGCTGGTTACTCGTTGGTGTTTTGACGTGACAGTTTAATCTAGATTGAGGGAAACACAACATGCAGATTCCCACTTCTGCTACTACAGCAAATTACGTGAGAAGTATCATAAACGTGTCATTTAAACAAGAAACTGGACACGAACAGTTACATGATTTCGAGAGATCGCACAGTGGGTTTGGATTTAAGCATTACAATATTAATATACATTTTTTAAACAGTGTACCCTTAATTACTTAATCCTCTTATGTCCACTCCCATGCTCTGAAAAACAGGGTCATCTTGTGTGTGTGTGTGTGTGTGTGTGTGTGTGTGTGTGTGTGTGTGTGTGTGTGTGTGTGTGTGTGTGTGTGTGTGTGTGTGTGTGTGTGTGTGTGTGTGTGTGTGTGTGTGTGTGTGTGGTTGTGTGTGTGTACTGAATATCATGTGAAAATCTACTGTATGTCCGTGTGTCTAATATGCCCCGACATGGTACCCCACCCAAACACACCACAGCTCCATGACCTCAACTACCGTCACCCTTCAGCCCCCCTCACCTCCTTCAACCAGCACAAACACTCAGCCAGGCTCATCAGATCATAAGCAGATCCACACGTACTATGCAGATCTACAGAATTTATAATGAGCAGCAACCACTCTTAGAAATAAGAGATCCAAACGGGTTCCTCCTGGAGGGCTCAGGTTCTACACGGAACCATTTGCTTCTGAAGAACACAAAGAACCCTTTTTTCGAGGGTTCTTTGTGATACTAAGGGTTCCATTGAGAAACCTCTTGATCCAAGAACTCCTTTTTGGAAGAAAGAGTTCTTCAAGTATTGTTGAAAGTTTTGGTGTTAAACGATCTAGAATGAAACCCTTGGAATTAAAAGGGGTTCTAAGTAGAACCCAATGGGTAGGTTCAAGATGAAACTCTTGGGATGTAACAGGGTTCTCGGTAGAACCCTGTGTGGGTTCCAGATGAAAACCGTAGAATATAAAAAGGTTCTCGGTAGAACCCCATAGGTGGGTTGTAGATGAACCCCTTGGGATGTATACGGGTTCTCTGTTAAACTCCAATCGGTGGATTCTAGATGAAACACTTGGAATATAAAATTGTTCTCGGTAGAACCCCCTTGGCGGGTTCTTGTTAGCACCCTTAGATGATGGAAAGTTTCTGGATAGAACCTCTTGAGACAAATCAGGGTGGAACCTTTACACCATAGAAGGGTTCCTTGTAGCAGCTCTCATAGGGGTTCTGGGTGTAACCTTTCACAAATGGTTCTAGATGTAACCTTTTACGTTGGGTTCTAGGTACAACCCTCTGAAAGGTATCAGGAACCAGAAAACGGTTCTCCTAAGAAGACGAGCCCAAGAACCCTATACTGCTCTCGTTAGCCCCTTTATCTTGATCTCTAGTGTAAAGAGGCATCTTTAAACTTCGATGCTGTTTCTAATTCATTCACTAAAATCTCTCTTTTCTGCAGAATTGTCAACATTGTGAATCTTTACATTAAGTTCTTCCTTAATTTGCTGTCAGACAGCCACACATTGTAACGTAGTTGTTTTCATACAAAATGCCCACATGACTTACTTCTTCAGTCACAGCTGAACTATTTCACAACAATTCCTCCACGATATTTCCCACTCCTCCTGTCTCTTGGCGTTTGGGGGCCCACCGACTGCACGGAGGCTTTGTGGCTGACTTGCTGGCTGGTTGAGTGTGACTGGGTTGGTTTAGCGTCAGCTGTTGGCCCAGCCAGGCTCAGCTCAGATTGCTCCAGATTAGGAGATGGGGCACTCTGAGAGCAACTATGATCCATATTAAAGCTGCATAAAATGAAAATTGCAAAGATTTAGTGGCGGATCATAGGCCACAGAGAATTTAATCACAACCTGGCAGTGTGTGTTTTACGTGTGTGTGCGTGCATGTGTGTATGCAACTCTCTGCATAATACAGAGCGCATAGTGACATGAGGATTATCGATGTAGCCTGTATTTACTTATCAGCCCAGTGTTCAGAGATGTATCACAAATGTTTTATCGGAGCGGCAGCTCCTTCCATGTCATGGCTACCCGAGAGCGTGATGATGCACGAAAACTGTGGAGTTTTTTTTTTTTACGATTTAAAAACTGTGGAGACAAATGTGATGACAAAAAAAAAAAAAAACAACTAACGGACATGCATTTGTTCTGTGTTGGTGTGCGAGTGGGCGAGAGAGAGTGTGTGTTTATGTGTGAGCGCAGCCGGGTATGATACTGTTCTGGTGTCCTCAACTCTTGTAATCCCTCTAAAGCTTTAAATACTGTTACTGTGTATTTAAAGGGTAGTCTAGTAATAGATAGCTGTACAGAGGTCCTACATTTTGGGCTGTAATATTTAATATATAATATATGAACTACATTTTTTTTAACGTAATAAAAAAAAATTGCCGAGCTGAGCTATAACTTTAAAACTATTAATTAAATCTTTAATTTCACACTGCACTCCTGACAATAATTCAGTATTTGAGACTCAACTTTGGTATGATGAACATTTTTAAATGACAATACAGTGGATTGGTGGATTGGTATTTAATATACACTAAACTTGTCCTTTACTTGAGTATGTTCATTATATGCTACTTTACACTTCTATTGTTCCTCATTACATGTCAAAAGATTGTACTTTTTCTGCACTATATTAAAGTGTAATTTCAGTAAACTCAACTCAGTGCATCATTTTGAAAAAGGGCTGAGAGATGAAACCACGCCCACGTCCGTGTGACGAAAACCTCGATGCAGCCTCGACAAATATGACAGCCAGAGCTGACGACAGCTACAATAGCTTGAACATTACTTTATGGCATGGGGGACACTGAATTTGATGGATTAACTGTTTATCAGACCACAAATTAGACAAAAATTACACCCCCCCCCCCCCCCGCCTCACTCCCTGCCGCTGGGACCAGCAGACCGCTGCTCATTTTCAATAACCAGTGTAACGTTAGCGTGAAAACATGGTGGAGTTAGCAAGATAACGTTACATAACCAACTATCAGCCGCTAAATGAGTTGTGCTGTGCAGGCGGCAACCTCCGGTTCTGTTGAGTGAAGCCGATGCTTCATGTCTTAAAGCTGCATTCTCTCTAGTGTCCACCAGGGGGCGACTCCTCTGGTTGTATAGAAGTCTATGAGAAAATGACTCTACTTCTCTCTTGATTTATTACCTCAGTAAACATTGTAAACATGAGTTTATGGTCTCAATCTCTAGTTTCAAGTCTTCTTCAATACAGCATGATGTTCATTTAGTAAATTATGGTCCATTTAGAGTCAAACAGACCATAAAGCAGGGGATGCTTTAGGGGCGGGGCTACACAGTGATTGACAGGTCGCTGCCACTTCCAGAGCCGTATACGACGTCTCTACGTCACTCCTCCACATTCCAAATATGGTCACTTCCGTTCACCGGTTGCGAAAAACAACAACATGGCGACGGCCGTAATCCAAGATGGCTTCAAAACATCAGTCCACGTCACAATGACTACGTCCACTTCTTATATACAGTCTATGGTCCTTTGATTATAATGTTACATATATTTACTGAAAAATTTAAAACAACAGACGCTGTGGGGCGATGCGAGGAGGGGGGGGGGGGGGGGTCTAATTAAAAGGCGTTAACATTATTGTATTTCATGGCGTAGATTAGTTCCAAACTGTCGACTCAGAATTGGCCTTTTAAAATTAGGCCAGATTTAAAACAGTAGATTCGAGCCATTTTTAACAATGAAATGCCTTTGTTTTCTAAATTTGGTTGGAAAAGTAAATATTAACACAAGCATTTAAGTGTTTCATCAAAGTTGTATAATTCAGTTTACATCTTAAAAAAACATGTTTAAGTCTGCAGTTACTCTTTAATTTGACAGCTGTATTTACTTTGCATATTCATACAAACGCACAAAACACGCACTCAGTTCATTAGATATGATGTTGTCGATGTAGATTAAACTCACTAAATCATATTGCACAATGTAGAACTGGCTCTGCATCGACCAGCTACAACACTATAATAGTTTTTAGAAATGTACGATCAAATGATTACAATCCAATATTATGATGACAGAGGCCATTCTGCATAATGAGTACTTTTACTTTAATACTTACAATAAATCAATTTA
Organism: Leptoclinus maculatus; assembly: GCA_032191485.1. Taxonomy (NCBI): domain Eukaryota; kingdom Metazoa; phylum Chordata; class Actinopteri; order Perciformes; family Stichaeidae; genus Leptoclinus; species Leptoclinus maculatus. Next base: position 16,467,905 of record JAVDOI010000012.1, read on the forward strand.
ACTGATAATATTTTTGCGTGGTGGTAACATGGTATGTACAGTTTAATTGTTCCTTTACAGTCTTGGTAATACAAGCCTTTCTATTCCTTTACAGTGCGTTGTGAATGTTTTCGGTGTGTGTGCGTCTCAAGCGTGTGTTTGCAGCCACAGGCTACATCTGCTTGAGATACCTGACAGAATTCATGACTTGTGCCCTATTTGTGCTCACCTGTATCTTCGTCTCTGCCACATCTAACCACATATGATGTCGCCCACGCAAATATCATTTCTTTCCCTCTTTTTCGTTCTCACTCTCTTTCTCCAGGTTTTTTTTTGTTGTATGCCTCTCTTCTGTTAGCCTCCTGTCTTTCTTCCTCCCTCCCTTTTCTTGCATTCCATATTTCCAAATCCCTCTCCAAGAGCACATTTGTGTGTGTGTGTGTGTGTGTGTGTGTGTGTGTGTGTGTGTGTGTGTGTGTGTGTGTCGGCATGGTTGTCACACACACACAAATGTGTGCACATGCACAGAACGCAGACTTAGATCGAGCAGATGGTGACCGTATTCATTTTTTTCCCCGACTAACATTAACCATTCATTATAGACGGCAGACTAAGCCAATCCCACATCCTCCCCCACATGCAACATGTACACACACACACACACACACACATCCACACATCCACACATCCACACACATGTCCAATCATTTTGCCATCAGCCCATTGACGGACCCAAAATCTTGTGTGCCCCTCAGTCAGTGTTGATACTCTCTCCTTCCAGACGGTCCCAGCTCTGCTCTGACTCAATCTGTTGACATTTCTGATTCCGTCCCCATGACTCACATTTCTCCTCCTTCACTTCAGCAACCCACAACAGGAATAAGGAGCATCTGACGCTTCCCTCTGCCTCCCCTTCCATCCAAGCTTTTTTTTTTGTGTGTGTGTGTGTGTCTTTGTTCCTTCCACTTTCACTGTCTGGCTTCCTCTGGCAACTTCCCCACAAGTAAGATATACACACAATCACTCTTCCTTTGTTTCTCTTTCCCCACTGTGTCTCATTCACCTCCTCTCTTAATTTCTCTGTCTGTGTAATCAAAAAGAAAAGAAGAAAAAAAAAACCTAAAACCTGTTAGGCGGTAAATCAGGTTTAATCTCTGGCTTGAAGAAAAGATGAACATTAATCCACATCTGTCCATACAAATGTTTACCGCTCATATTTCAGACCTCATTAGGGCTCTGCCGTTAAGCTGCGTGCACACGGTTACGTGCATGCATGCTGCAAGAAAAACCAGTCGGAGACACCGGCAGAGACACTAATTGTATGTGTAAAAATGTGTTTCTCTTTGTGTCAATGTTTGTGTGCTCACCTTCACGGAAGCCCCCCCCCTGCATGGAGTGAAAGAACGTCCAAGGAGGGTTTTGGCCCTCTGCCTCTCCGCGTAGTCTGAAGGGTGCTGAGGCAGAGAACTCTCACACACTTAAACTAATGAGAGTTTTAGATGCAGTCAGAGAGCAGTGTGAGTTAGGGTTCCTCAGCCACCCGCTGGACATCAATCGCCCCGCGGCCTGAAGGCTTTACTCGGTTCCCTTTGCTAAACTGCGCCCATTGCTGCCCTTTACACACACATACATACGCACACACACACACACACATTCAGACACAGTGGAGACATCCTGAGGAGTCTAAACTTTCTGTGATCTACGCCAGAAAGAAAAGTATCAACGTTGCCTGCAGCGAGCTCGAGACGTGAAGACTATTCAATACGACAGTGTTGTGATTCCGCTGCATTCAAGAAGTGAACAAAAAAACACGAGAATAAAATTACAGCTTTTTTTTAAAGGTATACTGTGGAGTTTCTGACCACTTGGAGTGCTAACGGAGCACAAACTCCCAAAGCGTTGAATACTGACACCAACGTGCGGAGGCTGTTTAGCGTGCCCCCATCACCCGGCTTGCAATTAACTCCAACGTGAACTCACCCGCATCATTCGTAGACGCTCAGAGTGTGAGATAGTCCACACAGTACGGTTGGTGGGGTCAAACAAACACAGGACTTTTGTCTGGGGGACCGCTGTCGTCCCGTGCTACAAGAACAACGGCAGTAACGCACAACAAAGCAAAGCAAACAATAATTTAGACAAAAGCAGGATTTAAAATATTCCCCAAAGGTTTTATAAGGTAGGGTTTTATTATGAGGCAATCCAAAACTCTCGATAGTTTTGACTATTTCAGTGTGTGACATTGATGTATTGGATTGCATAAGATATGTCGACGTTCGTATGGTCTCTTTATTTATGGACATAATGACAGAAACACCACACGGCTGCGTTATGTTTTACTGTATAAAGATAATTTACTGCAGTGAAGTCATCACTTTAGTGCTTTATTCTATTATTGATATAATTATTATTATATTTTACTAAATACCTTTTTTTATTTAATTTCTTATTTTCTAATTATCTATTGTTTTATCAGGTTTACATCTGACCGTAGTTCTACTTGCTTTGTTGAGCTTTCTGTTGTTTTATTGCTTTTGTTGCTTTTTCTGTCAAAACTCTGTTTTTAAAGATGCTATATAAATAAAGTTATTATAATTATTGTGCTTTTTTTTCTGTAAGTTCTAAATATAATACTCCCTCTGTAACACGGGCTGTAGATGGTGGCTTTATTTGATCACAATAAACTCCACATTCACTTTATATAAGCCACAGAAGAGTCATGACTCTTTACTCCACATGTGGACTGAAGATCCTTTTCATTCATTCATTAGTTGGAGGGTTATGATGCTCTCATGTGCTCCATACATCACAGATATGTCGACCTGCATTGGACCGTGTCCGTATCTATCGTGTCTACATATATATATATATATTTTTTTTTTTTTTACAACCCCTCCCCCAAAGATACTGAAAAGACAAAACACATTAACACCAACCCAGTCTGTCCTTTTGTCTCCCCTCCATCCGGCTCCACTTCTGTCAGTCATCCCGCTGCCCTACAACTGTCCTAAATGACTTAATCTACAGGGCGACGGTACTCCAGAGAGGCTGCTGAGTGAGGACGCTCTCTGTGTGCTGTAAGGGGATTGCTGTAATTACTGGGATCTGTGCACCGTATTTATCTTTTCAAGGGACGAGTGATCCTGCCATAAAAAGCCCAACATTTGGCAGTTAACTAATGCACACCATTAGATTGATTGTGCTGGATTTGTGTGTGTGTGTGCGTGTGTGTGTGTGTGTGTGTGTGTCCCTACTGCTGTCATGCTCTGTGATGTGTGTTAAATAATGCTTGGTTGTTCTCTGTAATCCTGATTAAATGGGGGTTAATGTGTGTCTGTTATACTTTTTCACAGGCTCTCCAGCCGTGACCTTCTACGACTAAAGGGTTTGTATAAATGAACTGGCTTACGAGGCTCGATTAGACCGGGGGGGGGGGGGGGGGGGGGGGGTGAGACAAGGCGGAGGTACTGTATATACGAGGTTCAGGTGGCATCAGCGGGTCCGTCTGGATACTTGCTGTCTCGATGTCTCACTGCGTGGGAAACCAGAGCGACAGAACGACTGACATTTTGCTGCAAAATGAATCAAAATCACTGTCTGATGTGCTCTTTTTTCTTAAACATAAACCTCAGCAGCTTTCAAAATCTGACACAGGAGTACAATAAAAGGGAGAAAATGATGAAAGAAAATGAAATTATCACTCTTCTTGGATGTGGCAGAGAAACAAACAGATTGACCACGCTCTTCTTTCCAAAAAATCCTCCCCCGTGCAGGCAACATGTTCCTCACGTCCATCTTGGCTGTTTGTTTTTTTTCAGATATTTGGTGTCAGTGTGTGTGTGTGTGTGTGTGTGTGTGTGTGTGTGTGTGTGTGTGTGTGCGTAAATGTGAGCACGATGTTTGTGTGTGTTCAGGGTTGTGAAGACGGAGGCTGCACCAGGCTGTCCAGCCTACACACAAACCGTCCCGTCGTTAAATCACCTTACTGTTCCATCCAGCGTGCACTGCCCTGAGCGTGTTCCTCATTTGATGTGTGTTTTGGTCGAAAAATGAAAGACACACACACAGACACACACACACACGGGGAAGAGGAGAGTGGAAAAATAACAACACAGGGGTATCGAGAGAGGATGCATAAACACGGGGTGTCAAAGTGAATCCAGACTTTTGCTCTCTTTGCATTAATAAAACTAACTTTTGCCATCTTTGTCACTTCAAAGCTCTCCTGCACACACACACACACACACACACACACACACACACACACACACACACACACACGCACACTCTCTTTTAATCTCTCCAGTCCGTCCCCTTTCTCCCACTTTTTCCTTATTAATTTTTATGTTTCTGACCTCGGACACGGACATGAGTACACAGATATATTACAGTAATTATCTAATTTTACAGTGCCATTAAATGTCACAGAAACCCAGAGTTATGGCATTAATACAATAAAGAGGGTTTGGGCCAAAGGGATGATTACTTAATACTAGACCAGTCTGCAACAAACTGTCTACTATGGATATATAGATTTTTTTCTATAGCCATCAGTGTCTTTGACAGTTAATTTGACACTGCGAGCATAATAAAACAAGTCTATTAATATCAGGTGAAAATCCAGTTCAGGAATACGGAAAGTTTCAAAAGTCTTTTTTCAATTTCATGCATGAAAAACACGTTTTGTTTTATATTTAGTTTTGAGCAGAATTAGTCCTGCGTGATGGACAGAAAACATACATTTCACGTCCTTATTTCTGCATTCAGGCGACTATGTTCTCCACCAGAATTCAGATTTACAACATATTATATTTAGATTCTCCTCATTTTTCCCGAATCCTGGCCGGCGATAGTGTTATTTACTGTGGCTCTGACTGAGGCACATTTGGGAGCAGTTCAAATTCAAAGCTGTGCCAATCTACTCCTTCCTTTTTTTGTCTGTTTTTTCTTTCTTTCTTTTTTCACCCCCTTCCATCGCCCTCTATTTAATTTTTTTGTATGCACTCCCCTCTCATTTGTACGTACCTCTGTCCCAGTAGATGGAGATGTGAAATATTTAAACACACTTTGTTGTTTGGGGACAATGCACTCCAGCAGATGGGCCATCGCCGCACAGACCCCAATGTATGCAAATCTCCATACAAAGCAGCCCAGGATGTTTTCAATATAACACAAGTGCCTCAGGCCCTGTTTTAATCCCTCTTTACCCGCAGCCAATGCACTGTTTCATCCAGTCAAACGCCTTAAGCGCTATGTCAACTTGGACATCTGGCCACATAACTGAACCCAACAAAAAGAAAAGGTGTGCATGTGTGTTTGGAAGGGGAGCGTGTTTGTGGAGGGTTAGAAGGAGAGATAAAGGTGGTGCGGTGCATGCTGTCAGACTGAAAATATCGAGAGATTGAAATTATCAGTGGCGTCATTAGTGGCGGAGCACATCAAAGGACCAGGCTTCTCAGGTGGACCCTTCGCCCTCCACACCAGGGGAAGCAGGTGCCAGTGTGGCTTTCTTCATTGTCTCTTAACTTGTTTTGCTGTTTTCTCACTTGTTTTTCTCACCCCCCCCCCCCACCCTCTAGGAATAAGCAACACACAAGCACACGTGCATATGCGTGCACAGATGCACACACACACACACACACACACTCACGCTGCCTGCAGACTTTCTGGTCAGAACACTGATTTCTGTGGTTGTGACATCTGAAGGGTGCTACAGCGCAGCCAGACACCTGGATACACATGGCATCTTTCACTACTGTGTGTCAGAGCCCACGTGTGTGTGTGTGTGCGCGTGAGGGTCTGTGTGCACGCTAGGTGTGCGTTAGGTGTTGGGGGAAGGTGCCATGGAAGGCGGCATCTCCTGAGGGGGGAAGTCATCAGCTTTTTCCTGGATGGACCACAGGTTCAGGCGCTCGTGGCGATGTTTGCATGTCCTCATTGACCTACATGATGCGGAGAGTGCACGCGTGTGCGACACATACCTCCACGCACAAACCTACATGTGTGCACTGCGATGGGATCACATGGGAGAAAGTCCCACGGGGGTCACGCAACTCCTCGTCAACGTTTGTGAGGATCGGACGCTTTATTGGGTTCAATTTACCTGAAAACTAAAACGTGCACAAGACGACAGTTTATAATGTATTGGACTTAATAATGCTACTAAAATGAAAAAGAAATACACTGTAAATCACATCAAGAGGTATTCCTAAACAATCTGTTCTCTTTTAAAACAAATGTACAACAACTGCACTTAATCACATGACACAAACGTTGTTGTTTTATTAACATGTTTGTAAAAAGACATGTTTACACCGCTCAGTAACTTTATATAATATCTAAAACAGGTAGAAACAGGTTTTTATGAATATATACATTCAACTGTATTTTCACAAATGTCACCTTAAAACGGCTTTGATCATAATTTCATTGCCTTTTCCTAAATAAGAGACACCGACCTGTAATTTATCTTAACTGATGTCTTTGGAAGACATTTAATACCGTATTTACATCTTAAGATGAGAAGCTACAGGCACAAATATTGGGATTTTGGGCTATTTTGCTTCCCTTTCTTTCAGACTAGTGGAAAAAAATAATCAAAAATACACATTGAAGTGTTTATTTCACTACTTTGTCTGTTTACGTCTGTAGATTTCTACTAAATTCACCAGAAGTCACCATTACATAACGCCTCATTTACATATTTAAACATAACGTTTCAGTAAACTTGTAATACAATAAATCCTCCTCTTAATGTGAGTGATGAAGTGGTGAAGTTTCATGGTGATATCTATGAGTTCATGTTTTGACCCTATTCACCTGTAGAGTCTTCTAAATGTCTGTAATTGAACTAAACGTCTCTTTAAAGGACGTTTTCTCTAAATGAGTTTGTTCTCAGACTCTGATCCATAAATCTCCACTTCAGTAGCTCTTACATACACCAAACGTTACACTTTCATTCCTCTCTATGTTCTGAAGGTTAACACAGAGGGGTTTGTTCACACATCACTCAGAGACTCATTTATACGACATTATCTTACTAAAACATGGAGAAAATGGATTTTTGACAATATTTTCTGATTAGTTTAGTGTTAAAGTGAGATATCCAAATGTCCCTCAGTAAAAACATTTGACTCTAATATGTCAACAAAATGAAACAAGAATTTTGAACCTGTCTTCATCCAACGTTCAGATTTCTGTTCTTGATATGTATGAAAAATGATCACATATTGTATCAGGTAAGATTTGCACATTTAAACATAACATTTCAAAAACAATAGACCAAATGTAAGTAATGAACTGGGGCAGTGTTCTATTCGTTCAAACTGTTCAACTGTGGTGTTCAACTGTGGTGTCTCCTCTTAATCAAACAATCAGGATTAGAACGTCTCGTGCTGACATGATGAGGAATATCGATGGGACACAATGGTCTCCATCTCACTTGGATATTCAATATCTTCTTTATCAAACTGTAAAAATGTGTTCAGGTTACGAGTAGCCGCCATATATATTGGAGCTCTGTGAGCATATTCCTTTTGCACTGTGTTTGTAGCTGGCATGAGAGAGACTGCCTGCAGCTTGTGTGATGGTCTGTGGATATGTGTGGATGTAGGGAGGGGGGGGGGGGGGGGGGGCTTGTGTGTGCGTGTGTACTTAAACCTCAGGCCATGAAAGTGTGTGTGTGTGTGCCTCATTATGTGTGTGTGTGTGTGTGTGTGTGTGTGTGTGTGTGTGTGTGTGTGTGTGTGTGTGTGTGTGTGTGTGTGTGTGTGTGTGTGTGTGTGTGTGTGTGTGTGTGTGTGTGTGTGTGTGTGTGTGTGTGTGTGTGTGTGTGTGTGTGCAGGGGAAGGATAGAGTGTAGGTGAGTGCAGAAGACAAACCTGTCAGTTTCACAGCTGGTTTCTCTGGCTGCAGGGCTCAGGCCGGAGCAGGGTGACACTCGGCATCACAGCACCACAGCACAGGGCCCGGGGTAAACACACCATCATATACTGTAGGCAGACACACACACACACACACAAACACACACACACCTTGGTTGGCTGCCCTCGCCCCTGCAAGACCAAGAGACCAGTGAAACACACCACCTGGGCAAGTCATCATATCTTGTCAAAGATTGTATTTTTTTTCTTCTTCTTTTTTGGCTCGATGGAGGTGTGAAGAACATCACAGACCAGATTGCCTGGCAATGGACTGACCATCATGTTGTAAGGAAGGGGTGGGGGTGGTGGTGGTGGGGGGAGGTTGAGAGGAACACAGAGCGAGAGAAATAATAAGAGAAGAAGTATAATGTAACATGGAGAAAGGCTTTCTTTTTAATAGAGAAAGGACAGGGTTGGCTTGTCTTCCCCGCATCCCTGAGCCAGTGTCGCTTGATCGGTGGACTATCACGGCCACTCTTGGCGCATTATTGATGATAGAAGTTGATGTGGACTATTAGCTGGATGGTCCCTTCCCGCGTCAAGAGGCGACCGGCGTTCCCATCCCTTTTTGGACTCGCTTTCATAGCGCGTTCCCCGAGCGGGGTGGACTCTCTGTGGGGGGAAAAAGAGCCTCGAGGCAGAACCAAAGCGTCTCCCCACATCCTGCACCATCCCCGCGCATTTCCATCTCCACTAAGATGGAAGTGATGGCAATCTCTTCAGGGTATTAGGAGGATGTTGGCCTCTGTTTTTATAGCTCTCATCATAACCAAAAATCAACGAGCAAATATTCATCCGCAATGTGCAATGTTAACGCGATGATTGTTGATTCTGCGGAGCGCTCGTGAGCAGGTATACGCTCAGAAAAATAAACAGACACCTTGTGAGTTGACATCTTTTTTTGGGGAGGAAGATCCTAAGTGGCGTCAATTATAAAAATAAAGTAAACATGTTGACAGGAGCAATGAAACTGTGTTTTGACTGCTGCTGTCAAGGGAGGTTCCCCCTGTCTAAAGTTTACACAGCAAATGATTCACCCTCAGTGATTCTGCCCTGGATGTGTGTGTGTGTGTGTGTGTGTGTGTGTGTGTGTGTGTGTGTGTGTGTGTGTGTGTGTGTGTGTGTGTGTGTGCACTCGGCGATCAACTTCTGCTAAATACTAATTACTGAATACTTAGTACGGATGCCCTTTCTATTGGGTCCCTTTAGTATAAACATTCATTATGGCTCTTTTTCTCCTTTGTAGCCCGTCATCATTATTCCACCCCCCCTCCCCCAGGAGGAGTGAGACAGAGCCGGGGCCGGACCAGGCCGGGGGAGAAAACACTGTCGAACCTGAGCGCCAGGACCTGGGAATGCACACAAGTGATATTTGTGCGCAGAGATCAAAAAGCGTTTACCTTTAGATGTTTCCCCCGATATGAATATTCAACATCCTTATTGAAATATAATTTGGGTCTCCTTGTCTCAGGGGTCTTTTCATCAGTGCCTGTTGCCCGAGGCCACCGCTGATTGACAGCCAAACTTTAGTAAAGAGCAAGCAGGAAAATAAAAAAAAAGGGGGGTGGGGGGGGGGGGGGGATATCTGGTGGTGTGTTTGGAGATGTGAGCGGCGTGAAGCCGGGGAGCGAGCTGGAACAGATGAGTGGAGGGGTGATGAAGGGAGGGGGTGGGGAGGGGTATTTAACCTCCTCGTGTGCATGCACAAACAGAATGCTGCAGATTATTAGGATCTGTGAGTGAAAATACAAAGCAGAGCTATTTAACAACACTACATCATTGCTCCTGTAGACCGTTTGTCTCCCACTAACCTCGGTTGACACACAGCTAATGTTGAGTTTGCAAAACAGTTTTTACGCTTCAATCTGATGGATTTTGAGTTTTTCTCTGTTTTTCTATCATTGCAAACTTTGGACTGTTGCTCGAACACAGCAAGCTATTTGAAAACATCACATTGGATACATAAATTAAGAAAAACGACACCAGATTATTAAAATAAATAAAATAAATCGTTAGTTACAGCCCAGGATCTGCAGGCCAGCTATAAACAACTATAAATCTTTCTAGGATTTTTCTTACAAATATTAACTTCTTCCTATTATTTCCTGACAAAGAATTCTCACCCGATATATCTGCTTTACATCAAGAAAACATTTTAGTCCTAATTAATAGTGATGGATTCAAAACAGAGCAAAGAATGTTCTGAGAGCATTTAATCCAATTTGGTTCTTTGTGTCTGTGATAGAAGACTGACTGACAGCACGTTGACTGTTTGCTTATTTCTGACATTTTATAGACCAAACGATTAATCGAGGCGATCGAGCAATAATGGAAATAATTGTAAATTCCACCCCTACTGAAAATATTAAGGTATAATGGAGTAATTGCTAGACCGGTATGTTCATCAATGGCAATATAGAAGCATTCGCATTTCACAAAAATAGTGGAAATTGTCATAGAAAGAAGATTTGCTATATTGACACAGTTGTGAGAGTATTTAATTTCTTCTCTTCTTGTCTTAAACTAAGCATCTGATGCTCCCCGCCAAAGGCAAGGCACCATATTGTTTTCTAAAATTATATTTCCAAACATTTGTTCAGTCATTTGTCTCCGTTTCTGACTCGGGACCTCTGACCTCCATAACCATTCATTTGGCAAAATAAGAAAACTAAATAAATAAATAAAAACTCTGTACTCTCGCTCTGTCTGCAGGGGAGAGATGCTCTGCAACGATTGGACTACATTTGTGTCTTTGTTTTTCTGGCTTATATAATCACAAATATTAGAAGCTAAAAAACAGCCTGAGCTTCCTCTTCTCCTGGAGCGCCTCTGAAACAAGAAAAACACTGCGAGGAAGGATTCAAACCAAACATACCTGTGGAGCCTATAGAAGCAGACATTACAGCAACGTTAGCGCCACTGTGTTGGATGTGACTTCTGTAAAGAGTCATGTTTCTAATGGTGGTGGCTCTGAATTAATATGTCATGTACATAAGGACACAAGAAGGACAAAGAGGAAGGAACGAAGTTACGTCCTAGTTTCGGACTTGTCCTTTGTCCTAGCAAGTCTGTGATGTCCTCACAAAGTATGCACGCATACCATTAAAATGTCCTCCTAATCCAGTGAAACCAACGCACACACACACACAGGCACACACAAACCAACACTGTCCTCATCTGGCCAGCGGGTTGAGCATGATTTAATATTATTATTGCGCAGGTGTGGGTCTGCTCCCCCAGGGTTCCATTAAAATGATGCCCCTCTCAATAGTGGCTCCATTTGCTCTTTAGATTTAACACAGGCCATATGTCTAGCAGGAGGCAAACAGCTGATGGGGTTTAATTGACAGAAATCAACATATTTGGTAGTGTGTGTGTGTGTGTGTGTGTGTGTGTGTGTGTGTGTGTGTGTGTGTGTGTGTGTGTGTGTGTGTGTGTGTGAGTGTGTGTGTGTGTGTGTGAGTGTGTGTGTGCGTGGTGTGCTCGGGCTCAGGGGATCCGTTTAAAGGGTCAACTGTGTATCAGAACAGAGTTTGGATAGAAAGGGAAAAGAAAAAAGAAAGAGGGCAACAGAGGGAGACGTTGATAGCTATAGGAAACAAGAGGAATTCATAATGGAGACAGAGAAAACTGCCCCGGATTCAAAGAACAGTTTAGCATTGCAGGACATAACCCCCCCCCCCCTCCCCGAAACATCAACGTGTGAATACATTTCCTTCATTTCGGAGCTGGCGTTCTTGTCCATTCCAGGAACACCGCTGCGTACAGAGTGTTAACTTCATGTTTCATCTCGCTTCACAGAGACGCTGTACCCGGCTGCAGTCGAATCGCGTCAAATTGCCTCTGTCACAGAGCTGAATCGGGCTCAGAAGGCCCCCCTCCCACAAAAAAAAACAAATGTAACCACTGCAGGGGCCCTCAAACCCAATCAAACCCATGCGCACCACACTGAAATGATACGTTTTGAAACCATTTAGTGCTCGTTTAACAGAAACATTTCTTTGATGTATTTTTGAAATAGTAGGAGAATGGTTAAAAGTAGTTCTTATTCACAAGGGACGATCCAACATTAGGCTAACAGGCGCAACGCAATTAGCACATAAAACCTGTCAATGGCCCTCAATATCACAGCCCTCTAAGGAGTAACAGACTTATAAAGCCTCCTGATCTGCCACTACAAAGTCATTAATCCTTCCCACACAATGACCAGTCTTAAACAAGGCCTCTATATCATTAGATAGCCCTATATGGCAGTTTAGCGTCGCACTAATTAGCATTCAGATCAGGGACCCGGAGAGGCAGCCCCCTCCACCACAGAGGAAAGGACATAGGATGAGATGGCGACACGGTGAAATGTCATTAACTCGATGTTAATTACTAATTAATGGGGCTATTTCATTTACATGTATCTCTGGCTTCTCTGATGGGGCCTGCCTTTACTGGGTTACTCTTACAAGCCGACAAGTTGGGGGAGGGTTTTTATTATCTCCCCTTCTCCTCCACGCTCACCCTCGCCGTGTTTCATCTCTGCTAATTAAATAGTGGGCCACTCATCACGATTATGTCTGCTTTTACAACGCCATTTTCTGTCAGCGAGAGCACTCCAATAAGCGACCGACCACCTCTTTAGCACCGGGGCTGTTTTTTTGTATGAACTATACATCAAAAGCCAAATTCCCTGCCAACTCACCCGGACTCCGCTGACTTCTATCTGACTTGTTACTTTCACTCACTTGTGACCCGTCCCCCCCCCCCCCCCCTCCTCCCTTTTCTTTTCCGTCGCCACGCGGCAGCCACAAGCCACCCGTCTCCATGGCAACCCGAGCCGCTCGGTCCCATGAGATGGAGTGGGTTGGGTTGACTAGCGTCTGGCCATTCACACGTGGGCAGTGCCAGCTAGCCAACATGGCACACAGCATCCTGCCATATGGTGCCGCCACATACGTCCCGGCTAGCCCGGACTCGGGATCTGGGCCCGTAAGCGAGCCGCTGGTCTGGTCTGGACAGGACGGACCTGCGCTCTAGACCCTGATCCAGCAGCTGATCCACATGCGGAATTGACGACTCGTGAACAGACGAATGGTTCTCAGGGGAACAGATCTTGATCATTCTTGACCTGTAGGCAACGCATGTTTATGTAATAACTAATAGAGATCACCATGAAACTTCCCCAGTTCACTACTTACATTAGGACAAGTATTTGTTGTGTTTGAGTATGCAAATGAGGCATGATCTTATCAAATATGAGCTCATTTGCATACATTCCCAGAACAGAAATGTGAATATTGCATAAAACCAGGTTAAAAATATATTGTTTAATTTTGTTGACATATTACAGTCAAATGTTTTTGAATATCAGAAAATTCTGACAACAGCCATAAAAAGAAAACTTCTATTTTCACCATGATTTTTGTAATAAAATATATTACCAAACCCCTCTTTAACAACCTTCAGAATATAGATATGAATGAAACTATAAAGTGAAGTGGAGAGTCTGAGAAAAAAATAACTGAAAACACTACAGGTGAATTGGTATAAAAAAAAAAATTTAACTAATAGATATCACCACGAAACTTCACCAGTTGATTACTGACATTAAGAATTTTTTTCTGAAATGTTATGTTTAAATATGCAAATGAGTCATTATCTAATGGTCACTTTTGGTGAATCTACAGAAGCAAATAGACAAAGAAGTAAAATAAACACCTGAATGTGTATTTTGGAAGTTTTCTTTCCACTAGTCTGAAAGACGACGTGTTTATGGACGCAAAATAAGCCGAAATCAAAAATTTGACCGGTGCATGAAAAGCAATGTTCTGCTTGTATTGTATTATAAGAGATCATCCACAGTTACTCCCGTCTACACGGAGGCTGGATGTGCTCTCCTCATTGTTGACACTGTGCTGCCTCCTCATGGCACTACAGAGCAAAGACATACAGACAGAGCAGCACACTGAAACAACTCAGCAGTGTTGACAAAATAGACTTTTTTTTTTTATTCAAAGTTAATATATGCTTTTAAATACAACACGTCTTAAAAGCATTAGAATACTGCATTTTTTTCCCTGCAGGAATGTATTCTTTCTATCATACATATCTTACATGTTATCAAAAAGGATTTGACATAAAGGCTTTCAGGAACCGAAAGGGAGCAATGTTGGTGAACAGATCAGTTATTTCATACAACATTTTGCAAGATGTAGAAACAAAGCAAAGCTACAAGCAATGAATGCAGTTGTAAATGATGCAATAATAAGGCTAAAAAGGTGAAGGCTGAGTATTTAGTACCGCGGTATTATGTAAATACATTTCATATCTGGAAGGTGTAGGCAGACGCTTTGTGTATGAACACATCAAATAAACACAGTCGGTACAGAATCAAAGTGACATTTGGCGTAGATGTCAGATTTTATATCAAAATAAATTATTCTAAATAGTCAGTAGACACAAACAATCTAAATACGTTTGATATACAGTAAATGCATCTTTACTCTGAGGGACAGAGAGCAAAGGTTTTAAATAAATCCATGCCCACCAAGACAATGGGCACTTAAAATAAATCCATTCCAGTCAAAAGGATGCACTTCCGAGTGTTTGTGGAAAACACTCAAGAAAAGGCACGTGTCTTTGTATGTGATGAACGATAACAAGTCCCACAGAAGCAACATAACTCCTACAAAGAAGGCAACAATGTAGCGATAGTACAAGAATCAATTACATGACAGTGTGAACACATCTTAACGTTCTGTCATTGCTTACATCAGGCACAAAATAATAAATGCATAGATTTAAAAAAAAGGTACACGTGTGAAGTGAGCATCTAGACTGAAAGAGAAATCTGTCTGTGCTGTGAATGCCAAAGTTAAATGCTACAAACAATCACTTCAACATTCAGCCGGAGGTCGACAGCTAGCTCGTTGCTACATACTTTGCGTCAACGTTCCAAATGTTCTCTAGTTCCTCAACTGTACTGACCCTCAAGATTCTTTTAAATCCTCTCACCTGCCCCGCAACATTCATCGTGTCAGTGTGCAACAGAGAGACAATATATTTAAATCTGCCTCAGCGAGACAGAGTGCAGAGACACTATTTCTGACACCGCCGTGACGAGTGAATGGGCTCCATTCTGTGCCAACTATAGAGAGCTGAAGTCCCGCCCCCTTTTGGTTGACCACCATGCAGCCTTATTTCAGAAGAAATATGTACGATAGTCAACGGTGAGAGATACATGATTATTCCATGAATTACACATACAATGTTAGGTCAACTAAAATACAATTTTGCACGTCAAGAAAGTTACGTTTTGTCGTACAACTGTTGAAGTATAAGTGAAAAATACCTAATTAAAAAGACGACGCACCCAAAAGTGGAGTAGTTGACGCCTCTCTCTGAAGCTACGATGCCGGTGTGTTTCGTACCAGGATGAACTCACACCAACTCGCTCGTTATTTCGCTTCCATGCTGATAAAAACACATCAGGTGAGATAACGTTACATTCGTGGGTGGAACATAGCTAAGTTAGCTAGCTCGCTAGCAAGCCAAGCTAACGGCCATGTTGGTGTTGGTGTCGAACAGAGATGTGGTTGACTGGGCAGTTTAACGCAAAACTAGATGGTACTACGACAAACCTACGACACACTGAGACTTTCTTGACGTGCAAAATTATCTGTTAAATTGGCCAACATCACATGTGTAATTTATGGCACAAATTCAAACAGGATAAAAAAAACTGTTTGACTCTCTCCATTCACAAAATAAGATCCCACGAGGAACACCGGAAGGGGAGGGACCTCACCTCTCCATCCTCTTCCCAAATATAGACGTCTCCTCCTGTCTAGCTAACAACGAAGTTAAGTGCGATGACAACAAGTCGCTGATCTAGTTTTCACCAAAGTGGAGGTCAGAAAAGAAGTGAGGCAACTAGACCCGCTGAAAGGTCCATTAGGGTTATTCATACTGCATTACACTGTTAATAACTTATTATGATTTTCTGTCATCTTACCCAATATATATTTATTCATTTTAACTTAAAATCATATAAATATACTCCAAAGTACTCCAAAATAATTAAGTGAGGTATTTCTATTACATGCAATCACATAGAAATAAAGAAAGAAAATGAATTACCTTTGGTCTTTCCACTCAAAACATATTCTTTAAAGCAACAAACGGGGAGAACGCACTCCATCAAAGCCGCGTCACCGTGACCCCTCTGACTGCAGCGACAAGATGAGCGTGTAGCCATGGAGATGAGGAGCATAGCAGTAAATGGTAAAGGACATTAGAGCGCCTGCCAAGCAATTAGCGGCCGGGTAATGAGGTGTCACTCAGACAGTGATGGGCGAGTGGGGCGTACTAATAAAAGACTTCAGGTGCGGGAGGCTGGACTCTCCCTGCGTCACACCCACACCGTCTCCCCCACCACCCCGCAGGGTAACAACACACACACCTAGATAAGTCACAACTGTCAGAGAGCTCCACATCCGTCACTCTCTGCGATTTCCATGACTTCCCTCGTACTCAGTAACACATTCTGTAACAAATGACAAGCGTAAAAAACAGCAGCCCGGCAACTGTTTAAAGGTGCTGAATGCGAGCTTGGGAGCATTTTTCGGTTGCCTCTCGACGGCTCTCAACATGGCGACTGGCTCACAGCTAACGGTGCCGACAGCAGCGGGAACAAACGGCAAAACAGTGCTGGCAGAGCTAACAGTGTTTTTCCCGAAAGGGGGGAACCGGAGGTTTGCGTGCTACGCTTCCACAACGTGGACTAGAAACACGGCCCAGCTATGTCAACAAAAAACGGAGTCGCTGTGATTAGAACAAACGGAGAGAGAGATTGACTTCAGTCTCTGCTCAGGGAGACATTACTAGTTTCCTCCAATATCAACGCTCCGAATAATCAAATTTAGCACCTTTAACCACTGCGTGCTGCCCAAGCTGAGACCTGAAGGTAGAGTGGACTTTATTACTTTCCCATTCCACCCTTGAACACACAGCTGTGGGTTTTTTTTTCTAGGATTTGATGCTCTAGCTCCACAACATTTTGTCAGTAATAGTGAGCAAGCTCTGCGCTGTGCTTTTCAGTAACTCTTGCGGTACTTCATCAACCAGACACAGAGCCGATCAAAGTACTTTTACGGACAATGCCCAAGCTGCTGGTCGCCAAAGGGTCGCATCTCCCTTGGAGGGGGGATAGCACTCTGGTCCCTCTGGATCTAGATGTGGATGTTGTGGTGGCGGACCTTGCTCGGCTCGATGTCGACCCGGCGGGCCTCGGCGAAGGCCAGGAAGGTGCAGAGGCCCAGCAGGTTGACTGCGGTGATGAGTGCAAACACAGACGTCCAGGAGCCGGTGGTCTCGATGAGATACCCCGAGAAATACACCAGTAGGACTCCTGCACAGGAAGCACACGCAACACCATCACCATTAATAGCAAATTACCACAAATATTTAAACAAAGCACACAAATATCTTCCATGTGATTATTCAGGGTTTTTTTTGTCCCGCAGAGAGAATGTCACGGCCCGTCACACATCCCTCACAGGGCCGTGAACTGTCATCCTCTGTTCCCTGTATTATTCATCTGACACAAACTCCATTATGCTTCCCTTGATGAAATATGCATGTGCACATAGGAGGCAGCATGACTGACTGACAGGAGACACATCGGCTCAAAGTTTGAATTGTGTGTGAAGCGGGATGAATCATTTCACTCGATAGATTGGTGTAATTTAGCAACTGCTGGTGAAAGATTCATCACAGATATTTTGTTCCCAGTGTCTCTGCCAGAAACTCACCTAAGAACGCACCACATGTATTCATGACACCTGTGAAAGAGATGCAGACGCACACATGTAAAATTCAAGATTTAATTAAAATTTCTCCTGTGCTTTGATCATCTTAATTTAAAACAAAAATGGTGGTTTTTAAGATTCTTTTTTTTAAAAACTTACCAAATAAAGCTCCAGCACAGGAAGGAGCAAGATCTTGAACATTTACAGATACACCGCTGTAAAAGAAATACATGCCATGAGCCATTTCCTAATCTTAAATATATCAGAAGAGAACATAAACGTCTGTGTTCAGAGAAAGGTATCGCGTCGTATTGCTGGAGATCGGTCACTTTCTGAAGGTCTCGGATTCGACCGCATATTTCAAGACCACAGCTGTGAGGACATCACTTGTTTTCCTGTGCATTGTCTGATGGATTTGTTGACATCGTTACGGGATTGCTCGTAGAAAACAAAATAAAATTGTGTTTTTAAATTGTGTTATGTGTTTTTTGTTCACGCATTTTATTTGAAGGGTCATGCGGCGTGGGACTCGCACTGGTCTTGGCCTCGACTCTGTCTCGCCCTGCCTCGGTCTTGGTCTCAACCCCTCAAAGTCTCGGTCACACTCTCTTGGTCTTGGTGGTCTTGACTACACACTATGTTCTGCTCCCAGCCTGCTAACATCGACTGTATCTATATTGTTTCTTGCATATATTGTATTTCAACGCTGGAATATGAATGAAAATACATTTTCTGTTTTTGTTCTGACCGACAGTTGGAGACATATTAGATGCATCGGAGTCAATAGTAATATAACTTTCATCAGAAAAGTCCCTAATCTCCGGCGTGGAGGCATGACAAAGTGCTGGTTTCAGGGCGAGAGATCGGAGCGGAGGGACATTTCTAGGGGCCCAGTACCTGTGGCTGAAGGTGGTGAAGCCCATGGTGGCGGACACAAACGCTACAGCCCAGGGGAAGGTGGTGTTACCACACAGGAGGAGGGTGAACACACTGGACACGCCCATGGAGAAAAACTAACAGAGGGAATGAACGCACACACAACGAAAAAAAAACGTGTCAATCAAAATCTCTCACACAATAAATAGAGAACGGAATAATAACTCATCTGTCACATATTGTACCTGCATCAACTTCCTCACTGAGGCTGTGTCGTAGCCTGTGGGGATAAACAGAGACATTAGGACACTCGATTATTTAGCTGCTTTTATCAATAAAAACTACTATCTTCTCTTCAGTTGATCTACCTTGACTGATGAGGTGGTCAGAAAGGCAGCCGCTGAACAGGGACGAGGGAATGGCCACCAGCCAGGGAATGACATTGAACACCCAACCCTGGAAGACAACAGTTTGTGAAGCGTGAATGAACTTAACCAGAAACAGGAAACATTCAGTGTCATCCTCTTGTCATGCAATTGTGTACACGTATATGAGACGTATCCTCATAAAATGGTTCCTATGATACCCCACGAAAGTCCAGCAACATGAGTCAAGATCTACAATAATTACAGAAGTCTTAGCATTGTTAGCATGCGAACAGGCTAAACCAAGATGGTTAACGTTATGACTGTTAGCTGCTAGCTGCTGTGAGCATGTTGGCATGCAGGCGTTAGCATTTAGCTCAAAGCACTGCCGCGCTTAGTCTTTCTTGATTTGATCCCTCGTGTCATTCCTTTTACCTCGGGGGTCAAATGTGTGATCGAACAGGTAGCCTGGTTACCTTGGCATCGGGGAACGTGTCTTTAAAGTATGTGGGCAGCCATGACAAAAGAGTGAAGAAGGTGCTCGCTGTGCAAAGGTGAGTAACGATCACAGCGCTGAATGAAGAGAGAGAGAGAAACAGACATGATGAGTGCATTGAATGGAAACATACTGTAGGTATACCAAAGGTTGTTCAGTGTTAACGAAGGCAGTGTCCCGTTTCTTTGAGCAACGTCTCATGATTTGACAGAAGCTTGTGCCTGTGCTATGTGTTAAGGGAAGACACATGTAGGCCAAAAACATTGTTTTTCACGCACTGAAAAACATTTTATTCAAAAATACATGGCGAAAATAGATTTATTTATGTTTTTACCCAATTCACCTGTAGTGTCTCCCCTAAAGGCAAGTAAGCATGTGGTTGAAAGCATGAAGAATACATAATGCATGAATATGAAAGAGGCATCCAGAGGCTTTCTATTCTAAAATCTGGTAGATATAAAAGCTGGATATTAGTCTACAGGAAGTTCTATCACAGAGACCTCTGTACTAAGACCTCTTCCTCTTAAATTATACTTAAACAAATTCTACACACACACACACACACACACACACACACACACACACACACACACACACACACACACACACACACACACACACACACACACACACACACACACACACACACACACACACACACACACACACACACACACACACACACACACAC
Source organism: Leptoclinus maculatus (assembly GCA_032191485.1). Classification (NCBI taxonomy): domain Eukaryota; kingdom Metazoa; phylum Chordata; class Actinopteri; order Perciformes; family Stichaeidae; genus Leptoclinus; species Leptoclinus maculatus. Next base: position 16,488,031 of record JAVDOI010000012.1, read on the forward strand.
ACACACACACACACACACACAATCTCCCCCCCCCCCCCCCCCACAAACACTTCCTTCATCTTTATCTCACCAGACTGCAGGTTGCTTCAGGAGCCTTAACCAGTGTCTTTTGGACAGTTTGGACTGGGACCCACCACTCCCCAGGGACTCCAGGGTGATGATAGGCCCTGCAAGACGCACACACGAACACAAGCATGTGAGCATACAAAGAGGGACACAGACTCCTTTAACACAAATAAGCAGCTACAGGATTCATTTAAAGGCTCCCCTTGCCTTCTCCTTTGAGCAGATATTTCCACATGCAGTAGGCCCACAGGACGGAGAGCAGACCGGACACATAGAACACACTCTGCCAGCCGTACAGGTCCAGCATGAGCGAGCCGGCCCCTCCGATCACCAGAGTGCTGGGAAAGAAAAAGGTCACAAGACGTGACGAGTCAAACAAACACACCCTGCTCACGAGATGTCGAAACGTTGTAAAGTACTTGACGAGCTGAACTTTGGAAATGCAAACAAACATCATGCTGTGTTGAAGAAGACTTGAAACTAGAGATTGAGGCCATGAACTCATGTTTACAATGTTTACTGAGGTAATAAATCAAGAGAGCAGTAGAGTCATTGTCTCATAGACTTCTATAGAACCAGAGGAGTCGCCCCCTGGTGGACAGTAGAGAGAATGCAGCTTTAAGACACTTCACTTTTCAGACCAGGAGGTTGCCGCCTGCATATAGAGAATAAATTCACCGTTTTATTATTGTGGGATCACAATAAGTCTCACATAACCTATCTCCACAGCGCTGTGTCAGCACTAAAGAGAGGTCTGCAGGTTTTCACCCGCAGTCTAAATCCGGTGAGTCAGACTTAATCACAGCTTTCAAATCCTCTTTTGCAACAGTGATTTCCTAAGAAGAAACACACACATCTCTTTACCAGCCCTTTATGACTCACCCCAGGTAGGAGCCGCTACCCACGGTGCTCATGAGGAAGCCTCTCTCGCTCTCCACCACCCTTTGAGAGCACAGGCTCGCCAGGGAAGGGTAATGAACCCCTAACATCAGGACACAAAAACAGGATTGTTTTTTTAACGTTTAGAGAGAAATTCGAAAGAGGAATAAACGAGGCAATAAAAGGCAACACACAAATGTGAGCCAGTGTGAATTACACAGCAAATACTTTTGACAGGTGCTGGAAAACATCCTGCTTCTGTTTTGTAACAAGATCTTGCTGCCAAAGCAAAGTTAAAGACTCACCCTAATCCCTACACCAATGCATGATACAAAGGATTGTTACCGTCCGTCCATCTCACCTTGCAACAAGCCCATGAGGAAGCGGGCCAGCGTCATGGAGATGATCGGCTGGGAGCAGAAGTGGGCCAGGATCGGGGTGAAGGCGGTCATCGACCCCCAGGCTGCTGCAGACAGCAGGAGGACCTTCTCACCTCCGACCCTGAGGACACATAGAGTATAAATGAACACAGTCTGTATTAGCTTTAACTTCCGCCTGCTCAGAGAGCGGCTTTTGTCAGCTAAAGGAGGTGAGAGGTGGCACAACAAGTTAAACAGATACATTTTGAGGACCTTTGGTGTGACGATTCTGTAGTGAATGCAACTCGTATCTGTTTATTATGTCACTGCGAGCCTTTGAAGAGATAACATGATGATACAAAGGAAAACATCCAGCTTTATGTAACTGGATTATCTGTCCAGTCTGAGCAAACACAAACAGACTGTTTGCGTCACTGCCATGCAAATAATCCTGGATGAGCAGGACGCTAAAACAGGTGGCAATTAAATTCCATCGTCACAGTCAGCATTCATGACACATCTGTGTACTGTGGACACCGAGAGACTCAGTTTTTTTACAGAGGCCAATGTCATGTCACAACAGGACTATTGTTCCCCACCGGTCGCTGACGTAGCCCCCGAACACTTGGGTGAAGCAGTAGCCCCAGAAGAAGCTGCCCAGCACCATGCCGGACTCCCTCTTGGTCCAGTTGAACTGCTCCGCCATGCTGACGGCACAGATGGGCATCGCCACGCGGGCGCAGTAGAGGAGGCACGTCCCGAGCAGCAGCACCACCGTCCATACCCTCGCCTCTGGCCTGTGGGGGGGGGGGGGGGGGGGGGGGGGAGCAGAACGTACTGAACCAGACATTTGGGGGACAAACCTTTTGACATAAGACCACATGATCACTTATCCAATAAGTACATTCAACATGAGTCAAAGTGGCTTCTACACTCTCAGAAATAAAGCTGCTAAACTAAAATCATAAAGGGTTATTCAGTTCGTCCTCATGGCAGAACCCAACATAAAGGCCTAGAACCGTATACCTAGAACCATCTGTGAGAGGATATTACAGAGGTGTGTGACAATTCCACCCAAAACCATCTCTGAGGTTCTATCCAGAATATTTCCACCTTCTAAGGGTGCTAACAAGAACCTACCCAGGGGGTTCTACAGAGAACTCTTTAATATTCCAAGGGCTTCATCAAGAACCTACCCAGGGGGTTCTACAGAGAACTCTTTAACATTCCAAGGGTTTCATTTAGAAATGATGTACCCACAACAATCATGGCTGACAATCACAGTTGTTGGGTCTGTATGCGTTATCTTTTAACACCCAAGCTTTAATCAACCCTTGAAGAACTCTTTCTTCCTAAAGGGGTTCTTTGGATGAAGTGGGTTCTGAATGGGTACCCCCCCTAATCTTACAAAAGAGCCCCTGAAAAACACCCTTTTTCTTCAAATAAGGTTATTCAGAAGAAAGGTGAGAGCCTCGGCCCTTTAAGCCCGTTTGGAACCCTAACTTCTAAAAGTGTATCTCCATTAGTGTTAAGTTTAAGAGTTATGGTTTAGTCTACAGGGGATGCATGAAATAGTATGGTGTCAAACCTATATATCATAAGTGAATGATATTTTATGATCGACCATTTATTTTTCATTAAGGAAGCACTTAGTCTACTTCCTTCTTCACTGTGGCTCCACATCTACATCTTTAACTGACCCAGCAAAATGTGATACGTGTCATGTCTTACCACCACGACATGTTGAGGTACTTTAACGTTACATATTCCTGATGCGGCACATGAACAAAGAGTTGCTAAAAGTATCATTATTAATGTCGGTTATGACATTAATGCTCTCCTCTGGGGTCATTTGTAACGTTGCTGTTGACCGTTTGTCAATATTAAGGTTAAACGCGTTACCTGGACCAGGTGTTGTTGTGTTCGTTCCACTTCTTCTGACACCCAGGAGCTCCGACCTTGTCGGACGGGTGGCTTTCCTTGTGACACACCAAATCTGGACTATGTTTCTTGCCATATTTTTGAATAACTGCCATTCAACGCGAGTTAACGGCAGTCCTTCCTTCCTTCCTTCCTTTCAACCGCTTCGGCTGATTTACTTTCGACCTCTTTCCGGGTTCGATCAAGTCAGTAAAAGTAACCGTTAAGACCTCATATGAGTGTTTGCGGAATCCTAACCATATCTTAACAAGAAACTCTGATCCATAACCAGCACGACCGGACTGTCAGGCAGGCGATGACCGCGGAACTGAGCTTCTGGAGGAGGGAGTGTGTGTTTTTTTTTCCTGGAGGAGGAGTAATCCACGTGTCAGTTTTCTCTCTCTCTCTCGCGCTCTCTCTCTCGCTCTCCAGCCTCCTCACTCCGCAGTTCTCCTGGTGATCGGTAGGGTTAATGATCTTCTAAACCGGTCTCAACTGTCTAGTCTGCCGACTCAGTGTCACCCCCCCCCCAAAAAAATAAAAACCTCCGGAGGAAGACGCCTGTCTCCGGTCACCGTCTCCAATCATGACGGTGCAAATAGAAACATATGTAACACAGTGTGGTCTACGGGTCTGAGCACCAGGATGTACCGCTGCTCCACCTGACCGGTCCTTTCCGGATGGAGACATTTACGCAGTGGCCCCGCAAAGGATGTTTAAAACGGCCCGTCCGCCTCTGGCTGGTTGAGTTAGCGGGCTGCCATTACATAACACTGCATTCTGCACAACTTTGAGCTGCTCGCTCATCCTCTGGGGGGGGGGGGGGGGGGGGTCTCACATCTATGAAGTTAAAGCAGCACCACAAGGATAAATACTCCATCATAAGGAATGCATTTAATACACAGTGGCGGAAGAAGTACTCAGATATGTCAGTAAAAGTTGCACTATGTACAGTTAAAATGTTACCCAAATAAAAGTATTATTAAGCATCAAAATACACCAAAAAGTAAAAGTACTCTCTATGCAAAATTGCCGGTGGTAGAACCACAAGGATTAATACCCAATTATATGTTACATATTTAATACACAGTGGCGGAAGAAGTACTGTGACATTTTAGTAAATGTTGCAAAAAAAAAAGTCAATATTGTACTTAAAGGTGGAGCTTATATGAATGATATACATGCTGCTGGGTAGCTTTACCTCTATTACTATATCATAAGTTATTTATACAAGTTAAGATACTCTGTACTTTCTGATGTTAAAGTAAAGGGTTGAAAGTAATTCACAGTGGTCGACTAACTGTCAACCTTTAGTCACTATTTTACAGATAAACACTTTATATACAAAACATGTGATGTACTCATAAAATATGATGCACTAACATGATACAACAGGACGTAAAGGTAGCTCCACCTCGACCAACAAATACAGTAAAATACTACACGTTAATGCTGCAGTATTAATACTCCTATAACATAATGTGTGATGGGGCACTGAGTACTTTTACTCTTATACTTAAGGAAAAGTTTGCTAATAATACTTACATACTTTTACTTAAGTGACAGTCAATGATGGAGTATGTGTATATTGTAGTATTGCTACTTTTACATCAGGGAAGAATCTTAGTACTTACTTCCTCCACCATTCTGCAATAACGTACATATTACTGGATTATTGTTACTGAAGCATTAAATGTAAGCAGCGTTTTGTATTGTTGGCTGGAGCTTAGTTTAATCTACTGCATCATATATTATAAATGAATTGTACAATATTTCTCTCTCAAAGGAAGTGAAGTAGAAATATAAAATACCATCAAATGGACACACTCAAGTAAATGTACCTCTAATTGTGCAGTACTTGAGTATATGCACCACTTTTTATGAGAACTCCAGAATTAAAAACACTCCAAGCGTTTAAGTTTTGTATGACTTGCGCTGTTTAAAATGTCACTTTTATTGCAAAACAATATCGGAGCAAAAAAAAAAAATCACATCAAATTTAGCAAAAGAGCTACTTATTCCATACACGTTAATAATCCATCTGTATACGCGTCTCCATGTCTGCAGACAGAGATCTATTCATTCACATCTTTTAATACCTGTGATATCTTAGAACGGTATGAAACTGAGGCTGCTTCTAAACTTTTCTAACATTCCAGGAATCTTTCCTTGTCCCACTTGTTAACTGCTACCGTGATGTATAGCTAGAAACGTTCTCGTCTCTTGGTTCCAGTCTATGTTTGCATCTTTTTATAATGTCTCAAGCAATAATGCGCCACGTTTCTTAAGCTGAACTCAACTTTCAAAGTCACAGTATTTCGAAAGATCTCGAAGTGTCTTGTTTTGGCCAATGCCGTCACATAAGAGTACTAGCTGAAAACTACCAGCTGAAATGTGTGTGTTTGGATGTAAGGTAAAAGTTTATGTCTTTGAGGAAGTGCACACCGAGCCAACCATTTCTCCTGAACATCAAACTGGTCGCAAACAGAAAGTGACAGCCTAATTTAGGCTTTAATCACACCCTCCTATGCCGACAACTTTCCCTGCCAACAGACAGAAAAACTAGTGTAACTGAAATATACTAATTTTACATAAACAAATATGTAAATTATAATAATAGTCTGCATGTTACTTTAGTGTGAGAAGTCATTTTAAAATGCCATCAATCCAGTTTACACATTCTAAGTTATTAAAGTATCAAAAAAAAGAAACCCTTACAAAAGAAAGAAAAGGTTGTACTCTATATGAGCCAGTTTGTCGGGGTATAAATAGATAAAGGAAATGTGTCCATTTGTTGTAATGATGATGTATGTTTTCACTGGGGGTCCTTATTTGGGGTCTTCGATGGTTCCCTTGCTGAGGTCTGTCATTTTAGGATACTTCACTTTCTTTTGGTCAAGTTCATTTTGAGCCCACAGCAGTAGCTTCAGGAGCTTGGCCAGCTTGGGTGTTGACTCTCTGTTTTCATAGTCTAGCACGCACTGATTCACTTCACTCCACACCTGAGGGACAAAGACACAGACGTGTGATCGCTTTGTATACCTTCAGTGGATCACAGGCAGCGAGCACCCCAAAACACACACACAAATCAAGTAATTCATATATAATTCATTTGAAAATTGGGTAAGAAATATGCAGAATTTGTCTGAAACATTCTGCAGCACTAACATTGAACTGTGTGCGGATGACACAGAAAACCTTTTTAGCGTGTTGTGGGATAATCATGAATTACAGGTAGCAAGACAAGACAGTGATGAGCTTTACTGATAGGCTCCAAGCGTACCTTTTGTCTCTGCATCATATTGAGCAGATCTCCAAAAGGCGAATCCTCTGGGTTGTCGAAAGCCAGCAGCGCCAGTGTCCTCTCCATCTCGGTCAGACATTCTCGGCTCTCCTCCCCCTGCTCCGCTAACTGCGACTGGGCAAATTCGAGGGCAGCTTCGGTCTCCCTCAGACGGATCAGCTCGATCAGATGCTGCTGCTGCAAACGCAAAAAAAGGCAGAAGGGCGCAACAAGGGAATGAAAATAACAGAAGTAGAAATGAGATGGATAGTGCAAAAGTGCAAAAACCTGGACTTCTGCAAACTTGGGAGGCAGTGTGTTGTATGTTACCTGTAGGTGGAAGTAGAGGTAACGGTTAGTATCCAGCAGTTCTGGGTGCAGACTGTTGATCAGTGCAATGGCGTCCTGGATCTGTCCCTTCAGGATCATCTCTCTGATCTTAATCCGTTCATCTAGGGAGTCCAAGTCGACACTGGGCTCTATTCCAGACTCCATCCTGAACTTCTCCGCGGCCTCCTTGAAGCCCTCTGTTGAACAGAAACAGAACACATTTACACATTCAAGCAAACGAACATAAGAGAGCAAACTTTGACTAATAATGTTTAAAAAAAATGGGTACTTCACCTGTGACCAGGTAGTTCATAATGAGCCTGTTCATATCAGCTCTCTGTATATGGACATTGTTGAGTTTATCCATCCACTCTTCCCTCGATATGTCCTCCAGCTTCTCCGCATAACTCATTATGATAATATCCTTAAACGAGTAAATAAACAATGTTATCTTGTGAGTTGACAGAAAGTAATTTTTGGCTACGTAACATGACGTAACAACGGTTTTGGGAATTAGCTACTCGGTTTGAGAGAAGTCACAACAGTTTCGGGCCTTCGGTGAAAAACACAACATTGAAGCCTGATTTTCGTCAACACGAATCAAAACAAAGACAACGTCCCGCTTTCGGTGCACTTATATCGAATACACACATCCGGAAAGAGTGCTATTCTGGTTTATTGTCTTATATCTACGTGTATATACAGTTTTAGACAAGTATTATGATTGTAAAATTCACAATACCTGAAATGTTTAACGCTACTTCCCAGCAGCAGCTAGCTTGCTAGCGAAGGAGAGTCTGTTATTCTTCTTCTTCTAGTTCCTCTCGTCTACTTCCGGTAAACTACCCGGGAAGTACGCTCTGCTGCCCCCACAGTACGTCAAAGGTATTGTAGTCTTTGAGAACTATGATTTTACATTGCTTATTATGGCCATAAAATGTGTTTTTAATTCCTCCACATGGATTGATATTATTCTTACTGGTCGGGCAAAAGATTTTGAACATTCAGTGAGTGTTTGTTTTTACATCGGATAGAAAATAATTCAGTTTAAAAACTAGAACTACAGCACAGCTAGCAGCTAGAACGAAAGCGCCCTCTACTGGTGTAAACATGCAATAGACCAGTCAGATTGAGGTAGCAGAGGAACTCCACCGACACTAGAACTCCTCCTCAAAGGACAACAGAGAACATGTTCATTTTTATTATCAAACAAAGAAAATACACTACGGTGGGCTGCTGAAGAATGCAAACCACCCATAACCATACACGTGTGGCCCCTAGTTTTGTGATAAAAAAAAATATATAAAATCTAAATGATTCAGTTTAAATGTACTCCTTTTAAATTTGTGTTGTTGTTTTTATGGCCTTGTCACAACTACACAACTAGATGCTGTAAATTAATTTAAGAAAGTGCAAGTTCTTTGTATGCCTTGTATGTTTATACTAGACAAGTATGATACACACACACACACACACACACACACATATATATATTTATACATGTATATATATATATGTATATATATATAATGCTCTCACACATTAAATGTCTGTTATCTGTGGGGGATACTGATGTTGCCCTTTTCCTTTTTTATTTTTTATTTGATAAAAAGTTGGATGCAAATGGGATTTTCTATTGCAAAGAGACATTATTAATACATGTCTCTATCTAGCATTAAACTATTTTTTTAATGACTATATAACATAATGAATGTGTATGTGTATGTATTTCTGGTCTACTTCATGAGTTTAAATACACACGACAAAGCCCCGCCCCCCTCCCGTGGCTACCGTGTATACTGTTGCTGCTATGGAAACGACGACGGTAACTTTAGTCCCAGAAGTCCGTTCACAGGTTAAATACAATTTAAATGATTAGCTATCAACCAGTTACTCACAGCAAGGAGATATTGAACGAACAGGTAAACCGATAGCTAGCCTGTTTGTTATTCACTGACATTTAAATGAAACTTTAGAAATGTGGGTACGACTGCTACATTGGCTTGGTCGTTGTCAAATGTAGCAATATGTTAGTATTTATTTTTTTCGTGCCTCTGGTTGTTTTCAGTGGCGTGTTGCCAGAGATGGCCACCTCAGAGCACCTCACAGCAGAGAAGGGCAGCATGTCGAAGTTTCCAGTCCTGCCCCCGATTGCAGGTACGCAGTACCGGGGTGAGGTGGGACAGACCGCCGCAGCGATGGAGGAGACGATGGAGGAGATCGCGGAGAAGATAGCGGTTCAAAAGAAACTGCTGAGGCACAGAACAAGGAGCAGAGTGCAGCAAAGGCAGCCCCGTATGATATTGTATGCTGTTGTTGTTTTTCTGTCAGTACCTCAATGATAGCCATGCCTATAAGAGAGTGATGTCCTTTAGGCAGTTAATAATTAAGTATAGGCCGTTGAGTTTCCCTGCAATGTGACAGTTTGTTGACTGAACTGTTCCAGGGTGTCTAGAGCGATGGAGGCTTACAGACAGAGCAAAGAGAGGGGAGCAGCGCACAGCCAGTCACCAGAACCAGAGTTCCCACCTTCTGTATGTATGACAGCGTTCTACCTGTGCACACAATTTAAATATAAATGTATGCACAAATATTGCACAGTATAATTTCAATACTTCCTTTTCAGATGCTTAGCGAGGAGCGGAAGCGTAGGGTAAGATGTGTTTTTATTTTGACCTGTGAAGAGACTAAACTTTACTTAATCTCTATGCATGTCAGGTGTCTCCTACTTCATTTGTGGTCCCGTTTTCAGATGAACTACACGTTCCTGAAGCGGTGTGTAGAGAGCCGCCCATTCGCTCCAATCCAGCCACAGTGGTTGGACTCCATCGTTGCCCGGGTGTCGCCCAAGCTTACAGAGGGCCCTGAGACAAATAAGCTGCTGCAGGAGCTCTGCAAGGAAGTCAGCGACAACTTCCACAGTGTGATCGTCAAGCACACGGGTAACTGGCAGTTATTTGTGTGTATGTCTTCGGTCTCAGAGTACATGTAGACTTCAGGTGAGCCATGTCTCATTATGCCATATTCCCTCCCTTCAGTGGACACAGTACTAAAGGATCCAGAAGGTCCTGTCTCAGACAAACAGACAGATGCCCAACCAAAGTGAGTGATTTATCCACAATAACCAAATAGTTGGTCTTTTTAACGGCCTTTTGTAAGTTACATTTCCAATCTTTCCCAGAATTCTTGATTTCAACCAATCATCGCATGAGAGCTTTATCAGAAGCCGCAAGATGATGAAAACCAATTTGCACATTCTTCATCCGGTCATGCAAACCGTCTTGGATATTGGCAACAGGACGTTTTCTCCACTGGTCCTGGTTGATCTTTCAGGATTCAGGTAAGGAAAGACACCAGGAATGCATCATGGTGCTGCTGAAATTACCGCACGACTACTTCACGAGAAGATTTGCTTAAGTTTCTTTTTGGTTTGATTTCGGCTCCAGTGCTTCAGGACCCGTGGACTGTAAGAGCCTGCAGAACAAAATGGCCGTGGAGTGTAAGAGGACAGAAGATCGTATCATGAACACCTGGTTTCCCAAAGTCATCCACATATTAACGAGCAAAGAAACACTGAAGGGAGTTAAAGAGGAGAAACTGGAGTCCTTCTTTGACTGTGTGTCCACCCTCATCTCCACTCAGGTGAGAGGATGCTGGCTTGAGTCATAATGAACCATTTAAATTCAGGTTGTTTCACTCATTACTCAATCAAAAACAGTACTTGTGAATTATGTTAAAATGTCAGTTGTTAGAGACATACATTAAGAAACACTAAGAGATGTACAAGCAGCATGTCAAAATGTAGCCATCACAGATTATTTGTTTGGTACTTCATTTATATGGCATGTTGCTTTTTTAATGAAATGCATGGCTACTGTAGCATTATTTGTATGTACGTTCCTTGATTGCTAATTTTTCTTGTTTTAATTCCCAGTTGAAATCCTTGCTTCAGACAAGTGTGGAGGAGTTCGTCAATCTGTTTGATCCAAGCAATCTCCACCGTTTGCCCCTCTTTCGTATGGCCTTGACATTCGATGATGAAAAGATGGAAATCTATCCCACCTTACAAGATCTGGAAGCTTCTGTTTTTGAGATTCTTAATGCCATCACAAACACACTGCAGGTGAGGTTATGCGTGAAAGCCATTTCAAGGAAAATGACCACTTCATGTGAAAAAAAATACATGTTGAGCTGGTATTAATATCTATGACATCGCCCCACAGAAGGTGCAGACGATCCCGTCATGGCTGGCACAAGATGTGCCTTCGTTTGTGGATGCCAAGATGGCGGATCACATCCTCGCTTGGGCTCGGGTCACCGTGAAGACCGCTGTGAGCAAGAATCTAGAGGAAGCTGACAAACACTTCCAGAGCTATGGTGATGTTTTATAATCCAATAATTCCCTATCATCACCTCGTTAATTCTATTTCCATTTATTCCTGACTTTTTTTTTTTGCTTTATTTTGCAGTTGACAACTATGACTGGCTTGTCAATGGAACGGCACAGGCCAGAGTGGAGAAGTTCATGGAAGAGGAGCACTCTTTTGATGAGTACACTAAGGTAACAAATCATGATACATTATAGATCTATTCTTGCCTTGTTATGAGTTCATCGGATGACTGTCGATGTGTAATCTCACTGCTTTTTACAGCAAGTGGAGGAGTTTCATGTTCTGTCGAAGGAGATTATCAGCCTTCCAGCAAAAGCCCACTTCTCGATGGTCCATCTGGACTGTGAAGAGCTGAAACTGGGGCTGGCCAACAAAGCCCAAAACTATGCTGAAATACTTCTGAAGAAAGTGATCGCCAGCCACCGGGAGCTAAATCTACAGTGAGTCACTTCTTCTGACATTCTTTAAAGGAGCAGTGTGCAGCATTTATGGAGATCTATTGGCAGAAATGGAATGTAATATTAATAAGTTTGTTTTCTTTAGTGCATGATCACCTGGAAATGTGAATTGTTGTGTTTTTGTTTATTTCTACATATGGAGCCGGTCCTCTTCACCGCCATGTTTCTACAGTTTCTACAGTAGAACAGATTTGATAAACAAAACTCTTCTTCTACACAATTGGCACAAGTTTCAGTTGGTTGCAATCTGCAACCTCACTGCTAGATGTCGCCAAATCCTACACACTGCACCTTTAACACGACTGTCTGCGTTTATAAGGGTGTTTCTTCTCACAGTTCTTCTTGTGTCTGTTCAAAGGATCTGCTCTGAATTTGAAACCATCAGCGAGAACGTTCTGAAAGTACCAGAAAGTACAGAAGACATGACCCAGATCATTGATTGCATTCATTTCACTAAGACAAAGGGTATCACAGAACTTAATGAAAAAATAAAGGTGAATAACTTGAACCTCACACTAAAGCATTTTGATCTTAGTTATCTCTTATAAATTCTAACAGCATTTGACCACATTGCGTTGTGACAGGAAGCCTTCTGTCGACTGACCTACATCCTGGATGTCCACATCATCGAGCCCGAGGATCTGGAGCTCAATACGACCCTCTTTCTCTGGCCGCAGAAAATCCTTGATACCTTTGAACTAAGTGATGAGGTAATGCCCTTGTGTCTGCCGACCACAGTATATCATGGTTGTTTTTTAAGGATGCCCTGATTCTGGACGGCTATGTCATTTTCTAGGTGATGCAGAAGGCCAAGCAGAAAGGGGAGCAGGAGCTGCTCGCTCAAAGAGAAAGATTGATGGTACAGCTGGAGAAGTTGGGACGAAGGATCGAGGAGTTCCCACTTTGCTCTGAGATGGAGATGATGCAGCAGGTACACTTTCAGATAACCTTGAAGAAATAGTTTTGGAAAATCCAGGCATTCACTTTCTTAATGGGAATAAGATAATAAGATCAACACCACTCTCGTATTTGTCTGTACAATATGGTATCCAGCAGCCGGTTAGCTTAGCATAAACTAACACCGGGAAACAGCTAGCCTTCTAACAAAATGCGCCTACCAGCATTTCTAAAACTCCAGGACGTCACCGCGCCTGGCCAACGAATAGTCTCATAACCCGCCATGAAATCACAAATTGTTGTTTTTACTGTTTAGTTTTTGTACGTTTTAAACAAACAAGATATAACATGTTAGTTAGTGAGCTTTAGAGGTGCTAATAGGGATATTTTGTTACCATCCGACAGAGACAGGCTAGCTGATTCCCTTTTTTCCAGTCTTTATGTTTAGCTGTAAGCTACCCGCCAGCTGACTCCAGCTTCATATTAAACAGACAGATCTCAGTGGTATTCATCTTCTCTTTTAACTCTCTGTCTTTACACAATTCCTTTCAACAAACCTAAAACTTGTCAGTGTCAGTAAAATGCAAGTAGTTATCAGAATTGTAGAAAAGCATCGTAAAAACTCATTTTGGCGTGGTTTTCTAGCAGTACAATGGAAAATAATACTCTTGTCATCACTTTTTGGTTCAGTATGTAACAGATGTCAGAACGGTTCAGAAACGTCTCCAGGAGGCTGAGGAGGAGATCGTCTTCATTAACAGTGAAGAGTTATTTTACAAATGGGACCAGACATGTTACCCAGAAGTTGAGGTCATCAAAGACAGTATTTCACTGTATCAGAAGCTGTTCGGACTTGTGCTGAACTGGCAGCGCACACAAAACAGGTCGGATATCTGCTTGATGCTCTGTTGTGTTTCAATTGAAACATTTCCCCTAATAACCATTTTTCATCTTCTGTGTGAATAGATGGATGGACGGTTCCTTTCAGGACCTGAATGGCGACAGCATGGAAGTAAAAGTGGACGAGTTCTTTAGGGAGATCTTCAAGATCCTCAAGTTTTTCCAACAGAAGCAGAATAAGGCCGAGCAAGAGATGGAGAAGATTGCTGGGAAGACTAGGCAACAACCTTGTGAGGATGATCAAAGGAAGCAGGAAAGCCCCACAGTACTTTTGTGCTCCACTGTAATGGAGCAGATCAAAGAGTTCAAGGTATCACATTTAACTGTCATCTCAAAGGGGCTCATTATAAGGTCTTGCAATAAGTGAAGTCTTGCTTGTTGATGCTAACCCAGCATGTTGAACGTGATTGCACCAACAGGAACATATCCCTGTAGTGTCCATAATGTGCAATCCAGGCATCAGAGCTCGCCACTGGGATCAGATGTCAGAGATAGTGGGGTACGACCTCACTCCTGACTCTGGTACGACGCTACGCAAAGTTCTCAAACAAAACCTGGCCCCTTACCTGGAAGAGTTTGAGTCCATTAGCGTCGCTTCTAGTAAAGTAAGACCTTTGACATTTGTGTTTGCTTCTACAGCGTTTGCTAAAAACGTAATACTAAATCGATGTGCTGAATGCTGTGTACCCCGCTTATGTGTCTCTGTAGGAGTTTTCCATGGAGAAGGCCATGCAAACCATGGTGCATGTCTGGGATGGCATTTCTTTCCACCATCAACCTTACAGGGAGACCGGAGTGTCCATCCTGACCGCCTTGGACGAGATTCAGACTATGCTCGATGACCAGATTGTGAAGACTCAGACTATGAGGGGCTCACCGTTCATCAAACCTTTTGAAAAAGAGATCAAAGTGAGTTTATCCATCCAATGATAATGATTTAATTCTCAGTTTGCAGTTTTACCAGTCCTGCAGAGATTTATCTGTTTGTTCTGTGACCTCAGCAATGGGAGGAGCGTCTGCTTCGTATCCAGGAAACCATAGATGAATGGCTGAAGGTGCAGGCCCAGTGGCTTTATCTGGAGCCCATCTTCTCCTCTCAGGACATCATGCAGCAGATTCCAGAAGAGGGACAACTTTTCAGAACGGTTGACAAAAACTGGAAAGAGGTCATGACGCACTGCATTAAGGACCCTAAGGTAGTCGTCGAAAAAAAGTTGATGCTGGACACATTACTCGAAAAGAAGTTTGTGGTAACTGATGATTTGTAATTGTAGATTCTGGCAGCAACCTCGCTGAGTGGTTTGCTGGAGAAACTGAAAGATTCTAACAACCTCCTGGACAGCATCATGAAAGGACTGAATGCCTATTTGGAAATGAAGCGTCTCTTCTTTCCACGGTAGACCAAATCATATTGCAGTGTTTCTTTTGACCAAATTCATAGTTATTATCCCAGATTTCGATACTGACCACCAATGCTGCCGCCAGGTTCTTCTTCTTGTCCAACGATGAAATGCTGGAGATTCTGTCTGAGACCAAGGACCCACTGCGAGTGCAGCCCCATCTGAAGAAGTGCTTTGAGGGTATTTCCAAACTGGACTTCCTACCCAATCTGGATATCCAGGCAAGGCTGTCACACATTTTTGTTATTGTTACACGACACCGTGGTTGATGGTCCTTTATTGAATTGCATACTGTTCTCCACCCAGGCCATGTACAGCAGCGAGGGTGAGCGTGTTCAGCTCATCCAGGACATCTCCACGTCTGAAACCAAAGGAGCTGTGGAGAAGTGGCTGGTGCAGGTGGAGGATGTGATGATTCGCAGTGTCCGAGATGTAGTAGCCCGGTCTAGGGTGGTGAGATCACTGTTCCCATACCTCAAATAATACACAGTAATGCTTTGTTGACTCTAATACCATCATGTTGTGTATCATATGATGAGTGAATATAAATCAATGGGTCAGTGAGTGTGGTTGTGACAACAGGCCTATGCTGAGAGTGCACGGAGCCAGTGGGTCAGGGAGTGGCCTGGGCAGGTGGTGCTCTGCACATCCCAGATTTTCTGGACTCTGGAGGTTCATGAAGCCATTAGAGCAGGAGCTGATGTATGGATTTACACCTTTTTCTCTGAAAATGTTACTTGTTTTGTTGGCTTTTCAAACACTACCAATTGGAAATAATGTTTCCTGTTTTTATGAATATGAGAAAATTAAGTTGTGAAGTATTAATAGAGCTGCACACATTTTTTTATTTGTTTAATGTAGAGGTAATGTCTCACTCCTGATAAACTGCCTTAAATTCTTCTTTTCATGAGCCTGACACCATAACAGGACCG
Source organism: Leptoclinus maculatus (assembly GCA_032191485.1). NCBI lineage: Eukaryota > Metazoa > Chordata > Actinopteri > Perciformes > Stichaeidae > Leptoclinus > Leptoclinus maculatus. Next base: position 16,503,846 of record JAVDOI010000012.1, read on the forward strand.
CCGGATAGTTATTGGTTCTTTTGTTCTCTGTAGGGTTTAAAGAACTACTATGAACAACTCAAGAATCAGCTGAATGACATTGTGGAGCTGGTGAGAGGGAAACTGCCTAAACAAACACGCATCACACTGGGAGCACTGGTCACCATCGACGTCCATGCCAGGGATGTGGTCTCGGAGCTTATTGAGAAAGGTACCTCACGGCACCGAATGCAGGGTCGACTGTAACAGAGCTTTGTATGAGTTTAGAAATAGCACATAATTGAAAAATCAAAACAGTCATTTTTTCCGTCTTTTTAACAGGTGTATCAAATGAAACAGACTTCCAGTGGCTAGCTCAGCTTCGTTACTACTGGAGCAATGATGATGTTCGCGTTCGCATCATCAACTGTGATGTTAAGTACGCCTACGAGTACCTGGGGAACTCGCCGCGTCTCGTCATCACTCCACTGACTGACAGATGCTACAGAACCCTGGTAAAATACCTGACAAATAGCCTGCTTAAACATGATTGCTCTTTAATTGGAATAACGCTGAGTGATCAGGTATTTCAACATTCAATTCATAAGCTTCCCCTCTGTTTTAGATTGGGGCTTTCTACCTGAATTTGGGTGGTGCGCCTGAGGGTCCAGCTGGAACAGGAAAGACAGAAACCACCAAGGATCTAGCCAAAGCTCTAGCTGTGCAGTGTGTGGTCTTCAACTGTTCTGACGGACTGGATTACCTCGCCATGGGCAAAGTAACACCAGCAAGAATGTTTTTCATTCTATATAATGCAAGAAACAGAATTTTCTAACCAATCTTTTGGTGCAATTTCTCTCTAGTTCTTTAAAGGTCTGGCCTCATCGGGTGCGTGGGCATGCTTTGATGAGTTCAACCGCATTGAGCTGGAGGTGCTGTCTGTAGTGGCCCAGCAGGTTCTCTGCATCCAGAGGGCCATCGAGCTGAAGTTGGAGTACTTTGACTTTGAAGGGACCATGCTCAAACTCAATCCCAACTGCTTTGTGTCCATTACAATGAACCCTGGCTATGCAGGACGCTCAGAACTCCCAGACAACCTCAAGGTCTGTAATCAGTGAACACATCATTTATCAGGCATTGTAGGTTGGCATTGTCAATTTCAAAATATTGTCTCTTACTACTTATATTCTGCAATAACTGCAGTACTCAGCTCATCATCAAATTATACCCTGTATTGAATCAATGGTGCTTTTATACCCCTTCATTGTAATGTAACATAATAGAAAGAAGTGTGTGACTGTGCGACATTTACAGCAAATTGTTCGTTCATTTCTCTGGTGCAGGTGTTGTTCCGAACAGTGGCCATGATGGTCCCCAACTACGCGCTGATTGCAGAGATCTCTCTGTATTCATATGGCTTCCTCAATGCCAAACCACTGTCAGTAAAGATTGTGATGACCTACAGGCTCTGCTCCGAGCAGCTCTCCTCCCAGTTCCATTATGATTATGGCATGAGGGCCGTCAAAGCTGTACTTGTGGCTGCAGGAAACCTCAAGCTCAAGTATCCTAATGAGAATGAGGACATACTGGTAATTGTGCTGAAATGAATGTATTTGCTAAACTAGACAAGTGCACTCAGTTGAGTGCAGATATCCGCCAGGTGTGTCTGCAATGACCGCTTCTGTATTGTGTGATTGAATGAATACAACTCACAATTGTCTAACCCCCCGTCTAGACACCAATGGGCTGTAAGGCGTCCTAAAACACACTTCATTCAAACTCAATAACAAGGGGCAATGTATGCAGGCTATCGGTTCAAAGTTGTCATATAAAACATTTCTTACAATCTTGCCAAAAAACAAATTAAACCCACCTAGCTGTCTGCCTGCGTAGCAGCAGCTGAGTGGCGCATTGTACTCAGCGGTGTGTGCACTGGTAGTTCCGTTAGCTGCTAGCAGTTAGCCAAACACACACCGTACAAAACAATAAAAGTGAGTCAACTCAGTGATGTAGCGTTGTAAAACACACTTCATTCAAACTAAAAAACAAGCGACGATTTATGCAGGCAATTGGCTCAAACTCATTGTATATGCCGGGGCCGGTTAAGAGCTGTGAGTGACAAGTCAGTTGCAGTATAAAACAGGCAATAAAAGGTGTTATGAGAAAGTGTGAGTCACCATGAGAGGTCCTTGAGCATCCAGCCATAACTGGCCATCCAAAATATTATGAGGTTTGCTGCAGCAGAATGCGAGATTAGCTGTGGACAGACACAGAGGTGCACACTCACTCACTCACAGACGCATGCAGGCACAATTGCATTATCCTCCTGGTGGATATAATAATAACAAAGACTCTATACTGTATGCCCTAATTATATACTTCTCACTTTTCTCCACATGTTATAATGTCCAGCTCCTGAGGTCCATAAAGGATGTCAATGAGCCCAAGTTTCTCTCCCATGATATTCCACTGTTCAATGGAATCACCAGCGATTTGTTCCCGGGCATCTCCCTTCCTGAGGCTGACTATAAGGTCAGATATATTGAATCCATTTCTTATTCTTTTGTCCTAAATCGAACAATACCCGAGCTTTTATTAATATTGTCATGTAAATTGTAATCAATGTTTTTTTGGCAGCTGTTTCTGGAGGCTGCCGAAGAGTGCTGTAAAAATCACAATGTACAGCCAACACAGGTCTTCTTAGAGAAGATGATCCAGACATATGAGATGATGATAGTCAGGCATGGGTATGTTGTATTTCACTTTCACTGTTATCATATTATGATATACTGTTTAGCATGTTTCCAGTCATACAGTTATAAAGTATACGGCTGAAAGGAATATCTGATATTGCATGAAAATATAGTTTTTTTGTATCAGGTTCATGCTGGTGGGGGAGCCTTTTGCTGGTAAGACCAAAGTGCTACACGTTCTCGCTGACACGCTGACTCTCATGAATGAGAGAGGGTACAGTGAGGAGGAGAGGATCATCTTCAGGACATTGAACCCAAAGTCCATCACCATGGGACAGCTCTTTGGACAGTTTGACCTAGTTTCCCATGAGGTAAACCTGTGCCTCTTGTGTTCATTCTGCACCACAGATAAATACTGTGTATTTACAGTATTGATGTAGATCTGGGACACAACAGGAGGCCCTCTCGTCATCTTAGTCTTTTTACTTCTTCCTTTTCCTAATTATTAGTGGACAGATGGGATCGTGGCCAACACATTTCGTGAGTTCGCATCGGCTGAGACGCCAGACCGCAAATGGGTGGTGTTTGATGGTCCTATAGATACGCTGTGGATTGAGAGCATGAACACTGTGCTGGATGACAACAAAAAGGTACATAATGCACAGTAAATATGTGTGATAAGTTGTATTAATTTGTTTTTCACACACCTTTTTAAGTTCTTCTCTTTCTCCACAGTTGTGCCTGATGAGTGGTGAGATCATCCAAATGTCCAATCAGATGAGTCTGATTTTTGAAGCAATGGATCTATCACAGGCCTCGGTGAGTTGAAGGTTTGGAGTTTAATTAATCATTTATTTAGTTATTATGTAACAAAATGCTTGAACCAATGGGAATTAACAATGTACCTAGCCTGATTGACAGGATGTAATTGGATGTTATATAAAAAGGTCTTCTTTTGGGTTTGTTCGGTTGTTTTCTTCCACTGCAGCCTGCCACAGTCAGTCGATGTGGTATGATCTACATGGAGCCGTCTCAGTTGGGCTGGGAGCCCTTAGTGATTTCCTGGATGAACAATCTTCCCGATGCTCTGAAGAGCCCCGACAACCGCTCCCTGCTGCTGGAGCTCTTCCACTGGCTCGTGCCGCCTGCCCTCAGGGTGCTGCGTAAACACTGCAGAGTAAGGGAACCCCCCGGGCCCAGGAACAACCTAACATCAACAACAAATATCTGTGGAACATCTAGACGTGCACTTTTATTTATATATAAAATACAGACATGTTGTCATGCCGGATTATGGTTTTGTTCACAGGAAGTTGTTTCCACTAGCAACAGTAACACCGTGGTGTCCTTGTGTCGGCTGTTTGAGATGCTGCTCACTGAACCTGTAAACATAAGTCCTGATGATAAAAATATTCGCACCTGGATCATGGTAAAAGGACTAATCATTTGTCATTTTTGAATTCTATTACAACCTTATTTATTCAAAAATCTTGTTTTGGAACGGCTGTTTACAACCCTCCATGCAAATGATTCTGAGTTTTTGTATTTGCACTTTCCATTTCAGTGAAATCATATTTTTGTATGGCACCTCGCCTCTTATTCTTTTGTGATTGCAGGCGGCTTTTGCCTTCTCCCTGGTGTGGTCTACGGGTGGCAGCTGTGATGCAGACAGCAGAGAGAAGTTTAATGAGTTCTGCAGGCTGACCCTGTCTGGAAAGACGGACGAACACCCTATCCCCGCCACTGTGGGGAAATGGGAGTGTCCAATGGATGAGAACGGGCTGGTGTATGACTACTTCTATGAGGTATGGTGTAATGACACTCGGAGGATTCTTTATTTTTGTTTAAACTCTGTAAATCACACTGTAATCTCTTGAATAGTTCAAAGGAAAAGGCCGCTGGGTTCACTGGAATGATGCCATCAAGAATGTCAACCTGGGGGACAAAAACACCAAAGTGCAGGAGATCATTGTTCCCACGATAGACACAGTTCGCTACACCTACCTCATGGACCTCTGCATCAGATACGGAGTGTTAGTATTCTAGGGGGTCACAGTGGCCCTGATACACACAAATTCTTTGCCATATATTCTACAGAGTGTTTCTTATTTATGTTACCTTGGTATTATTACCTTTCATCTGACAAAATAGATTTTATTTTTCAAAATCTTTCCACTGTTTCTCTCCTTAGGCCTCTCCTGTTTGTTGGTCCGACTGGCACCGGGAAGTCAGTGTATGTGAAGGAAAAGCTGATGAACAATCTGGACAAAGACCGCTATCTGCCCTTCTTTATCAATTTTTCAGCTCGCACGAGCGCCAACCAAACTCAGGTCAGCGTTTAGGAAGCGGGGATGAAAGAATGTCCGCGCAGAGAGTTTTTGATCGCTAGGAAAACATTATTAGACTGTAATAATCAAGACAGGACACACGTTTCATTCTAAATAAATGTGTTGATTCTGTATTAATTGCGTCTTCCAGAATATCATCATGTCCAGGTTAGATAAGAGAAGGAAGGGCGTGCTCGGGCCCCCCATGGGAAAGAAGTGTGTCATCTTTGTAGATGACATGAACATGCCGGCACTGGAACAGTTTGGAGCACAGCCTCCCGTGGAGCTTCTTCGACAGTATATAGACCATGGAAACTGGTATGAACCCATCCGCTATTAGATGCCAATTTCATATAAAAATAAGAGAACGATAATAAAGGAAGAGGAGTATGTTCACTGCTTTAGAGTAATTCATTTACCGTTATTCTCTGGCAGGTATGACCTGAAGGATACCTCCAGGATCTCTCTCGTTGACCTGCAGCTCATCTCAGCTATGGGCCCCCCCGGCGGTGGGAGGAATGCTGTGACACAACGCTTCCTGCGGCACTTCAACATTTTTAGCATCAACGCCTTCAGTGATGACACCATGGTTCGCATCTTCTCCAGCGTGGTGGCCTTCTATCTCAAAAACAATGAATTCCCGCCGGAATATTTCACCGTTGGCAACCAAATAGTAACAGCTACAATGGAAGTGAGTCACCCCGAAAACACACATCAACCGTTCAAATGAAAGAAATGTTTTTTCCTCAGTCATAGCCTGTGTTTTCCAATGCTTTAATACTTTACTTGTATGCGTTTTAATTCCCAAAGGTGTATAAGAAAGCTGTGGAGAACCTGCTTCCAACTCCCGCCAAGTCCCACTACACCTTCAACCTGCGGGACTTCTCACGCGTTATCCAAGGCTGCTTGCTGCTGAAGAAGGATTCACTGGAGAACAAACGAACTATGATACGCCTGTTTGTCCATGAGGTATTCCGCGTCTACTATGACCGCCTGGTGGATGACAAAGATCAAGCATGGCTCTACAAGCTGCTGAACAGCATCCTCAAAGATCACTTCAAAGAGTCCTTTGATCAGGTGTTTGACCACCTGAAGCAAAGCAGCAGAGTAAGTTGAGATTCAGTTCCATTTGCTGTAGTGCTGTCGTATTTTTCACAGTATGTCAGGAAATGCAGGAAAGAAGAGGATCTGCTCTGCCCTGTTATTACTGTAGAAGTGGACGTAGTCACCGTGACGTCACACATTTGTTTGTGAGATATGATGTTGAAGCCTCCAGTTCAGCTTTTTGGCCGTCGCCATCTTGGTTTTTTGCAACCAGAAGTGACACGAGAGGGAGGAGCTAAGTAAAACCAAACGCTGAAAAGCATCCCCTGCTTTATGGTCTATTTGACTCTAAATGAACATCATGCTGTATTGAAGAAGACTTGAAACTAGAGATTGAGACCATAAACTCATGTTTACAATGTTTACTGAGGTAATAAATCAAGAGAGAAGTAGAGTCATTTTCTCATAGACTTCTATACAACCAGAGGAGTCGCCCCCTGATGGACACTAGAGAGAATGAAACGATTAGTAAAATCTATATGTTTTAATATGTTCCATACATTTTCGGTCTTCCTCAGCTGGTTGAAGAAGACATGCGGAATCTTCTGTTTGGTGACTACATGAACCCCGACCTGGAGGATGATAAGCGTTTGTACGCTGAGGTTCCCTCGATGGAAAGCTTTTCTCAAGTGGTGCAGTCGTGTCTCGATGAATACAACCAGATAAACAAGAATCGCATGAACCTCGTCATCTTTCGGTAAACATCTTTGCTATTATAGAGTCAATCCAAATACATGCACTGTTAAAATATTAGCCGTAGCCTATTTTTTATTAAATGGTAAAATCATACAAAAATGGAGGGTTCGATTCTTAGAATGAGCATACAATCAAATGAGTTGACTTTTTGTGCAGTAAGTTAATGAAATTATGTTTTTATAACTCCGTCTTTGCATGGAATCTAAAAAATGTCTGCACTATGTAGCTATGTCCTGGAGCACCTGTCCCGTATCAGCCGTGTGTTGAAGCAGCCAGGAGGCAATGCCCTGCTAGTGGGAGTGGGAGGCAGCGGACGCCAGTCCATCACCCGTCTGGCCGCGTCCATGGCCCACATGACCATGTTCCAGCCTGAGATCTCTAAGAGCTATGGCATCACTGAGTGGAGAGACGACCTTAAGGTCAGCCTCAAGGTTTAGGACATACTCCTGTATGTTCTGTAATTCTGATGTATCGCTTCTTCTTATTTTCGTACCATTCTGATCTCGGCTTATGATTCTTTCCGCATTTTCAAAACAGCCGTGGAAGACTTTAACAATACCCTGTCTCCTTGCTTTAAATTATACTTTAGATGCTGCTGAAAAATGCCGGGGTGAAAGGTCAGAAGACGGTGTTCTTGCTAACTGATGCTCAGATCAAAGATGAGGCTTTTCTGGAAGATGTGGACAGTGTCCTGAACACAGGAGAGGTGCCCAATCTGTTCGCCATAGACGAGAAGCAAGAGATCATGGAGGTAGGTCGTCACACACTGTATTTATATCCTTATATAGAGCAATGTTTACCTTGTTTAAAGGCCACACGCATGTGTGTTTAATGTACTTCATCTCTCTCTCTCCCTCTCCCTCTCTAGACAGTACGTACCATTGCCCAGGCTGGCAATAAGAATTTGGAGTTGAGTCCTTTGACTCTGTTCGCCTTCTTCGTGGCACGCTGTAGAGAGAACCTTCACATCGTTGTGGCCTTCAGTCCGATTGGAAATGCATTTCGAAATCGCCTGCGCCAATTTCCATCTCTAATCAACTGCTGCACCATTGACTGGTTCCAGGTGCTGTACAGGCGTTGGGAATATATGATCGCTTATAGTGTGTATTTCATCTTTAGTATTTGGAGAGGACTATTATTACAAACCCCCAGCTTTGATATTGAAAATATTATGCTATATGTTATTTATATTTGAAATCATGAATACTTTAATAATATATAGGCTATTTATGTTTAAATGATACTCACAAATACCTCTTGCTCTGGTGCAAATGGGTCTCTATGATGTGTAGCAAGATGAGCTTCCTGAATTTGCACCCAAAATCCATAATTCTCGAACAGAAAAAAAAACATCACAGAGATGCTGATTCGAACGTGACTAATATCATCACATGACCTCTTTCTTGACAAATTACAGACATGGCAGATTCACACAGGATTAAGATCACATATGACCCTCGCACTTATTACAAATTACCAGATGTCCCCGGGTAATACTCGTACTGTGCGAGTAGGGCTCTAGATAGATGCTTTACTAAACAGTGTGGGCAGTCTGTCTTTGTCCCTATCTTCACTGTACTTTCTTCTCTCTGCCCTGACAGCCGTGGCCAGAGGAGGCTCTTGAGCGAGTAGCCAACTCCTTCCTGGGCTCACTGGAGATGAGTGAGAATGAGAGGCAGGAGGTCATACCCATCTGCAAAACATTCCACACGTCTGCCAAGCAGCTCTCACAGAGGTAAAAGACATTTTAAAAGTTATTTTTAACTTGTATATTCAGAGGTCAATTATGAGTCTTAATTACACTGTTGATTTCATTGCAGGTTCCTCTCCGAGCTAGGTCGCCATAACTACGTGACACCCACATCCTACCTGGAGCTGATTGCAGCCTTCCGTCTGCTACTCACTCAGAAGAGAGAAACTGTCATGAAAGCAAAACAGAGGTATACCAACGGTCTGGATAAACTAGCCTTCGCTGAATCTCAGGTACATGCAGGACTACTTTTCTTTCTTTTTTTTGTTAAAAATGTTCAGCATAGCTGCGTTTATGTCATTTTCACAATGTTTCCCTGCAGGTCGGTGAGATGAAGAAGGAACTTGTAGACCTGCAGCCCAAACTGGAACAGGCAAAGATAGACAACCACAAAATGATGAAGGTGAATACATTTCAATGTTAAATAAAAGACTATGGAAGAAATTCTGCAAAAATGTATTTGGTGACCCAAATAAATGGGAACGACTGACAGCTTATATGAATATACTGAATGTAATTGTTTGATGTGATGACTTTCAGGTGATTGAAGTGGAGTCTGTAGAGGTGGAAGCCAAAAGTAAAGTTGTGCGTGTTGATGAGGAGGCGGCAACCATAAAAGCCGATGAGGCTCAGGCTCTGAAGAACGAGTGTGAGAGCGACTTGGCCGAGGCCATCCCGGCCCTGGAGGCCGCTCTCTCGGCCTTGAAAACGTTGAAGGTGAGCACCGTTCAGCAGCACTGCTTCACCGCGACAAGTTTAGCCACTCAGACCACCGCAGTTAAGACCGTTGATTGAGTTGATTGAGTTGATTGAGTTGATTGAGTTGAGCTGCCTGTTTGAATTTCAGCCCTCTGACGTCACAATCGTGAAGTCGATGAAAAATCCTCCTTCGGGGGTGAAGCTGGTGATGTCCGCCGTGTGTGTGATGAAGGAGATAAAGCCGGATAAGATAGCTGACCCGGCTGGGACTGGAAAAAAGGTTAGACTGAGAGGAAAAAATGTCTTATAAAGAAATCACGATTGTCCGTCGAGAATATTTTAACATTGCAGCTTATAGTAATATCGTGGTGAGTAATGCGTTTTCTTTGTTTTGTTTAGGTTTTAGACTACTGGGGTCCAAGCAAGAAGCTACTGAGTGACATGAACTTTTTACGAGATCTTAAAGTATATGACAAGGACAATATTCCTGTAAGTGTCAGGAAAGATACATTCTTAATATATTATTTAAAAAATAATATATGCCACTTGTATTTTTGCTCTGACTTACGCCTCTATTTTTCCTTTTTTTTTAGTTCCCTGTGATGCAAAAAATCCGTAGTGAGTACATGACGAATCCTGATTTTGACCCCAGTATTGTGGCAAAAGCTTCCTCTGCAGCAGAGGGCCTGTGCAAGTGGATCAAAGCAATGGAGGTGTATGACAGGGTGGCAAAGGTACAGTGCTTCTGGCTCTGCATAGACGTGTTTCTCTTGACTGGTCCTGAATATGTATGCACGTGTGTGTGCTTCAATTCATTCTGTGATCTCTGTTTGGTTTTAAGGTCGTGGCTCCAAAGAAGGCCAGCCTCGCGGAGGCGCAGGAGTCCCTGGCTGCCACCATGGGCCTGCTGGACCAGAAGCGAGCTGAGCTAAAGGAGGTCGAGGGCCGCTTGGCCGCCCTTCAGAAAACCTTCGAGGAGAAGACAGAGGAGAAGGCCCAGCTGGAGTTCCAGGTGGATTTGTGTGCCAGGAAGTTGGAGAGGGCTGAGAAGCTCATTGGTGGTCTGGGCGGAGAGAAGACCAGGTCGGGATGATGCACACAAATGTTCTGTTATTATTTTCTACAAACAATATATGCCATGAACTGAATGAATCTCTGTCGTTAGATGGTCCAAGGCAGCCGATGACCTGCAGAACACGTATGATAACCTGACTGGAGATGTTCTCATCTCCGCTGGGGTCATCGCCTACCTGGGGGCCTTCACTGCCGGCTTCAGACAGGACTGCACCAAGTCATGGACCAAACTCTGCCAAGTACAAGTCCTCCGGTTCTTTATTCAGACTTTTTTGAAGTCCACCTTCTTTGAGTTCAGACGTATTTAATTGCTTGTTATCTTTCTTTTCACCAACCTTGATATCTCTAGTCTAAGAACATTCCATCAGCAGACGACTTCTCTCTCAGTAAGACTCTGGGAGATCCCATTAAGATCAGGGCTTGGAACATCGCTGGGCTTCCTAGTGACTCTTTCTCCATCGACAATGGTGTCATTGTCAGTAATTCACGTAGATGGTGAGTCTGTACTGCTGAAATGTTTAATTTACTACTTACTGCTTATACATTTGGGAAAAAATATACAGTTTTTGGTTAAATGTGAAAGTGAAATGTGAAAACAAATATATAAAATTCAACCTAAGACTCAACTAATTCTTAAAGGGACAGTTCACCCCGAAATCAAATATACATATTTTTTTTAGTAACTTGCCTAGTTTTGGAGATATCAGCCGTAGAAATGTCTTCTCTTATGTGGATTACAGATTTCTGTAAAGAGACATTGCTGTTGAATTTTTTTGGCACTTTGTGCCATGTAGTCCGATTATATTGGAGCGAAGGCAGACATCCCTACGGCTGATATCTACAACACTAGGCAATTAACACCAAGACAATCTAGATTGATAAATAGCACCACAGGTAAAAGGAATGTTTTTGATGCTTGTGGTCTTGTAGGCCCCTGATGATTGACCCTCAGGGTCAGGCCAACAAGTGGGTGAAAAATTCAGAGAAAGACAACAACCTGAATGTAATCAAGCTAACAGACGGGGACTACATGAGAACTCTGGAGAACTGTGTTCAATTTGGAACACCGCTGCTGCTGGAAAATGTAGGAGAGGAGCTGGACCCCTCGCTGGAGCCACTGCTGGTCAAACAAACCTTCAAACAAGGTGCTGTGAATGTGAGATGACAGCAATTGATATTTAAATGTGAAGCTACAACTGAAAAAATTCGAACTTAAGGAACTATTTGTTTCACCCAGGCGGTGTGGATTGCATCAGGCTTGGGGAGAGTGTGATCGAGTACTCCTGCGATTTCCGTTTCTACATCACCACTAAGCTGAGGAACCCTCACTACCTACCAGAACTGGCCACCAAGGTGTCCCTGCTCAATTTCATGATCACCCCAGAGGGCTTGGAGGACCAGCTGCTGGGGATTGTAGTTGCCAAGGAGAGGTAATCGCTCATGAAACATTCACGCCGGTATACCACTTCAATACTTCGCATCACTTCTTTAGAGTATCGTTTCTGCTTCATCTCCTCTACAGGCCGGAACTGGAAGAGGAGAGAAACGCTCTTATCCTGCAGTCGGCTGCCAATAAGAGGCAGCTGAAGGAAATCGAGGACAATATCCTGGAGACACTGCAGTCCTCCGAGGGAAATATCCTGGAGGACGAGAGCGCAATTCAGATTCTAGACTCAGCGAAGATCATGTCCAATGAGATTAGCAAGAAGCAGCAGGTGTGGACATTGCACAAATAACTCGAGACCCGGATTGTGAATATGATGAGTCCGATGTGTGGTATTCTAACGTCCTACTGTTTTACGTGTTTCCCAGATTGCAGAGAAGACGGAGATCAAGATAGCAGAGTCTAGAGAGGGTTACAGAGCCATTGCCAAGCACTCCTCCATCCTGTTCTTCAGCATTGCTGATCTGACCAACATAGACCCCATGTACCAGTACTCTCTCAGCTGGTTTGTCAACCTCTACGTTAACTCCATACAAGACAGGTGAGTGACGCACATAAAGTGTATTCTGCAGTGTCCCCAAAAAAAGGTAACAAATCAAGACTTTATGACTGTACCCGCTGTTTAGAAATGATCTCCATCTGTTGTACATAAACACAAGCTTGGATATCACACAGGAATCACACGTTTAACAAAGAGGGGGATTAATGCAGCAACTGTTTTTTCCGTCAGATTGAGAAGAGATTTGTGTCAATGCTTATGGTACACATGCCTGAACTGGTGTCGTCATTCTCTCCAAATCATTCCTAATGTCTAAGACATGACACGTTGTGATGAAGGACAGATGAAGGACAGAGTGAAAATACTTGTGGAGCTGCAGATGTGCCCTGCACACACATGACATCTGCATTTTTGTACTGTTACACCACAAGTATTAATTGTGGTCATAATGAATATTTTTCATTGTACTCTAAGCATACTTGACTAAAGTGAGAAGAAATAGTGACAAGAGACTCAGTCAGCAAGATCCGAAAGATAAACTCCACACTGACATATGACATGAACCTTTAGCATAGGCTTAAATAACTTTTAGGAGTTGGTCTGTGTTCATCTGAAGCTTCCTGTGTTTTGTCTTTTATTCTACAGTAACAAGTCAAAGATCCTGGAGAGGAGGCTTCGATACCTGATTGGTCACTTCACCTACAACCTGTACTGTAACGTCTGTCGCTCTCTGTTTGAGAGGGACAAACTCCTCTTTTCCTTCGTCCTCTGCTGCAACCTACTCCTGTAAGTGTTCAAGCTAGAGGGTGATGATGGTCGAATGAATTACATTATTAGAATTTGATTTCAGCTTTTAACCACATGCTCAGGTGAAGATGTACTATGTGAATGTGTGCTGTCCTCTTCTTTATTCACTCAGTGCTAAAGAGGAGATTGAATACTCTGACTTAACGTTCTTCCTGACCGGAGGAGTGGGACTGCAGAACACCGTTGATAACCCCGACCCCAGCTGGCTTCAGGACAAGAGCTGGGATGAGACCTGCAGAGCCAGCGAACTGTCTGGCCTACAAGGAATAAAGTAAAAAGCATCACTCACTCAACCAAACGTTTTTTTTTATGACTTTATGTCTGCAGTCCTTTTGACTAATGGAGTGAATGTATTATTTATTCCACAGAGAGGCTTTCATCAAAAGCCCAGAAGACTTTAAATCTATTTATGACAGCAAAGAACCAAGCAACACTCTTCTGCCCGCTCCATGGTGTGAACAACTCAATGACCTGCAGAAGATGATCATTGTTCGCTGTCTCAGGCCTGACAAGATCGTTCCAGCTGTGACTAAATTTGTGACTGGCAAACTGGGGAAGAAATTTGTCCAGCCCCCTCCCTTTGACCTGAGTAAGAGCTACCTGGACTCCAACTCCACCGTCCCACTTGTGTTTGTGCTGTCTCCGGGAGCTGATCCCATGGCTAGTAAGTACCTACGGTTCCAATGATTAACTGTCAAAGTTCCATATAATGCTTCCTCGGAAAAGCATTAGAAACTGTAAAGATGCACTCAGTTGAGTGCAGATCTCTGGCAGGTGTGTCTGCAATTTCCACTTCTGTATTGTCAGATTGAAAGAATACAACCCACAACTGGCTAACCCCGGACCTAGGCTGTCAATGGCAGTATAAAACAGGCAATAAAACAGGCAATAAAAGGTGAAAAATGTGTGAGTCACCGAAACCACAAGAGGTCCTTGAGCATGCAGCCAAAACTGGCCACCCAAAATATTATAGAGTTTGCTGCAGCAGAATGTGAAATTAGCCGTGGACAGACAGAAAGGTGCACACTCACTCACTCACGGACGCATGCATGCGCATGATCCTCCTGACGGAGATAATAACAGCATCCCTCCACAGGCTTACTGAAGTTCGCCAGTGACAAGAACATGGACGGTGCCAAGTTCCAGTCCATCTCTCTGGGGCAGGGCCAGGGGCCCATCGCTGCCAAAATGATATCCACAGCCATGCAGGAGGGGACGTGGGTGTGTTTGCAGAATTGTCACCTGGCCGTTTCCTGGATGTCCAACTTGGAGAAAATCTGTGAGGACTTCAGTCCAGCAACATGCCACCCGGACTTTCGCCTTTGGCTCACAAGCTACCCTTCACCCAAGGTAAAGCTCAATGCATATAAATGACTCATTAGACAGAGATTTATTCTGATTATAGTTCTGAAGAAAAACCCTTTCTGATATCAGTTTCCAGTGACCATCCTGCAGAACGGGGTGAAGATGACAAACGAGCCTCCAACAGGACTACGACTCAACCTGCTACAGTCTTACCTAACAGATCCTGTTTCGGACTCAAACTTCTTCACTAGCTGCCCCGATAAGGAGCTGGTGAGAAGAGGAATTCTCATTTATTTATTTGATTGGTCTATACGAAGGACATCCTCTGACTCTTGGATTTCTCCACTAGATTTGGGAGAAGCTCCTGTATGGACTGTGTTTCTTCCATGCTCTTGTTCAGGAGAGGAAGAAGTTTGGTCCACTGGGCTGGAATATTCCCTACGGCTTCAATGAGTCTGACCTGCGTATGAGCATCAGACAGCTGCAGGTATTCATTCACAGTTTCAGTGGCCACGTTTCTACATGACGAGAATCTAAAAATGCATTTAATTTGTTTTCTTCTTTAGCTGTTTGTGAATGAATATGATGAGGTGCCCTTCGAGGCCATAACTTACCTGACAGGTGAGTGTAACTATGGCGGCCGCGTGACAGACGACTGGGATAGGCGGCTCCTGATGACCATCTTGGCCGACTTCTACAACCAGGACATCATCGAGAAACCTCGCTACCCTTTCTCACCTAGCGGCGACTACTTCGCCCCACCAAAATCTATCTACGACGACTACGTTGTATTCATCAAGGTAAAGCCAACTGAGACAACAAACGTGTATAGGATAAATATGTATTTGCTTGTTTCCTTTTTCCTCCGTTATGACTTCCAACTGATTGGCGATATCTTTGTTGTGTTCCAGGAGCTTCCGTTCAGCCAGCATCCAGAGGTTTTTGGGATGCATGAAAATGTAGACATTTCTAAAGATCTGCAGCAGACAAAGCTGCTGTTTGATTCGCTGCTGCTCACCCAGGGAGGAGGAGCTAAAGGAGGGGCTAGCTCTGGGAGTGATAACACGCTGTTCGACATCGTGAATGACATCCTTAATGAGGTACAAACTAATCAAACCTCCTCATCATTTCGCAGTTTTTCGTAGAAAAATACACATGACACCAGTTCAGGTGCGGCTTTCCAATAAAGTGCCAATTTCTGTTGGTGTTTCCTTTACATTGATTGTAATCTACATGCACTCAGTTGTATGTTCTTAACTTACAAACTTGCTTACTTCCCCCCACCCAGCTTCCAGCTAATTTCGACATAGAAGCAGCCCTCTTGAAGTTCCCTGTGCTCTACGGGGAGAGCATGAACACTGTGCTCGTCCAAGAGATGGAGCGCTACAACACGTATGGACAAGCGGCTCCGTGTGGACATTTAAGACACACAGCGCATCATCACCTGTATGACTTCAGTGCTGTTTTCTTGCTCTCTCTCTCTCTCTCTCTCTCTCTCTCTCTCTCTCTCTCTCTCTCTCTCAGGTTGTGCAGTACGATCCGTGTGAGCCTGCAGAATCTGTTGAAGGCCATCAAGGGTTTGGTGGTGATGGATGCTGAGCTGGAGGCCGTCGCGGGCGGTTTGATTGTGGGAAAGGTCCCAGAGAAATGGGCCAAGTGCTCTTACCCCAGCCTCAAGCCTCTGGGCAGCTACATCACTGACTTTCTCTCAAGGCTCAAGTTTTTGCAGGTGAGAGTGCTTAAAAGAAAAGATCATTTAGATGAACAGGATCACATGGGAGCTTTGTTGACTTCACTTTTCGTTTGTGTGCCCCGTAGGACTGGTGCGACGCCAGTAAACCCAACGTGTTCTGGCTGTCTGGCTTCTTCTTCACCCAGGCCTTCCTGACTGGGGCTATGCAGAACTACGCCAGGAAGTACCACATCCCCATTGACCTGCTAGGCTTTGATTATCAGGTCAAAAGACCCACACTTTGTAATCCCTCTGTTTCCACCTGAAAGATATTCTCATGACCCTAAAAGTAAACCGATCTGTGGTTTTGTCCTCGTGATTTCATCTTGCAGGTTCTTCCTATTGATGAGTCGGACACACCGCCTGAGGACGGTGTTTACGTTAACGGATTGTTTCTGGATGGAGCTCGATGGGATAAAGGAAGGTAGATGTTAATACTGGGGTTATTTTTTATAAAATAAAATAATATATTGTGATAGTGAAGTGCAAGAAGACTTGATAAACCTTAACTATGGTTTGTCTCCCTATCAGTGGAGTTCTGGCAGAGCAGCACCCCAAAGTCCTGTTTGACGTGGTGCCAATCATCTGGATAAAACCCAGTAAGTAAATTACCATACAGATGAAATGGACGCCATTCATGTTTCGAGGTGTCTAATTGAAACACATTATTGTAAACTTGTTACTATTTTATACCTTCACACCGCCGACAGCTGTGGCCGGAGACTGAAGATGCGATTTCATGTCCGTCCATCTCGTGAGCGTGACATCTCAAGAACACCTGGAGGGCTTCTTCTTAACATTTAGAACAAACCTGGACCATAGAGTGTAAATAAGAAGTCGACGTAGTCATCGTGATTTCACCCATTGGTTTGTGGACTGCCGTTTTGAAGCCTCGAGTTCGGCGATTTCACCTTCTCCATCTTGGAATACGACCATCGCCATCTTGGCTTTTTTGCATTTTAAAACTAGAGATTGAGACCATAAACTCATGTTTACAATGTTTACTGAGGTACTGATGGCCATTAGAGAGAATGCAGCTTCAAGACACTCCCGCATCGGCTTCACTCCGCAGAACCGGAGGTTGCCACCTGACCTGGACTCAATAATAAAATGAGTAGATTTTGGTGGTCAAAGGTCACTGTGACCTCACAAAACACGTTTTTGATCAAAACTCAAGAATTCATACGCTAATTATGACAATCTCACACAAACGTCTAAATAGGATAAAATGATGAAGTGACGACATTTTGGACAAACGAGCCAACACGGGCTGAAAATTCTAGTTTCCTTTTGATTTTCCTGACTCTCTGCTTCGTCTCTTTGCTTCCTTCTCTCCCGAGCAGCTGAAAAGAAGAGCATGGATGAGGCTCAGGAGCTGTACGTCTGCCCTCTCTACAAGACCAGCGAGAGGAAGGGCACCCTCTCCACCACAGGCCACTCCACTAACTTTGTCATTTCCATGGTGTTGCCCACTAGCCTGCGCCCTGAACACTGGATAAAGCGCGGTGTGGCCATGCTCTGCCAGCTGGATGACTGAAAGACTGAAGCACTTTACCGAGATAGTTTAAACACTGTGATGCCTTTTTTTTATTCTCTGTCCTTTCACAATGCAAAAAATTAAACATGACAACTGTGTGTGACCACCTAGAGTTTGTGTTTCAAAGCTATGGAGAGATGATAAGCTTTTCAGTTCAAATGCCAACAAAATACAAAACTAGACGGTTTTCTGACATAATTTTCACAAAACAAACACACTTAAAGGCACTTTAAATTCACATGGAAGTAACAAAATGTGCCTCAGATGCACTGTGAGTTGAGGTGATTACAAAACAAGCAAAAAAGAGTGCAATGCATTGGTTTTTATTACATTTAACAAACCTTAACATGCAGCCTTTTATTTCTTGCCCGCACACAACGCACATGTCTTCTGTACTTTGTTCTGTCGGCTTACAGTACACGTACATAAATATCAACGCTCCACTTATGCCGTTTGAGTTTTTACACCAGTCAGCAAGAATCGTTTTCTGGCATCGAGTCGGGTGAGGGTGTAAAACATTACTACTGGAAAACATTTGCAGTAGTTGTACTGTGTAGTGACGTGGCCACAAGCCAAATGTAGAATAGAAGCAAAAGCTTTCTAAAATTAAAAACAGATGTTTTTAAATAAAAAACAGGAAAAAAAATATGTTAAACGAGTGCCGTCATAAAAACTTGATGATCTGGCTTGTCAGCTGCTACTTTTCAATAAAAACATTCTGAGTCCGCGGTCCCTTTTCTCTCTTGGCTGCTCACTGTGAGCTGATAATGTACTATTAATGTGAAGGCTATGATCTGCTGCGCTGTCTCTGTTATCCACAAAATAGTACAGCAACAAACATGGTAAAAAAACAAACATTTCTCATGAATGATCACTAAACAAAGAAGTGAAAAAAAGAGCTTCATGTACAACAAATGGAAATGTACGCTTAAACTCATGCATATGTAAATAAGGGCCTCTGTGTTATGAGTGAATGGGCATATGAGCTGAATGGTGGCTTGTGCGGTGCTCAGTGGGTCAAAGCGACATGTAGGTGCTGGCTGTGACGCCCCCCCCCCGTAATCTGATATTTATAGTGGGGGGGGGGGGGGGGGGGTATAAATAGCTGCAGCCTGCTGACTCTACTGTTGTTAAAGCCACCGAAGGCACACAGCACATTTCACTGAAGGTAAACACCGGACGACTAATAAATAAGGCCTCTAGAGAAAAAACTAGATTGATTAATATGGAGTGTTCTGTATAGACGACCTGTTAGACTTTATGATTTGTTGTTGTTCTAAAATGAATGTATAACAACTGCTCACATTCATTTGTGCGGTAGGAATCTCCATGCGCTTATTTTGGCCACACTGTAAACTCTCCGCATGAGGCACATGGCCTGTAAAGTTAAGAGCTACATGGCAAAATAGGGACTGCTCATTGGAGTCATTATAATCAAAATCTTGAATGTATTTTTGACATCTAATTCAACAGGAATGACAGGTGCTTAGCTGCACCATGCTTTTTTTTCCTCCCCCTGTCAGTATTGAGGGCTGCGAGTTCTCAGGTGCCGGATTTAACAGTGTGGTTTACCTCATGACCATGTCTCCTCAGAGCGAATTGACTCTGTCTGGACTAACAGATGAACACGGAGACAGAAGATGACTTTTATCAATCGGAGGACGACCTGGATGAAGATGAGGCGACGCAATACATCATTGAACAAAGTCTGATTGAATACAGAAAGCTCAAAGGATTGAACCCAAGGTTAATCTCTAACCACCAAGTATGGGTTTCTATGTCTCTCATATCTCTTGTTGAACACTTGAATTTTTTTCCATAGTGATCTGATACCCGGCGAAGACCCTGATGAGATCTTCAAAGCAATCAAAGCGGGTAAAATGGTGTGATTCTTGAACCTGTCGCGGATTATCGATTAATCTTGCCAGAAATTCTGATATATTGTACTGTCCTCATGTTTAGGGGATGAAGACGTGCTGAACAGACTGGTGGTGCAGACCGAGACCCTGTCCAGAGTTGATGAACGAGGATGGATCCCGCTGCATGAGGCCTCAGCGCACGAGAACAAGAGGACACTAGAGATCATCTTCTCAGGTAGTGAGGTTATGACTGTAATCTGTGACTCTTTTTTTTCCATTTATTCTGGCATGTTGATTTGGTTGTTTTGTGTTCCAGCATCAGCCCCGGGTGCAGCCCAGTGTCGCACCCTAAAGGGGGAGACGCCGCTGTTTCTGGCAGTGGTTCATGGACTCAGAGACAACGCTACATTCCTGTTACAGAACGCTTGTAGCCCGGATCTCCAGAACGATGAGCAGGATTCTCCATTAGTGGCAGGTCTGAATGCAAAACGCAACCCTTTTTCTTTACAGGCACACAGAGATATTTGCTCATTTCTTATTTCTCAGCTATTCTGAACGACCAGTACGACTTGGCCACGCTGTTGCTGCGCTACGGTGCCGGAGTGGACCAAACGGGACCACTGAACAGGACGGCTTTACACGAGTCAGCCTTTTTAGGCCTGGAGAACTTTGTTTATCTGCTGCTGGTTTCTGGTGCCGACCCAAACGCAAGTGACATCAAAAAGAAAACTCCACTGGCTCTGGCTGCACAGAATGGACATCTGAACGTGGTGGAGGTCCTGTTAGAAAAAGGTATGTTAGATATGGGGATTTAACCTCCGCTGTGGATATCAAAGGTAGGTTTGATTACTTATTTATTTGATCTGACAATTTATAGTGCAATACTGGAGGATAAAACAAAAAAGCACTTTGTAAACTCTGTGTGTCAAAAGTGCTATATTAACAAAGTTATTATTATTATTATTTAATCTTTCCATGCTGTTTTCCAGGTCTGGAAATCGCCCATGCATATTCTTATAGTAAGCCTATATGTATTGATTTTGCAGGAGCCCGTGTGTGTTGTGAATCAGAGTCCGGCAGTGTCTTGTTCGATGCAGTAGCATCAGGAAACCCCGACATAATCTCCATGCTGCTAGACCACGGAGCCGATCCCAACCGGCCTCTGTACAACGGGCACCTGCCGCTTCACCGCATGGCCTACCATGGTCACATATTGTGAGGAATCTCAGTTTCACGACATCTAGCTCTCCCACTTTTCAAATAGAGTCTGAACCACACTGTTGTGTTCTCTGGCAGGGCACTGGAGCACCTCATCCCCGTCACTAAGCTGGACGCCGTGAAGGAAAGTGGGATGAGTCCTCTCCACTCTGCCGCCGCGGGGGGGCATGCCCATTGTGTGGAGATGCTCCTCAAAGCTGGCTACGATCCCAACTTCATGCTGCACCCAAGGGTGCGCAGCAACTACGACGATGAGCGCAGGTCTGCCCTCTTCTTCGCCGTGTCCAACAACGATCTTCAGTGCACCCGCTTGCTGTTGGAGGCTGGGGCAATGGTGAACCAGGATCCTCTCAACTGTCTGCAGGTGGCTCTCAGACAGGGCAACTATGAAATGATCAACACGTTGCTGAAGTTCGGGGCAAATGTGAACTACTACTCCCGCGTCAACACCACTCACTTCCCCTCAGCGCTGCAGTACGCCTTGAAAGACGAGGTCATGCTGAGGATGATCCTGAACCACGGGTACGACGTCAAGCGTTGCTTTGAGTGTCCGTATGGAGACGGTTCCCACGACTATGCTCCTTGGACAACCGCAGTCATCAAAGACATGGTGGTGAGCCGAAGCTTGTCTGGGAGGAAAAAAAAGGATGTAAAGAATTGAAGAAATATGAATGAACTCGAGGTGTCTTCTTTGACTGCCACGTGTCTTTGTTTGTCTCCTTCTAGTTCTGTGAGGTGATAACGGTGTCCTGGCTTAAGCACTTATCTGCTCAGGTGGTGAGCATCATGCTGGACTACACCGACCACGTCTCCTTCTGCACCAAACTTAAGGACACCTTGGAGGAGCAGAAACAGTGGCCGGAGATCTGTCAGGTTCAAAGTGAGAGCTGATCCAGCTTTAGTTATTTTCTACCCACCAGGGCAAAAAAAGTGTTTTGATGACATTGTGTGCATTCATTGATTTAAAGTGGAAATCCCATAGAAATAGAATAGAGTAGAATGGATATTTGATGGGTTTCTGTGGTCAATTGAGTAGTACAAAAGAAGATGGCGATTGTTGTCAATTGTTATAATGACAACAGACGTCAGTGGGGCTGTAAGGTGTTTGTCGCAGCTCGCAAGTTAGAGATCAAACACAGCTCCAGAGACGGATGGCTGGCTAGTTAGCAATGTAGCTTGTCCCACATGGTGGAATTAGCAAACTAGCTAACTAGCCAGCTCTCCGCTAGGTAGCTTGTCCTTCTCCGGAGTGGCGGTGAGTGATGCGGAGTTACCGATAGACCCAGTACTAGCCAGCTGATGCTAAATAGCTAGCCAGCTTGATAATCCCACCATGCTTTAATGCTACACTGGTTACAGAAAAATGAGCCAAAGAAAGTTGTCACTTATCTGGCGATAGCAGTGTGTTGTCCTACGCTGTGACAAGAGACTGTGGATGAAGCATTACGTTGTTAAATTTGACTCTTCTGCTCTGGCTCACGTTACTACTCCTCTGCTCGTTTTAGTCGTTACTGCCAAAGCTACACATAATAGTACGCATAAAAATGGCCGCCAAACTGACCATCCAGCTACATTGATTTGAATGGGGATGTCCGATCTACTCCTATTTTACTTATTCTATTTCTATGAGCAATAGATTTCGTTCATGGTTGATTTACAATTTCTATTTGAGTGAAAACAATGGAATTGCGTTTAGCAGTCTGGAGAAACAAAGTTTTCAGAATTGTCTGAAAAGTTCCATGTTTTGTTTGTATGCAATGAAGAAAAACTGTAAAACAGCATTTTGTTTTCACCATGAATGTCACCACAGCCACCAAGTTCGTAATACTGCAAATATATATTTTGCAATAATTTCGTCAGTGGGCCATAGGCTCAGTCAACATTGCGTTACCTCCTTCGGCGATAGACAGTGACATTTATATGAAGATATTCAAGGTTTAACTGACTTTATTTACACTCAGGAAACGCACGGGGCCTGAAGCACCTGTGTCGGTTGCGGATAAGAGAGCATCTCAGTCGCCTGCGCTTGAGAGGCCCAGTTTTCATCAACTTCCTTCCTCTCCCTCAAAGGCTGAAAGATTACCTACGCTACAAGGAGTTTGATGTCTACAGCAGGGGCAGCCTCGTTCACCCACACTGAAAACGTGTTTACAGCTGTCACAGAGGCACGAAGACAGTCAGTACGCATTAGGATTCAAGGATCATTTACTGTCATCATGCAACACAGGGGTGTACAACAGAATTCAGTTGTAGCCGATTTGCAACACAACAAACAAATGACAAACAAAACAAAACCAGTAGTACATTCCTGTAGTGCATTTTTTTAATTTGCATCATAAGGAATGTAAACAGCAGCAGTCTGGGCGGATAATATGGCAGATAATATGGCTGACATCTTCACATTAAAGATTGTGTTACCTGTATTAGGTAGTTTTTCCAAGTACATGTTGTCTGTTGGCTACTTTATGCCGTGCAATATTATTTGTAGTATGTACTTTTGAGTCCGTTCTTTTAAAAAGCTACAGTGACGTGTTAATGCTTTGTGTAAAGATTCACTCTTTGTTTGAGCAACTCTCTGTTTAAATGGGTCATAAAGAAATATGAAAAAACTGCAAATAATTTATTATTATTACAGTACATTTATCATTATAAAGTCGTATTGTAGTAAGAGTCCTTTTATAATGTGAATACAGAAAATTGAAATGAGAGGTGGCCTAAAAGCATAAAACCAGTAACCATTAAACCATTAAACCATTTAAAATAGCTTGATTCTTTATTCTTTCTTCTAAGAAAGGAATACATGCCTCTTTGTCACTCCCTGGTGGTATAACGTTAATGAAGTATTGCAAGAGGGATTTGTTCTTCAGGTTTTACAGTAATATAATATATATAGTTATATATATATTTTTTTGTACACATATAAACACATATGTATGTACGCTTACATATATATACGTTTTTATATATAGTGTGTATATCTATAAATATAAGTATATAAATACACACACAATATATAAATATATATATATATCCATCCACACTTGTGAAATGTTGCACAGTGATTAAAAAAACAAGATGTTAAAAATGTAATTAAATATTAATGATGTACAGTCAGGACGTCCATAGCTGGGTTTCACATATTTTGGCTGCATCACTCATCGCCACATCCATCACTAATGTTACATGAAGCCTCGCAGTATATCTATCCGCCGCTGGGCGGCGCGGATGTTCTTGTATGTAAACATAGTGACGGCAGCGTTTTGCAGTGGTGGAGAAGAACGTGTACGTCATTTTCACAATGGCGGAGGCAGGGTGAGGAGGAGAGAGAGTGTATATGTGTGAGTGTGAGTGAAGCGGTGCTGTTATCGTTTTACAGCTACATTGCCCGTTATTCCTGCGCACGGTGTGCCTCGGTAAAATGGCCCTGAACCCCAACGGGAGAAGGGACGCAGAATGTACCGAGACGGACTATCTCCAGCCGGAGGAGGGTGGTGGCGAGCACCCGAAGAATTCAGCCGCCACCTCGGCCACAGTCAACCAACAAAATGGCGATCAGCCTGGATGTGGAGACGGCGTAATGCCCGAACAAGAAGCCCCCGAACGGCGGAGGAGCTCGCAGGCGAGACCCGGCGAAGAGCAGCCGCGGAGGAATTTCCAAATCCCGAGGAAGATAAAAGGTGGTGCTGCTATTTTGAAAACACAGCCGGTCTGTCTTTTTCTTAATTCTGCTGCATGTTGCTAGCCCCTGCTAACGTCAACCGTTACGCTAACCAGCGTTACCTGCTGGTCACGCTGGTTTAACGGCTTTTAACTGAAATTGTGATTAAACCAACGGTCCTATTATTTAAACACGAGGGGGGGAGATAGCCGTTGACAAATGTAGCGCGAGTGGTATTAAGCAGACACAGCTTCTGGTTGTCCCCAAAGTCCAGAGACAAACAGACAGACAGGCAGCACTGTCCAGTCTGTCCAGTTTTTTAAATATACGAAGCCCACCCATCACCTATTCCACGGGACCAGAGTCTGATGCAGCTGGTGTCATGGAGTGTGTTTTTGCAGCCGTCACCTGACAACATGTGGGGGTGTCTCACTGACCTCAGTGAAGGGCGTGAAATGATCCACCTCCACCTGTCTTCTGTGGATGTTCTCACAGTACCAGGACACCAAGGGCTGCCCACTCCTCGTCCCTCTTACACATCACCCTAGACACTCCTACAGACTACAATACAATGACACTGCCCCCCCCCACACCCCTCATCATGTCCAAAAAGTTATTTGCGTATATGCAAAGTTCAGCTGAAGTTGCCGGACTTGACATTTTTAAGCCACACACACAAAGTCTTCATGCACAAGTAGGAAACTCTTGTGCACTACTTTGTGCTTCACGTGAGAGATGTTTACTACCTGTTGCACCTCCATGCTTGTGATGCTCCATCCAGTCAGTGTAGTGGTGGTTTCACTCATTTGCACGTGTTTGGGTTGACTTAGTAAGTCTCGGTGTCGCCTGTTCCAGCGGGGTTTTTTCCGTTGATGTGAAGGGGTTACTGTTGTCCATCAGTGTTTTATTTAAAGGACCCTCAGTGACCCTCAGTACACAAAGAGTCCCCGTCTGCAAGCACGTGACTTCCTCCTGCTCCTAATATTGACATATGTCAATATATGATAAACAGATCATTTGCTTCCTCTTTTTTTTATTTCATATATCACCCTCTAAATGAGAGTAGAGGATAGTCAGTTTGATGTTTCTGTCTCCCGTGGTCAGACTTAAAAGTTTGACTTTACTTTTTTTTTTGTACCTCCTTCCGCTCGATGCTGACCCCGCTGGTTTCCCCTCTTCTCGTGCGCAGGCTTGTACAAGTTCCTGCCCCCCGACAGCCGGGAGTTCGAGGACCTCGTGAAGATCGTCTCCTCGTTTTACCTCGACTCGTCGTCGCGAGGAACCTTCTCGTACTGCAAGGCCCGGCTCATCCACAACGAGCTGCTGGAGAAGGAGGTGGGCCGTCGGCTGTCTGTCCCGGTGCTGCACAATGTCACCGTGGAATGTTTGATCCCTTTTTGTATTCGCAGGAAAGAGCACGTGTGTGACAGCTCGTGTTTAACCACATACATGTGTATATACAAGTACACGGTGGGATGTTTGTGAGTTTCATGCTGCTCATTTTTGTGGCAGTTCATCGAGAAGCGGAGGGAGATGAAGCAGGAGGGGCGGACGGAACAAGAGCTGACCGAGTCGTACTGCTTCCTTTACCCGGACAAATCCAAGGTACTGACCCGCCGCGAGGGTCCCGACGATACACAGCGCTGAGTGTAAACTCACCCGAGGCAAAGTTGTGACACGTTGTTGTTGTTCGTTCTCTTGTTGTGCGTAGCTCCAGTGGATCTGTGAGAAGGGTCTGTCGGTTGGACACTCCAGGATTACTACACTAGGAAATCCATCAGTGGGTAAGTTAGTCATGTTTCTATTTTTTAAACTGTGTTTATTGTCATTTTACAGAACTTACAAATCCTTACACATACTGTATACATATGCACAGACATTAAAACAAGGAATAACAACAATACTAATGTCAAACTTTGCTTGTTAACTGCTTATTATTCTCAAAATGTCCCCCGTTGAGATCAATCGACACAGATTACGTATGAATATCTACACGTACGTCGTGAGTTAGTCACGTTGCTGTGAAAGGAGACTATTGTTCACGGATATTGTTTGAAGAGTCGCCGCCCTGATTAAGGATTTGCATCTGAAGATGTTTGATTAGCATTTAGACCTGATCAACGTGCCACATCCACGGCTGGGAATGACTCCGATGTATGCAGCAATATATAGCTTCAATGCTGGGTCACAGCTGACTACACGCACACAAGGAATGAAGGCTTTGTCTTGTTCTAAAATATATCAAGCAGTAATTGACATAATTCTCAGGCTACGTTAAAAAAAACGCAAGAAGAGAGCCAAGCGTTGTCGTGGAGTGTTGCTGAAGCGCTCGTTGGCGTAATTATGTTGTTAAAAGAAACCCTGGGAAC
This sequence comes from Leptoclinus maculatus, assembly GCA_032191485.1. NCBI lineage: Eukaryota > Metazoa > Chordata > Actinopteri > Perciformes > Stichaeidae > Leptoclinus > Leptoclinus maculatus. The sequence continues at coordinate 16,530,575 of JAVDOI010000012.1, forward strand.
TGACGTCAGTTTGTAGCTTCACGTCACCGGCTTCCAAGGAAAAATTGACTTGAAGAATGTCACTTTTAACAGCGTAAATGTGACACTTTGAATGCATCGTTCTCTTCTAATTCACTTCTTTTGTCACCGCAGGTGTTTACGTCTCCAAATATTCCGACCTGTTACAAATCAATCCCTTTGAAGTGGGCTCGTCCGGAGACATGATCGTTTTTAAAGTTATGAGGGTATGGCTGCCGTTCTGTTTGTGACGTTGACAGAGTTGTAACCCTCGTTGTTGGAAGTTCAGCTCACCCGTGTGTTTGTTCTCTCAGGGTCGAATAAAGCACATCCACGAGAACATGCCTAAGAACGCGATGGAACCTACTCCCAAGTTCGACTGTCACTTGTCCAAAAGTGCCAACAGGGTCACGTCTCTGCTGTCTTACCGGGCGTTTGAGCTCACGCAGGTAAACGTCACTCATCACATGTAGCGTGTTTTTAAAGTAACGTGAGTTCTTGCATTTCTTGGGACAGTATTTGTATAATTGAATGCGTCTTCTTGTGTGTGTTTTTTTTTTTTTAAAGCAATATTTCTTTGAGTTTGCGTTCGATGAGATCAAGGCCCGGCCGCGGCACGCCTGCCCCTACGCTGTGGTTTCCTTCAAGTACAAAGGCAAGGAGGCCGCTGCAACGCCCATGACGTCACACAGGTACGGTTACCTCCGCAGGTCTCTGCAGACAGTCGGGGGGGGGGGGGGTTGTTATGATGTTCTGTGTTTGTTTTTAACAGGTCTCTCTCTCTCTCTCTCTCTCTCTCTCTCTCTCTCTCTCTCTCTCTCTCTGCTTCACAGGTTTCACACAATCTCCTCTGAAGGAGGTCGAGGTAAAAATTATTTTTGACTTTTAGATATTTGATGAATATTGAATGAGACAAATAAGCTTCTACGTGTGGTCTTGATTTAGCCTCATATCTGTGTCAACTGGTATATACATGAAGGCCATTTCACACCGGGAGTCTGCCGATAGGTTTAACTAACTACCCAAAACCTAACGTGGCTCTTCGGTTAGAGATGAGCACAGTTCTAAGTGCTGCACCCTCAAAATGATCCAAATCCGATTCACCGAGAGGATGAAGTGCTGTTTTAGTTACGAGCTCTTTGTATCGTGTCTGACCTCTGACCTGTGCTGTGGATGCCTGTTGTTTTAGGGAGGAGCTGCTACACGGTGTGGAGTGGTCCGTTAGTGAACAAGGGCCACGAGTTATTCCCAATCTGTTTACGGTCCTCGTCGCGCCCTTACCTCCCGTTCAAACTGTGAGTAAACCTTCATGATCCTGTTCACCCTGAACCTTCTAAAGACTCTCACATTACGAAGAGGAAGCTAGAATCCACCCGTGCAATATACAGTCAATATATATATATGCTTCTCTCTGATAAATGTGCTTCCCTCAAGGCCTGAGAAGCTGGAGATGAGCCGAGGCATGCAGCTGGATCAGGTGAAGAGAAAGATTCCCTCTGTGCTCTTTTCTTGGGACACTTACAGCGCATCACGGGAAGGTCAGTCCTCACCCCACACGTGTTCACCTCATCATCGAATCATATTCAAGTCATGAATCTATTCTAAATGCAAACCGAGCCGTCTGCGTAGATGAGCTTAATTTCTTGCTTTTCTTCTGTCCGCAGTGATGAAATGTGGGATGTCCTGCAGCCTGTTCGAGGTGGTGGACGGAAAAGGCAAACCCACCAGCGGCAGCTTGGCAGCGCTGGCCCACAAACTGGAGAGGGACAGGATGGTGAGTCAACCTTCAGGCCGCTAGCCACCGCGTTCCCGTGTGTGGAAACTAACCGAAAAGATCCAGAATGTGACTCTCAGCGTGTCGAGAGTCACATGGTGTTCTGATCGCTCACATTATCAGATAATGATGCACTCTGGTTCTTCTGACCCTGCTCTCCTCTCATTCAGGTGCTGGTGAAGTCCTTGTTTGACCGGGGCTTTCTCTTCCTGTTGTCCTCGGCGCAGATGCTCGAGTCCAAAGGTTCCCGAAAAAGCTTTTACTCTCCTCTCAAAGCTCTCCGTTGTGCCGTTTGAACACCCACTTGTTGCCTTCGGCGAAGGGTTCAACTGTGAAAAAAAAGTTTCTGTTTGTTTTGCAGAGCGTCGGGGCCGCGTCGAGAAGAACCTGCAAGCGTTATTCATCTTTCAGGAGTCAAGGATGGTTGTCAAGTATTGTAAGTATTATTCACTCTATCCATCCTTTTGTTATTGTGATTGGGCCTCCAGTGGAAGCATGAAGCTCCCAACCGGAATGTTTTATGAAGAAACAGAGAATGTTTGGATACAGCAAAGATGTTTCTCACGTCTACCGGCTGGTTTCTATGTTATAACTAACTCCTGGTGTAAAGATCCTGTCTCTAAAGACTTTATTAGTGCAGACAGACATCTTTAACGCGACACTAACGTGCGTCCTCCATCGCAGCATCCAGACTGTTCGAGCCAGAGCCGCTGACGACGGAGCCCCAGCCCGCCATCCTGTCCTCCGTGGATCCCTTCGTCCCGGCTCTGCACTACGCGCTCTTCAAGTTGCGCGCCAACCCGGGCAAGGACCTGAGCTCGGGGGTGGAGCGCCAGGCCACCGACTACCTGACCCGCAAGGACTCGGGCACGGTGCGGCCGTTCATTCTGCCCGACTACAAATACAACGCGGACGAGAGGACCAACCCGCTGCTGGTGCACAGACCCAAATGCAACATGGACGCCGTGCTGCGCTCTTACGTGCACAATCCCGGAAACTACATTTTACCTCTGAGCAAGACGAAGGACGTTATCGATAGAATAAGGAACCCCGCGCCCGTTCCCATTCCCGTGCCCGTTCCCGTGCCCGTGCCCGTTCTCGTGCCCGTGCCCGTTCCCGTTCCTGCACCCGCGCCGGCCCCAGTGGAATACAGCCCCGTGTCCGACTGGGGCGGCTCGGACAGGGGCTCCGACAGGGCGGAGAGACCCGCGGAGAGGCCGCCCAAGGAGAAGCCACCTCCGGACAGGCCGGTACAGGAGAAACCGCCCTCGGACAGCAGCAGCAGCAGCAGGCGGAGGCAAGGGTTGGCCCATTCTAACGGGGCCCAGGCGCAGCACAAGACCCCCGCGGAGCCCCAGCCTCAGCCCCCTCAGAGGCTGCGTCTGTCCCAGAACGAGTACGATAAAGACAAGATGAAGCAGCTGCTGAAGCTGATCCAGCTTCACAAGAAGGCGATCGTGAAGGAGCCGGGGAAAGAGCGGGGGGAGGACGGGGCGTGGGACGTCAACAGCCTGAAGAGGAAGCTTGAGGGCGACGATCGGGGGGGCGCGAACAAGCACCAACGCACGGATCCGCTCAGCAACGGGGAACCCAGCAGAGGTGAGGAGGGCTGAGGCTTCAGTTGTGTGATTTAATTTGAGGCTTTTTTTCCCTCTGAAATAATGAATATTATATTAGTTTCACAACTCTGTCTGATTAGCTCTCAGTAATTGCATTGCAAATTAAAATGAAAAAAAAGACCGTTTGTTTTAACATGCAGCCAGTGTATTGCCTTACAAATTGAATTACTTTACGCTTGTTTACGTTGTTAAACGTTGAGGTTTCTGTTTCTGTTCCTCTCTGCTGGTGTAACAGCTGCTACAGCCATTGTAGAGTTAAGTGCACTAGAACCTGAACTGCAATTAAGGTAGTTTAATTTCAACCTTAAATATTATTTGAACCCATAAAAGTTGGCAAATTTGCAATGATGCATATCCTTCTTCACGAGGAAAACCGTAGTTATTAGAGTTCAGGATATTTTAAATACCAAATTTAGCAAATGTCTCTAATTGGCTGTGTGTGTCCCGCTAGGAGCCCAAGCAGAAGAGATCGGTGATGAGGTCGGACACGGCGACAATCTGACAGCGGTGATGGAGAGCATGGGCATCTACGACACCGACCTGAGGGCTCACGGCAACGCCGGCGCCCCCGCGGTGAACGAGACCCAGCGCCTCCTCAAGATCCTCCTGGCTACCCTCAACAAAGCCGTGGCTCAGGGTTCCACGTCCGTGCAGTCGAACCACGGCGAACCGTCGACGGGCGCGGGGAGCGGGGAACCCGCCTTCCCCGTGCCGGATCTCAAGAACCAGAATGAGCCCGCGTCTCACACCAACTACACAGAGGTGAGATGTGAACTGCTTCTGTTGGAGGATTGGAGTGACCAAATGTAATTAACGGGGGGGGGGGGGGGGGGGAATGCATTCAAGCAAACATTGAGCTCTTGCTGTTGGATGAAAAGAGGGGGGAAAAAATGTATATAGTCCATTTAATTATAAACGCTAATATCAACCTTTTGTCTGCATTTGCCATTGTCCGTTCCCACCACATCTACCGGCGTTTCAGTGGCTCTTTGTCAAAAGAAAACTTCTCAAGGCCACTGATGCACCATTTCAGTCGGATTGTAACTTAGGCAAAGAAGTCCAATGTCCAGTCAAGATCAAAAGCAAACAACGTTCCTCGTGCAGTCTCTCTCTCTTGCTCTGTTATTAAAATGTCCCTTTTATATGTAAAAAAAAACCCGCTAGAAAACCACGATGTACAGCGCAGGAGAGAAGTGCACACCGGGCGCGACGTACTGAAGAAAACCACCGACTGGTCTCGGTGTGATCGAGGCCTTAGACGTGTTTGTAGATCTAAAAATAATTGCTGTTTTTTTATTCCGTTTAGGAGGACATGGACTGTAGCCCTGGTAGTCCACTCAGCCCGGGCTCCCCAGCGGAGCAAGCTCACACCTCAGACACCACCACCTGGGTGAACCCGGCCAGTGAAGGTACCTCAAAGCAGTCTCTACACAGAGACCCCGCTCCCCTTGTGGGCATATTTAGATCTGCTTCACGAGGCTTCTTGTGTGACATGTTTCCTGTCTTCTTCTTTTTCTCCTTCCAGACCAAGCGCAGCCTTTTCCTGAGCCGGAGCCCGAGCCGGAGGCCGTGACGGTGACGGACAGCTACGCAGAGCCGAAGACGCCCGTCAACGCGGAAACAAAAAAGGCGGCCGCACCGCCGACGTTACCGGCCGTGGAGGAACTTCCCTTCCGGCCCTCCATCAGCCTGGACACCATACTGAACCAGGAGATTCACAGCCTCACGTCTGACATTAAGAACATCATGCAGACTCACCACATCTGCTATTCTTCACGGCTGCCCCCGCGGCTGCCCCCCCGCCACTGCTGGCTGCCCAACAGCTGCTTCTCGGACTTCGTGGTGCCCTTCGTGTCCCCCGTCCCCGTTCAGGGCCACGTCAGAGCGCTGTGCGAGAAGATGGACAAGTTGATCCCGGCCCCGCCCACTCCCTCCCAGGTCACCTCCCCGCCGCCCCCGGTGACCACGTCTAATCTCACCACACCGCCCCCCACCCCGGTACAGACTGCCAAGCCTAAAGCGGAGCCCTCCCTGTCAAAGAGCGCCGCCTCCTCTCACAGCGGTAAAATGGGCACCGTTAAAGGCACGGCGTCCACGAAGTCTAAAGCGGAAGGCTCGTCGACGGAGCCGGAGGGAGAGATCTACTCTCCCGCTCACGTCACGGCAGAGTCTCCAGACACCAAGGCCCAGAAAGCGGCTTCGGACAGCGGGCCGGGCCTGCTGGCCGGCAGCCTCATCGGTCAGCTGAAGCCCGAGGTTTTCAGCAGCCTGGTGGAGATCTTTAAGGACGTCACCAAGAACACGGTCAAGTTCTACATCTACTGCGGGGACGAGGGGGAGGAGAGCACCGTCTGCAAGGAGATCAAGGTACGGCACACGGGTTTAGAGCAGTCACTGTCGGGCACATTATTCATTCCTCCGTGAGATGGTTCAGTCAATAAATGGGTCAATGTCCCTCACAAGCTCCCAGAGTCCTCCGTGACATCTTCCACTTGATCCACTCACAACTAAAAATAAACTCCTCACATTTGAGAAGCTGAACAGCTGATTCATTTGACGAGCTACCTCCACTTTAACTGGATTACCAAAACGACCGATTAGTCGAGTAACCGACTAAGATGGGGCAGCCCGAATTTTTACATACTTGCACATCCATTTTCTTTCATAGTCTTCATCTGTAGATTAGATCTCTTTTTTTATCAGCCTCTGCAGCTCTCTGCAGTAGTCATCTGCTCAGGCACACGCACACACACACGCACACGCACACACACACACACACACACACACCAACGGTGGGAATGTGAAACGCCACACCTGCTCCTCTTTTGTCACTATGCGTTTCCTCGTCTCGACGCTCGGCTCTCTCTGCAGCCGTCAGTCAAGCCGCTGTTTGTAAGTGTAAGCGAGGAGGACACATTCCTCCGCCTCGTCTCTGAACAACTCCGTCTCCCTCTTGTCTGTCACAAAGGAGTACTTGAAGAGCCTCGGCAACAGCGAGTGCAGCCCGCAGACGTTTCTGGAAAACAGCGGCAGTTTAGATAAGCTCCTCATCATCATCCCGAACGAGGACATCGCCGCGCACGTGCACAAGGTACGACCCCGCCTCAAGGCACCAGCTGATTGAACACCTGCTGCAGAGGGTTGTGTTTAATTATTTGAATTGTCACGGTTATCCGCGTACTGTATCGAGGTATTTTTCTTCTGGCCCTGCAGATCCCGGCTCTGGTGTCTCTGAAGAAGTTGCCCTCGGTGAGCTTCGCCGGAGTAGACACTCTGGACGACGTCAAGAACCACACCTACAATGAGCTCTTTGTGTCCGGGGGCTTCATGGTGTCTGACGAGTTTGTCCTCAACCCCGACCTCATCACACAGGGTACGGTTTGGCCGTTCTTTGAGGGGAGCTGTGCGAATTCACGGATCGGTTGGACAATACTTCAGAGCTTTTATTATTTATTCTTTTGTGCAGATCGTTTGCAGGGGCTGCTGAAGTTCCTGGAGGAGCAGAGCACCCCCGAGCACCCCTGGCAGTGGAAGGTGCACTGCAAGTCCCAGAAGAAGCTGAAAGAACTGGGGAGGTCAGTATCTTGAGTAGGAGCGAACCCCAAAATAGTGGTAACCAAATCCTAATTATCTTTAGCCAGACTTTGAGCTGTGAATCGATACCGTGGCACTCTATGAATCTCCTCCTTCCCTTAAAGGTTGAACACCAACGCCATGGGGCTGCTGAACCTCCTCACTTCCTATCAGAAGAAGCACCTGGTGGAGTTCCTCCCGTATCACGAGTGCGACACCCAGTCGCGTCAGGCTCCGGACCTGGACTGCCTGATCAAGCTCCAAGCTCAGCACACGCAGCAGCGGCACCTTATCTTCCTCACAGGTATCGTCGTTCACGTCGCTATCGGTTCGGCGGGCCCCGTGTCCACATATAGAGCCGCAAGGGTCGCTGGGTATCTTGACAACCAACACTGTTGTGTGGTGGACTAGCACCGCTCCTTTGTCTCCTGTTATCCATTATGAGCTACATTTAGTTTTATTTGATGTTTTTTTCGCCTTGAGCACCAAACGGAGGATGTGTGCTTCATGCTCTGTGTAGATGACGGCCGTAAAGCTTTGTTTGTTCTCGCGCTTGGCGCCGTGGCTCGAGCCTGCGCGGACGAGCATTAACGGAGGCCAGAGGGCGAACAAACAAAATGAACTGTGAGAAATCAAAAAGACAACGAGTGTAACTCATACCTCATATTCATGTTTCAGAGTTTGTACAAGATCTGCAATGAAACAATTCAAGTATTAAAAGCATTAAATAACATGTAGATAGTGCTTTTATCAGTGAACTATTCGTAACAATCGTGTGATCGCACGCGCCAAGTTACAAAAATTCAGAGGTGCACGACGTGATAATGTCATTGTCAAGCGCTCGAGCCGGCTTCACCGCGGCGAGTATAAACTAAGCTTCACGTTACAGCGAGACGAGACGTACAGTAATAATAACTGTTTAAAGTGTTGGTGTGAGACGTGTCGTCCTTTTATACCTTTAAAATGAAACGCGTTATTGGAGTGACGGCTGTCTTTTGGCTTATCTGTGATGTGATGTGTTTTGCTTTTTACAGAGCGGCCGTTTGAGATGTTCCTCCAGTACTCCAGAAACGGGATCGTGATCGGGAGCATCGACGACGTCATGAGCGGTTTCCACAGTCTGATCGGCTCCATCAATCAAAATGAGCTTCCAACACCGCCCTCTACAGGTGGGCAGCGTCAACAGCACGACTAACCACCAAAGATATTGAGGATTTCATGTCATGCAGTGTGACTTTTGTTCTGTACAGCTTTCTCAACCGTTGAATATGTCCATTAAGTTATTTATTACACTGTTGATGCTGTTAATGCATCTATAACACATTTGTTTGATCATTTCTTCCTTTCCACTCTCCCGTTTCTCTTTCTGCCTCTTTCCTGCTCTCCTAGTAGTGAACGACGAGTGTGTGGAAGAGGAGGACATGTCGTTAGACTCTGAGGATGATGATGATGATGATGATGATGATAATAATGATGGCGGCGAGCCGACCACCGTGTCGGATCCCCTAGAGCGGAGCCAGGCCGTGGAGAAGGTGAAGCCTCCGCTTCCGCCCCCCCCAGAGATGGAGGAGTTTCGGCCTCCGCTCCCGGACCAGCAGGCCACCCCCGACAGAACTCCCACGCTGTCCGAGTACAGCGCTCTCAAAACGGCCATCTCTCAGTTCAAGGCCACCAACCAGATGGGGATGGGCTCTTCGGACATCGGCGGCTTGTCCCCGGGAGGTTTCCCCGTGAACCCCCACCAGAGCTTCCTGTGCCCCTCGGCCTCGTGGTCGTCCTACACCGGCTCCTCCAGCTACGCGGCCTCCCCGGCCTACCCCGCGTCACCCTGCAGCAGCACCCAGGAACAGGACTACCGCCCCCTGGTCCCAGCGGCCCCATCCCCTGCCACGATCCCGCCCCCGGCCGTCATGGCCGCGGCGGGACCTCTAGCCAACCTGGCGTCCCTCCCCTTGGAGGTCAGGCCTCCCCCTCCGCCTCACCTCATGATGCTGGGCCACACGTACGGCTCGGACGCCGGCGGAGCCGGGGCTCCTGGGAACTCCCCGCTCACCACCTCCCTCCCTTACACGGACCACAGTGACTCAGCCCAGCCAGCGTACATGGCTGGCATTCATCAAAATGCTGGCGGGACCCTCTCGCAACACAACAGGACACTCACCCGGCCTGGAGACGGTCTATGGGGGACCAGCTCCTGTCGGACTGCTAGCGGACCTCTGGACCCCAGCGGGCTTCCTAAGACTGGGGAAACCCTCGGAGGCAGCGCCCCTGGTAGTCAGGGGGGCAGGACTCAGGTGAATTGCATTAACAACCTTGGAGCTTCTGTGGGTATTCCCACAGTGGCCACCAGGGGGGGCTCTATAGTCAGGCCTAAGATGCCTCCACATCCAATGTGCGGCTACGGCAGTATAGGTGGCATCCCTGGACAGATGGACCATGGGCCTATGCGGGGGGGTATGGGTCTTGGTTCTTTAGGGAGCTATCGAGGTAGAGGACCTCCACCGGTAGCACTTTGGCCTCGGCCAGGACGAGGACACGATCGGGGGGGCGGGACGGGAGGCGGACCCTGCTCTTGGGGTTACCCGGCAGGCAGGGGCCGAGCACAGGATCACTACTCGGACTACACATACACTCACAATTATGCTCCCGAATAGACAATCAAATCATGACCGAAGGGCAACACAAACGCCAAACTCCAGAGACTATTAAAGCTGGCTGAATGTAAATATTTCCTTGTCATAAATGCATCGATTTGAATCAGAAAAAAAGGAATCCTGGTTTTCTACATTAATGAAATAATTGATACAGGCAGTGCCGAGTGTCCTACCGTGGTGTAAACTGTACGTACACTCTTTCCCTGTTCAAGACCACTATATTTATATTTGCCAACAAATGGTAACGGCCTTCCAGCTTCTCGGAATCGATCATGTTATTTCTGTTTGTCCAGGTTTTGAACCAGCGGGAAAGGCTGATATTTTTTTAAGGAAAACAAAAAAATAATAATCAAGTGAATTCAATTTCACTTTTGCTGTTGGTTTTTCTTTTTTTCTTTTTCTTTTACATATTTGGTTGTCCTAAATTCTATTAAAAAAAACATTTCAAATCTTATTTGTGTGACCAGTTTGATGACGGTGTCAAGCAAACTATTAAAAATATAAATCACAGCTGTCTTACTGTCCTTTCACTCCAAACTCTCCTCCTTTTATTCATCACCCTACAAGTTATATGTGCAGAATGACGGTGGATGAGTTGACCTTTTAAAAATAAAGTGTGTGTCATAAAAAGCAGAACGCTGAGACTTAAATATGCTAACGTGGCTCAGATTCCTCAGTTCATAAAATGTATTAAAGAGCTTTTAAATACTGTGGACAGAATCATGTGTGACCGTGACGAGGAGCCGGGCACTGCGGTGGAAGTCAGTTAAATCTATTTGCTCCGGCAGGGTGAGCTGCATGTGGAGAACAGTTTGGAGGAAAAAGCAGCTCTTAAAAGCCCCTCGAGGCTCCATGCTGAATGCCATCGGCCCCTTAACTCAAACCACCACTGAAGGGATCATGGTGAGGGCCCTCTGTTGGGTTTGCTGTAGTGCTTTTCTAACCCAGTGGAGGAGCTGGCTCAATAAACACACTAGGGGGCGCCATTTCCTCTTAATGTGGAAAATAGGTTAGCACTTTATCTCCAGAGCCTCCTGTGACGGTGGTGCATTAGATGTGCCACAGCAACTCCGGAAACTAAGAACACCCCCCTTCCATTAAATCAGTTGCCCTTTAAACATATCACACAAACACGAAGCAAGCTACTTTATGTTGTATTTGGCTGCATCCTACTATACACAGATTCATTTATACCTGGAATACTTGACCTCAAACACAGCATTGAGCTGCGTTTTTGGGGGGTTGTGTTCAATGTCCACGGGATCCGCAGGTGTTGATAATGGAGGGAAAGCACACTGATCATTGAGTCAATAAACTGCACGTATCTGGTGGATGTACACGGAAATATTAACAATACAATGAAACATAAACTGAACGGAACGGATTTTCTTTCACTGGCCCTGAACACAACACACGTGTCACCTGTTGATGGTTAATTGGCATAGATCAGCTGTTAGCACGAAGCTAACTGTTCACATTCAGCAGGTACGGAGCAACGGTTATTGGGAGCCATGTTTCTGGCTACCTAGTGCATGTAAGTCCAATATGTTACTCTGCATTACCGTCAGGTGCTATGCAGGAGGCATAGCGCGGGTTTATCACAACGTTTATCGACCTCACACTGCAGTTCAGAGGCATGTTTGTACATGTTGTGTTTGTGCATGTTGTGTTTGTACTCTGCATGTCTTACAGCTGCAGTAACTAGTTTCTTTGCATGTTAAGGTTTTACATTCAGAGGAGACACCACAGGTGGAAAGGGTAACAAATATATATATATATTTATATATATATATATATATTTATATATATATATATATATATATATATATATATTTATATATATAATTCACCATGAAACTTCCCCAATTGAATTCTTACATTAAGACAATCATTTTATGTGTATATGTTAAAATATGCAAATGAGGCAATCTCACTGCAATTATGTGCGAATTTGTACACATTTACAGAAGATAAATCTAAACATTGGATAAAGCCTGGTTCAATTGTTTCATTTTGTTGACATATTAGTGTCTTATGGATATCTCTTAGTATCACTCCATGAAAATAAATACTTTCAACAGCCATAAGAACAACTTTTCTCCATGTTTGTATTAATAAATGTCGTATAAATGAGTCTCTGAATGATGTGTGAACAAACCCCTCTGTGTTAACCTTCAGAACACAGAGAGGAATGAAAGTGTAACGTTTGGTGTATGTAAGAGCTACTGAAGTGGAGATTTATGGATCAGAGTCTGAGAACAAACTCATTTAGAGAAAACGTCCTTTAAAGAGACGTTTAGTTCAATTACAGACGTTTAGAAGACTCTACAGGTGAATAGGGTCAAAACATGAACTCAGAGATATCACCATGAAACTTCACCACTTCATTACTTAGATTAAGACAAAAACATTTTGTATTACAAGTTTACTGAAATGTTTTGTTTAAATATGCAAATTAGGTATTATCTAATAATAACTTTTGGGGAATTTAGTAGAAATCTACAGACAAAGTAGTGAAATAAACACTTCAATGTGTATTTTGTATGTTTTCTTTCCACTAGTCTGAAAGAAGACGTGTTATGTAAGTTAAAAGCCCAAACTTTCAAAATGGTCCAGTGCATGAAGAGCGATGTATTTTGCCCGTAGTGTGCCCCCTTAGACAACATGATGAGCTTATACAATGTACTACATCGACTTGCTTTTGGGCTTGCGACCCCTCACGAAACAGCAGCTGACCCCCATCATGTTGCAGAGATGTGTGTGAGTAATGAGCTCTTCTTCCAAAGGGACATTACGCCCTCTCCACTGCTAACATGGTTCCATTTAAATAGATGCTCAAGGCTCAAAGAGGTAGAAGTGTCCAATAATTCACATAAACTGAAAAGAAAGCTTCTGGGAGAAGTCCTGAAAGTTCAAATGAACTCGTGAAGCAGAATTGTTTTTTTTTCTTCTTTTAACTACCCCGTTAATCTTCTCGTGACAGATTTATCCGGTGACCCTTGATGGGACCGCTGCCCTTAGGTTTGGGACAACTTCACTGAATAAGAAGTTGTTCATATTAGACGCACAACTGCAAAACGCCTCAGTTTATAAACAGCGTTTTAGCTGCTTATGAATAGATGCGTCTGTATTATTAGTCTGATAAAGTCAGACATGTCGTGGACACAGAACCAGAACTCAAAGTACATTCTACTGATATTACTTTTACTTTTAGGATTTTGAATGAAGGAACTTTAACTTGTAATAGAGTATTTGTTACATTGGTACCTTTACTTTAATAAAGAATGTAACTACTTAGCTTTTCACAAACATCATAATACAGACACCACCACACACTTGTAGTGATGATTGAGAGGGATTGTATTAGTACGAGTATATACAGTGTTGTTATAGGAAAATGCTGCGTATTATAAAATACAGGAAATATGATGTAAGAAAGAACAGAATCACACTACATTTCATTTAATGTATCCTTTATTTATGCATGGACACTTAATTACATAATAACCTTATAAATAGTGTTTGTTTGTGACTAAAAAAGGACGCGCTACAAAACGATGTGTCCCATCAGGCAATAAAAATACTCGTTTTGTACAAAAAGTAGTTGATGAATGTTATCTGGATAATATCGTGATACCAGAACAAGAGTCTACAGCCGTAGTAACAACTCTGTGAAGCTGCATTTAGTGCAGCAGTGCTTTGAGCTAAGCATGCTAACATGCTTAAGATGTCATTACGTCTTAGCTTAGCGAGTTAGCATGGAAACACTGGACAGATGGGAATGTCTTTAGTTCAGCAGGTATTTGGTCCTAATATTTGGTCCCATACTGACCTGATGGTGGCGCTAGAGGAGAAGTTAAGGGATCAACAAAGTTCTAATTTACCGAATATCATGGCAACAGGTGTTAGCGTGACACACATGTACACCTCATAGTGGTGCTAGAGGACAAAGTCGTGAGTAGACATCGTCCGGGAACGATGAATGCCTTTCCCAAAGTTTGTGCCGATTCCTCCAGCAGTCATCAAGATATTTTTAATAAAAGCCATGAATGTCAACCTTTAGCTTCCGTACTGTGTAATATTTGAGCGGTGTTCAGTTACAACAGGGATTTAAATCAAGTCCTTTGCATTTGATTGGAGCACTAGAAAGAGGGCGGGGCTTACAAAGGATTGTGGCTCCAAACACACCTCCCTTGTCCCTAAAAATTGCAGATTAATTGATGGATGGAGTCATTATATTATTGGTTATAATTGGTTGGTAGTTTACGTAAGAACACGTCATGTTGACCTTTTTTTTTTTGCATATATTGTTAAATATGTGCACAACATGACCGGGGATGTGGTCTAAAAGTTAAAAAAATATTTTTTTCACTCAGTGGTGGACCAAGTAAAAAAAAACCAGATCACCAGAAATGACATTATTGAGTATCACTGACACTCTAAGACGTTGCAGATAAAACTTCTCTGACAGTACATGTCTTTCTTTACTGGAAACAATAAAGCCATATTTCATCAGAGTTCACTGTTGTCTTTTAGTGTGATGGATAATAACAAAGTTACCACATGATACAATAAAGCTGGTGGGAGAAATGGCCCAAGCTGAGCACAGAGGGAGAATAAAACGACGAGAAGATGTTGAAGAAAAGCGGTCGTGAGCAACAACATAAAAGTTACGATACTTTTGAGTCATTGCGCTTGTCAGATCTCGTAATATCCAGCTAAACTCTGTGCATCGAAGCACATAACGGGCCCCAGAAAGATGCTTCCATCATGCTGCGCGGCTTAGATAAGGATGTATCGCCGCGTACTGTGATGGGACCTATACATTTGATTATTCATGTGCAATGTGCCCCACAGTGATCGGACCGAGACCAGAACCCTGTTGGACGCGTTGCTGCTTCCTCCTGCTTTCGTAAACAAAAGACAAACGGCCTGCGTTCGCATCCTAGTGCAGAGGTATGATAAACAGCCCGTTGTCTGGTGTGCAGCGGTCCATTTATTTAAGTCTCTTTGTTTTGGGAAGCAACCAGCTTCACCTCCTAAATAAAACAGACCCACAGTGTAGCTGAACCCAGTGTGTGTGTGTGTGTGTGTGTGTGTGTTTCTCTCGAGCACCTATTCCAAAACAAAGTGTCCAATTAGAATGAAATAAGGGTTTTGAGTGGGTTCTGGTGGCATCCGGCCTCCACTGAGGCTGTGCATGTGGGTGTCACAGCGTCTGACTGATGTCGGCCTATATATATATATATATATATATATATATATACCTGTGTATCTGTATCTGCCACAGCTGGATGCCTCCACTCCTGCCTGATGACTGTTTTGACAGTTCAGTAATGGCCCCTGTTGAGAGTCAAGGCGGCCCCCCCCCACTAGTGGAAGCAATTCAACTTCTGCTATTCCGAGGTAAAACACCCTCTTTTCCTCCAAGTAATTAGATCCGTGAATACGATGATTTTGAAATCCCTCGGAGCCCAGAATAACCGGGGAGAACAATTAATCTGGAAAGGGGAGCTTGTGCTTTAATTGAAGCCTGATGGAGGGTTTTGCGTTGGGGGGGGGGAGCATCGACGGGTCTTTCCCTTCACATCTGGGTAATTTCTTCGAGTGGTTCAGGATCATTTGCAGACAGACTGAGTAATGCAGACTGAAGCCTGAAGAGTCTGATGTTGTTATGAAGTGTTCTCACTGCATACCGCCTCCTTGGGTTTTCAAATTTGTAACAATTTTTCTAAAGCAAAATCATTTTAATTCAGGGTGTTTTTATACCTCCGTCACAAGGTTAAAATCACACGCTGGGCACCAAATGGCATCAGGATACAAACTTGACTCATTCTAGCTCCGACATGCAGCCGACACTGACTGTTGATTCCCTAAATCGTCAGCGGCGGTTACATAACCGGGGTCGCCCGCGAACCCTCCGCGTAATAGAAGTGCTCACATCGTGTCCTCCATGTTTTAAACCTGCCTGCTAATCATATCAGAAACAATAAATCCCAAAACCCAGCTGCGACGGAGCACAGAGCCAGATTACAGGGATTAAAAGAAAAACACTAAAATTTGATAGAGCACCTGGTCTTTATCCTCGTGGTAATCTCCTAAAACCTAACCCCCAAGTCAGCACACCACGTAATGTCTGTAATACACCGGGTCACGTCTCCGGTACAAGATGCAACATCACGCACACGGTTGGCGTGTTACATAAGCTTTGTTCAGAGATTTGAACGCTGTTTACCGGCGGTGAAAACTTAACAATTCAGTGCGATTAAACCGAGCGGTTACATCACAATACAACATGTTCGTTTTTTTTGGCTCAATCCCCTGAGAGTTTAATAGTGTCGGTCGTCAAAGAGCGAGTTCGTCCCAGTGTCATGCACGGCTTACACATTTCATTTTTTTTTTTGATTTCCACCTTTTTTATTGTTCTTGTCTGTGAATTTACAATCGAGTTGCACAACGACATCGATCGTCTCGGGCCTGAACGGAGTCAAGTTTTTTAATTACGGATTTCGAGGGAGTCAAAGGCCCGTCCTCTGACGTCATTGCTCTCCTTTTGTGAGACGCACTGTTGCTGACAACTTCTCTTTGATATTATACGAAGGATTACATCTAATCCCATTCAATCCCGGTGCAATCCCGAGTCCCATCCGCTGTGTGCATTAAGATTAAACTGCAATCTCCAAACAATCGTGGACGCGTGGATTTAAAGAAATCGATTTATATCTCTTTAGAGGCTACTGTTTGTTCCATCTGGTTTTAAATATCCCTTCATCCCGACCACCCGGACGCTGTCTTTGGTCTTACATGTCATGGACTTAATGTTCCCATCCCACACACACGTATGTTCTATCGTGGCAGAGCATGCGAGACCTTCTTCTGCAGCTTTCATCTCGGGTGTTGCGGCGTCTGATTCTTGTCATTTGAAGCATGTTACACTGAATAAAAAAAGAGAAACTGATGCTCCTTTGGGGGGGAGGGAGTATTTGTCACTTTGTTAGTTCCGCGGTGTTCAAGGTGCTCTGCTGTGTTTGATCAAAGAGATGCTGTCTTTGAAGAGCAGTCCAACTGCTGTTTGTTTTCGGCGTGTTGACGCTCCTGATTTTTTCTGTACTTCGCTGTTTGCCAGATAAGCAGCGTTGTTTTTGCCAGATTAATGCAACAGGTTTGTATGTACAGTATGTGTGATGGATCACAGCATGGATGCCTCTCTGTTCTCTGCTAGATAAGAGTTTTATTCTTGAATGTTTGCTGAAAGCTATGGACCTCTACACGGGAACGCTTATTGCTTTTCTTGCTGTATCTTACGTCCTCTTTTTTTTTTAATATATGATAGTAATAGATTTGCTAAAATTGCTTTTAAAAGCAAAACGATATCAGCAGAGCAGGCAGCTGATCTAAAGGGAATGGAATCCTTTATTAGGAACACGGGGAGCAGAAGTTTTCAGGAGTTTTAGCTGCTTCGTGTTTTAAGTTTTATATTTTATAGCAATACGTTATCTCCAGTGTGGCTATCTCTGCCACACTAATGATGGATCCCTTCAACTCAACAGATACACAGGCTGAACTCCCCTCCTAAAGTCCGTCACAGTTCTCTACTTTCAGCCTTTTTTTTTTTTAATCCTAGTTAAACACTTTTTTTTTTGTGAAAAGCGAGCCGGATTCACTCTCTGATCCCAGGAGAAATACCCCCCCCCCCCTCCCCAGTGCCGTACCCGAGTACACAGAAAAGTTATTAGCTGATTTTTATGGCCGATAATGGCTCTGCTGTGATTTAGCAATGTCAGTACACTGAGGGTAATAAACCAAAGTTGAAACTTTCATTTCGACTACTGGGCCGGATGACAGAGAGGAGCAGAACAGGAGATATTGCTTTTTTTTTTTTGTTCAGGAGGCTTTTTAACTGCAGCTGGCAGTCGGAAAAGAGACACGATGTTCTCGGCGTTGCCATTCACCTAAAGAAAAAAAACAAGAATGGAAAATAAGAATGGTAATGTAAAAACCGTCAACTCTCAAGTGCCCATCCTTTTCCTCCTTCGTCCGTCGGCTCCATGAATGCCACGTGCTTGTTAGTTTGTGTTTTGTTATGGTCTCTCAAGGAGGTGGAGAAAACGGACGTGAGGCCGCTGGGGTCGTAGGTCGGGATAGCCTGAGGTCTGGGCTGCTTGCAGTAGTGACAGCGGCACGGCGTCATGTAGAGGTATACGAGCACGCCGATCGTGGTCACCGCGCAGCCCAGCAACGTGGTGTAGCCGGTGTTGAAGGACTCCGTTGCCGGCAGCACCACCGTCACGTTCACCTCCCGGGTCGCGTTCAGCGACTGTTTGATATCCGCCGCTGTGCACACGTACAAACCCGTGTCGTTGATCTTGGTCGCTCGGATCTCCAAGGTGCCGTTAGCAAACAGGCTAATTAGGGTGTCGTTTATGCTCGTGTTGGTGATGTGGCCCTTGCTGGTGGAGAGCCACGTAAACGAGAGCTCCGTGCCGCTTAAGGACGTCTGGCAGTCCAGACGCACTCTCTCTCCCTCGGTCACCACCACGTGCGAGAGGAGCACGGTCACCGGCAGAGAGACGGGTTTCTCCACGGTGCAGTTTCGGAAGAAGCGGGAGTGCCGCAGGAACCGGATGGAGGCCCTCGGGTTCCCGTAGACGGCGCAGGTGTGCTCGTCCGCGAAGTCCATCAGCGAATCGTAGCCCCTCAGGTCCCAGTGCCAGAACACGCTGTACATGGAGCAGTCGCAGATCAGGGAGTTGTTGTGGAGGTACAGCCCCCGCTGCACCAGCCCGGGCAAAGCCTTCACGTCCTCCCATGGCAGGCGACTCATGCGGTTGGACGAGAGGTCCAGCATGGACAGGAAAGGGTGACTGTGGTCCCGGATGGAGAAGAACGGGAAGTCCGTGATCTGGTTGATGCTGAAGTAGGCCTTTTTCAAGCTGCTCAGGCCACTCAGCGTGCCGCCCTCCACCTGCGTGATCTTATTGTTGAAGAGCAGCAGCTCCTCCAGCCGCCACAGCCCCCGGAAGTAGTGTTGCTCCACCACCTTCAGCTTGTTGGAGGACAGGTCGAGGTGCCGGAGGCCCGAGGCGTTGCGAAACACCCCGAGGCCCAGGGAGACAAACTGGTTGTGGGCCATGCGGAGGTTTTCCAATCTGGGCATCCGTTTGAAACTGCCCGGAAACAGCCAGGACAGGTAGTTGTGGCTGAGGTCGAGGGTGATGGAGGAGGAGGGCAGGGACAGAGGCAGCTTGGTCAGACTGCTGGAGCTACAGCTCGCGGTGTCCGATACACAGAGGCACATGGATGGACACGCCTCCTCAGAGCCGGGCAGGACGAGGAGCAGCAGCAGCAGCAGAGGGCCTGGACGCAGTCCGGAGGTCATGTTTGTGGAAGTCAGATCGTCAAGGTTTCTAATCCCTCTGGCTCTCTCCCCTGGTCAGATAAGAAGCAAATGAGAAACAGTGTGATGTATTGAAAGGCTGTTCTGAGCTGAACATAATATGACTACGAGGTTAAAGCCATGCAGAACAGAAGGTGAAGGACGCTTCAAATGTCCTCCAGGAAATTATTTTCAGCTTTTGAATCACAAATACTCACCTCAGACTAGAGACGTTTCTACATACAGATATAATACACTTTATGTTTTGTCTGGTGCAGTAATCATTGTAGGGCTGCAACAACAACATCGGTCAGGAAATAGTGTAATGTGCTGCTCAAATTATCCCAAATATCTTGTTTGTTTTATCTGACAGTCCAGTACCTGAAGACGTTTACTTCACCAATATTTACGTGTGAGAAGCTGGAACCAGAGGATTCAGAATCAATAATTTGACGATCAAAAAAGTTGCCGATAGTAAAAAAAGTTGCTAAATTTCCTGTTGATGGACGAATCGTCTCGGTTCTGAACCGTCGTCCACTAAATATGAAACTTTTAAAACATTACGAGAGAGAAATACTTTTTAAAAAAGATGTGTCTTCTCAGCTGCTATCGACTGACTTGAAGATGAACGTTATTCGAGATCGGGTCAAATGGGGGTTTCCCGCCGGCAGACTTCTAAGTCTGTGTGAATTTGAAGGCAGAAAAGGGGAAAAGTTCATACCACTTCCAGACGAGTGAGCAATTTGGCTCACTTACTTAATCCCATTCTCCCCTCCAAAGAAGAAAAAAAAATAAAAAATCCTCACTTCAAACCACACGAGATAGACTGCTTTATCAACAACACGAGACTCCCAACTTTCCTGCGCTTTTCGTCTTCTCTCAAAGTTGCATCCCATCAACGGGTACCCAGAACGATCCTTCTCTCCTCCTCCGGCAACAATGCCTTCGCCAACTTTAAGGGTTCCCCCTACCGGCTTTTCTCCTTCAATCCCAAATGAGAGTGCCGCTCAACAAACATCCCGCAGTGCTTTGCCCGCGTATAGCAAACAGCACACGGAGCTCACTTAATCTCCCACAATCCCCTCCTCCTCCTCCTCCTCCTCCTCCTCCTCCTCCTCCTCCTCCTCCTCCGTGTCATTTAGAGACCAGCCCTTGTGTCGCCTGCTCTCATCATTAAGTAATGATGCTCTCTCTCTCTTTCTCTCTCTTTCAAACAATATAATTTTTTTCCGTACTCTATTAATATTCTATTTTTATTAAACTTTCAGTGTTTCTCTTAATACCAGATTAGTAGAACCAAGGAGCTTTACTCGTGAATACTACATGTGGCCTTTCACCAATCGTCCCGATGCAGAGGGCTGAAACTTAGCTATGCTACGCAGCATTTTATTCTCCTTTTTATGTGCCACTCCCTCCAGATGTCGGGTGTGCTTATCGTTGTAAACGCACCTGTTTTTTTTTCCCTTGAATTTCGGGCAAATCCGGTTCATCCCTCTTCATCTCTGGCTCTATTTATTCAGCTCCTGTGCTGAAAGTCTTCCTGACTGTGAACGTCTCCTCTTACCTGTGTGTCGTTTCTACTTTAGTAGGTTGGTTTTTTGTTGAGTGGATGGATGATGTTCGCCCCCTGCCCAGCACACACACACACACACACACACACACACACACACACACACACACACACACACACACACACACACACACAGACTCTCTCTCTCTCTCTCTCTCTCTCTCTCTCTAAGTGCCTTAATCAGTACACCCCCCCCTTTTCTTTCTGAGCCCCCGACAGCCCTCCTATCCTTTTGCTTTGGGTTTGACTGGATCTACGCTGTCCATGCTGCTTGGTCATGGTAGCCCTGACAGCTCTGATTCCTGTCACAGCGAATTAGCTTTGCCTCCCAGCAGCCACCTCCTCGTCGCTGCTACACCCCCCCCCCCCCAACCCTCCACCACCTTCCTATAAGTGCTCGAGGCTTTGACTGACTCCCACTCGCTCGCTCGCTCACTCTGCAGGGGCACAGAGTCGATTCCCCCGTGGATCCATGCTCTCTGGATGGGGGTCATGTCTCCAAGGGTGGGCTGATGGGGGCCAGCAGTCCACGTGTAGATGGATGCAGGAAGCTAAGAGTGTAATGTGGAAAGGCTTCAGTCTGAGATCCCCCCCCCCCCCCCCCCCCCTCAGTGTTTTTAAGGACAGGTGTGAGAAAAACACATTTGGATGTATTTGTGTCGAACAAGACATCACCGTTCGTCTTCGGCATCGTGGCATTAACGCACAATCTTGTCCCAGGGCTAGTCATCCGGCTTGGCTGCAGCGTATAAGAAATGTAAACGCCCACACATGTGCATTCGAGATGTGTCGGAGAGGAATTCCGAACAGGCCCTCCTCCAGGTGTTGTGTTTTTCGTGGGCTTGTATCATGGCTCAAATGCCCCTCGAAGTGATTTGCCTCCTTCCCTTCAGATTGAACTTTGTCCGACTGTAAAGCAAACCTTTTTAAATCTATACGTTTCATGGATTTTTAAGGTGTTATGTAACACCCCTGTTTGTTCAATGATCTGCTCCAATCATGTATGTGGTGTTTTTTTCCCCCCTGTAAGTCCTTAATTGTAAATGGATCACATAAGAGTGGCTTCATCTGCATAAGCTGGTAATGATTCATGGCTTGGTGTTCGCTCAGAAGAATCGGAGAAACATTTGAATAACACGCATCGTCGTGCCAGCGTGATGTCATTTGTGTTTTTTTTTAGCTGCGGTATAATTGCGCGGGGAACATGTTGTTGTTTTTTTCTCAGTCAGCTCTTGTCGTGCTGCTGTTGACACAACAGTGACATACTTGAACATTTCTAGTGCCTCATTATTTTTGCTATTGACTTTCATTCTCTCGTCAAATCTTTTTTTTTTCCCATTGTCTCCGGAGATCAATCAAAGCATGAGCAGGTGAACAAGACGCAGAGATGGTGGCGTTTCTGTGATGAATTCAATTCATTTTAATTTGCAAGACTATTATTTTTTTGCCTTTTTACTGCCGATTGCCTCTCTTCACGCAGTATTAGTCAATGCAGTTTCAACAAAATGTCAATTTGAACACTTTCTTCATTTCTTTCCCCTTTTTTTGTTCCAGTCATTGTGGACTATAAACCTCTCTGTGAGTCTCCATTTGTTTCTGCATGTTCCTGTTGTCCGACTGGACTGTGAGGCTCCAGCCTGCTGTTCTGCAAAATCCCTAATCTAATCAGTATCTCTGTATCAAGCTGCTTTTGCAAATCCCGCCTCCTTCTTCTGCATATATTTGATTAGACTCTGCGTATATGCAAAACGGTCCCGTCCAATCGGCCAGGTTCAGAGTGGACCTCGAAGCTTAAACCCTGACCCCGATGCATCCCGCCCCCAGCGTGATTTTCTCTTTCCCATCTGCTGCAGAGGGAAAGTAAAAAAAAACACAACAGCAAAGGGAAACATCTGCTCTTATCTTGCCCTTGAGAAGCAGCGAAGCTCGCTTTGAGTCGATAATATAAAGCTTTATATTCTCAGATGGAAGAAGAAGAATATTTCAGTTGAAAGTTATAGCGCTGGGATGGATGAATGCAGACTTTTATTTTTGACTTCATCTGTTATTTTTCTTCCCCTCCACTTAAATAATGCTATCGGCTCATATAGACCAAGTCTTGAAATGATATTAACAATATGCATATTAGCTGAATACCAACTCGCTGCTTTGCATCTTCCTTCAGTAACGTACTGCGATGTGCTTTTACAGACACACTGAAACAGAAGAAAGGGAAATAAACAAGCTCTGTGTTAATTATTGTCAAAGTGACAGGACATGCACTGAAGTCTCCAACTTTACTCAAATCAACTCTGCAAACACTGCAACCGAAGAGCTTCCGTAGCCTTTTTCTGCCAATTGTGAACCCCTGAACCTGAGCATATACCACCCCCCCCTCCCCACTTCAGTTCAGTGTTTATTAGCATGGCATGACAGCCAAGGCTCTCAGATATGAATGAGTCAGTGCCTGTATAAAGATTCGGAGGATTGTGGGTTTTTTTTCTCTGCTCTCCGCAGGGGAATCTGCAGTCTGGATGAGCCCTCTGTTGAAAAAGGAGTTTCAGACAGTGCGTGATTGTTTGCTTGTCTGGAGGAGCTGCTCGGCTGCTCCGTAATGCTGCGTGTTCATGGCGATCGTCTCACTCCAAAACCCCCCCAATACCTGGTGAGATAGCGCTTTTTATGTGTTGCATAATGCTCAAAGGCAATATGAGTCTATCTTTTTTTGCAGTTAGAGCTCCACTCGACCCATCTGGTGGATGTAGAGTGATGCCAGCGTGAAGAGACAAGCACACCATCTAGTGGTGTGAGACTCAACTGGAATGGTGAAGCATCCAATGCACTCTTTCCTCTTTACTGGTGCTACATGAAGGAAGAATGAATGTAATACAAATACATTTTAAGAAATACTGAAACATATACAGTAGATACATAGGGCTAATGATGAATAATACATGTTATACAAAGTAGTGATGGAAAGAAACACACTAGTAGACGTATACTACTTGAATAATTGACCCTTCTCTAACATTGCCCCCCCCCCCGCTGCTACTCGACAAGCTATCAGAGCTACCACGGAGCCCACACTGTCACTAACTGCACTCCCTGAAGAATATGTGTTGTACAATATGTATGGAAATATCCAGGATGTCAAACTGATTCGTCAGTGAAAAGAGGTTAAAAAGATAAAGATAGAAGCTAAAGCTACAGATCACAGAGTAACAGTGAACCAACACATCACCTGGAGATCCAGACAGAAGACAATGGAACTAAGGAGCAACACTGTTCCTCTTTATTCACTGTTACAACCATTAAGGAGCAAAAGCTAGCGTAGCATAGAAGTGCTAACGCTAGTTAATGATGCGCTAACGTCAGAAAGATAATGTTTTAGAAACGTACATCTCCTTCCAACCTCTCTGTGTATTGAGTGTCCCCAAACAATGATGCAAATTGCGTGCAAATATGTGGTGAGATATATATGAAGCCACAGCCAGCATAGCTTAGATTAGCTTAAAAAGGACATTAAGCGGGGAGGTAACAGCTAGCCTAGCTCTGCTCAAAGTAAAAACTAGTTGTGGTTTAACTGGGGAGTTGAGTGGGCGGACGTTTTAACATTTTTATATAATATATTAATTAGTGAGCTATATAGGCGTTTCTTTTTTTACAATTAAACACGGCCAGGCTAGCTGTTTACACCTGCGTACAATCATTATGCTAAGCTAAGCTAATCGGCATATTTACCGTACAAATATGAGAGTGGTATCAATCTTCTCATCTAACTCTCAGCAAGAAGGCGAATAAAAGTGTTTCCCAAAATGTCACCCCCGTAGAATTATTCCTTCCTTATTTCATTGATTGTAGCATGATGAACTGTGACGCTCCTGGATATTTAAAACCACCTGCTTTACACTGAGTAAGGAGGAGGGGAGGGGGAGAAACCAGAAACTAATTTATTGTGAAGCAAACCTCCGACTGAAGTGCTCACATGCGCCGATGTGTTTACGCTCCCCGTGAGCACAGAACTCGGGCATAACTCTTGATTATAATGCAAGCCCACGTCCTCACACGTGTCCATACACGGAGCGCAGCGTGCCAGAAAGAGGACTCTGGGTATGAACAGGCCTCCTCGGCCTCCCCATCATCTGCGCTGATTGTTAACGGATTTCAATTAGGACTCACATGAGTTAATATGATTGCTTGCTGTTTACCCTTTTCTCGCTTCCTACCGTGGAAGCCAATTATCGCATGAGCAGCAGTAGATGAGAACTGGACACCGCTAATGGCCGCGCCTCTCCCTTTGTGTTCACATTACCGAAGGATATGGGTTGTGAAATGAGATCACTACTGACTTGTGTGCTATCAGCGATTGTGCTGTAAAACATTATGGGCCAGAACATAGTAAATTGTGTGACGTGACTGTGGGGTGGCAGGCTGTCTGCTCTTCCCCCTGCTCTTTTATGTTATCCTCTCATCTCCTTCCTCTTCTTTTTCCCCATTTTCTTTTTTTGTCCTCTCTTGGTTTCTCTCCCCTGTTCATATCTTTTTTTGTCTTCTCTTTGCTCATCCACTAAATCTCCTTCTTGTCCTTCTCTCTCCTCTCATCCTCACCTCCTCTCCTTTCGTTTATCCTCTCAACTGTTATCTCCCCGCATCACTTAAATATATATATATTTGTTTACACCTCTCCTCTACGCCTTTCATCTCCTTCCCTGTGGTTATCAACGAAGACAGACAGGACGTGAGCCAAGCCTCTTCCCGTTCCAGATCACTGGTACATCGACGTATCTTAGACAAATCCATTATGTCCTAATCAATAACGATTAATGTACATAATGTAGGGATTTCATATAAATAACAGCCATAAAATGCATCATTATCTTATTACTCAGAGACTTCATTGCCTACATATCCTCTGATATGCCTGATTGCATGTGTGAGTGTCCTTGTGCCTATGAACGCTGACATTCCACCTCTTCAAAGAATGAGTGAAGTTGAAAAGAGCGAATTCGATAGGAAGTAGCTGGTGTCAGTTTCATGATCTATGCACGGATAATACAAAAAAAAGAGAGAAGGCAGGGCAGAGAAACAGAACTCAAAGATGAGATTTTTTTTGTCTTATGCGTTGTGGGTTTTTATCCGACTGCACTCTATCGAGATATGTCACAGAGACGGTGTGATGGCTCCTGCAGCCAGCTGCTGTCTTTGCCACCTGAGCCACGCGTCGCCATGTCCCCCCCCCCCGCCCCCCCCCGGGCTCAGACAGACACCGTGGGACACGAGGGGCGATGAGCAGTTAGCAGTTCCATCAAGGATCTCCGGGGCCATCTGGAGAAAATGAAACCATCTCTGAACAGGTAACTCAATTTAACTCGTGGCCGCCTTCTCCGGAGCTACAAGCGGCAATACTTTCCCCCAGCTGATGAGATGAGGTAACAGAGCATGGCCGGGAGTCACTGAGTGCAACAGGAGAGGCCCGCTCCACCTTTAATTGCCTGGACATGGTCAAGGGAGGCTTTTGCACCACTTTTACAGATGGAGAAGCGCAGACTGAGGAGCAGAAAGGCTCTGGGTTTTTCTTTCCTTCATTTTCAATCAATAAAATAGACTGGCTTTAATCATGGAGCTATTGAGTGCTGAAGCTGGCGAAATGGAGAGTTGGTCTTCTGGAACCATTCCCAATGTTGCCCCCCCCCCCCCCCCCCCCCCCGTGTCAAAAGGCATTTGCCTGCAAGGAAAATCCTTTTTTTATTTTTTTTAAGCGATAAGGTGCCAAAACTATATATTTTTCAATCCCACGCTGTGCTTAACACATAGAAATGAATGGATTCACTTCTAAAAGGACGTCTACTGTACAGTATGTGAGTCTGTCGGTTTTACTGGTCGCCCCAGTGGTGGAAGAAGTACTCGTCTTCTTTATTTAAAGGCAGAATGAGTGGGATTTGTCGGTTGCAGTCTGTTAACGGTAATGGTCATAGTTGGCCCCTCCTCCTCGGCTCAAACGGCACCAAGGAGTGCACGCCCCCTGACAGCGGGGAGGCCTCGCCACCACCGGGTCAAAGCCGGCCCTTCAGCTCCGTCCGCCCTGCGTTAAGCTTCGCTACGTTCCTGTTTTATTTATCGCTGTGTGGCACCATTTCCTCTTGGATGCGTTGCTTACAGCTTAGCTCACAGAGAAGGAGGTGTGCTCAGAAGGAGCATTAGAAATTACTCTTATTAGACCGTTTCATAATTGTTCCCCAGCTAAATTACATAATGATCACATTGACCTTTCCACAGTCCTGCTCAGTAGTCTGAGTTGGTGCATTCGGGAAAGTGAATTTAATGAGTGCAGTTTTAATGTGTGGCTCAATGATGCTGCTATCTTGTACTCCATTATTAATCATACTTAAAAAAAAAAGTTGGTTCTGTTAATTATTGCAAATGTGTTACAGTGAAAATGCCAATGTAGCTTGAAAGCCTCTGGGTATGTTCAAAGGAAGTGATGCGTTGTTTGCGCTGGAAGAGCTCCTCGTGAAACGTTGAAGTCAGCTAGAAGCAGATAGATGGCTGCAGACGAGCACTGTCTCAGTAAGTTCTCTATGACTCCATTAGAACACGTCGGATGAAACTTTAATGTTCCCTGTGGGTGAATTGGATCATTACACCTTCATGTTAGAGGGAAGCTCTGAACATATACCATGTTCTGGCATCCTGCATTTACTATAAATGAGCAGGGGGGAGCTTCTAATGAGGCAGACGACTTTGGCTTTAATGATGAAGTCCAGGTTCAACCCTCTGTCACATTAGCATCTCTCCCTGCCCAAGTGTCCTTGAGCAGGGATCTCCGCCCGGCTCCGGCTCCGGAAGAATGCTGTCCTGCAGCTGAACCCCGAGGATAATGGAGTAGAGTAAACACAATAAGAGGCCAGTCACCCGCAGTGACTCTCATTGATTCTTCACTAACGCAGACACAAATTCTATTTGAAAACAAAACGAGGAGGGAGAAATGATGCGGTGCCGCGGGTTCTAAAATCGAGAGAAGCAGCCGTACGTCTTGTCTCTCGCTGTCAGCCGCACGCTGTGAAAGTGAGGCGGAAGATGAAAAAGAGAATTGGGGGGGGCGGGGGGGGGGTGTAAGAAAACAGGATTGAGTGAGACTGATTGTAGCCTGCAGAGGGCAACCATTACGCTCACCAAATATCATTATCAGCTTTTCAATAAGGTTGCAGCCGTCAGATAGCGAGCGCAGACAGCGTTGCTGATCCTCCTCCTTGCTCCAGCTGCACCAGGTGCAACATGTTATTTGGTTGCAATTCAATCTGGCTACAAGGCCACAAGGACCGGAGGCTTTACTTATTGCTCGGATCCCAGAACAAATCATGAGCCCGGCAAATGTTGAGGGGAACGGGCTGCCCCGGGGGAAGCGGCTGGAGGGGCCGGATGGTGTTTGGGTGTGCGCTGTTGTTTGGATGTGCGCTGTTGTTTTGAGCGATTACACAATGATTACCACCCTTGTGCTGGATGTACGCGGCGGTACAAGGGCACTTGGGGGATTCATAGTGTTCTTCTTTATCAAAATTTAAATTGCTTTGCTGATAAAGCCTATCCAAAGTGAAAGCATATTTCAATAGATTATCCCCCCCCCCCCCCCCCCCTCCTGCAAAGCCCCAACGCTCATCACAGGCCAAAGCTAACGAGAGATAAGAAACTGGAGATAAGGGAGTTTGGGCTTGCGGGGTGTTCTTTTGCTTTATTGTGTAGAAAGGTTATAAAAAAACAATCTAAATAGTCTCCAGCAGATATCAACAGAGAGAGCGTTGGTTGGTTTGGATGAAATAAGAGAGGAGGGGGTCCCATAGAATACAAGTAGGGAGCCCATCTGTCACTGCAGTCTGGCTGAAGTTGGCCCACGCCTCTCTGTTTTGATTATTTTCTTATCTCTCTCTCTCTCTCTCTCTCTCACTCACTCACTCACTCACTCACTCACTCGCTCGCTCACTCACTCACTCACTCACTCACTCGCTCACTGGCTGGCGGTGACTAACAGTGACCCACTGGATTGCTTCCGAGCCCATATTTCCTGGTCTGACTGCTGCATCGCGATCCATTCTGAATGTCAGTGGATTTATTCTGAGGCTTGCAATTCTCACAAAGCGGCAAAAAGAATGACTTGTAAAGTGAAGACACATTGATCAAGTGAACTGCCATGTTGAACACGTAGCTAACACTCAGAGAAGGCTAAAGATGAACGGTGTGATGATGAAAGTGAATAATTGAAAAAATGCTGTAGAAGTGGACTTTGACTCTGGCTTTGATCTGATGGACGTATAAATGTATCGGTCGCACGAAGCCGTCTTGTTCTTGACTATCTTTAATAGGATTCACATGAATTCTAAGAGTTTCAAACTGAAAAACATGGCCGACTGAGTGACAAAAGGCGTTTAACTGGGAAAATTCCAAATATCTTCCAAATATGGAAGAAATGCTGAAAATTCTCACATTGGAATCACTGAAACAATCAACTCTCTTATCAGAATAGTTGCTGATTAATTTTCTTTAATTGAACGTTATCTTTTTAACGAGCAGATATTCTGGATGCTGCATATACGCGGCACCGTGTGGCTTTCAAAGACCACACGGGCATCCGTGAGATACATTGCACACCCGACACTCTCCCTATTTGCCAAACAATCACTCTTTGCCTGCTGCTGTGATTTTTCTCCGCCCTGGATTGCGTCCTGTCCAAGTAAACGGTGTCTTTGAAGTACCCCCCCCGCCCCCCCTCCCCCAATGTTAATAGCCATGGCACCTTTAATGATGAGGCAACGGACAAGGCCTGGGAGAAATATTAGCTCGGCAAGGTCGTAGCAGACAAGGTCCCCATCTGTCTCTGTGCAGCCTCGGTGGATCCCGGGCCCTTACATTACTGTGGCCCCCGGGGCAGGGAAAATGGGTCATCAATCTGATTTAGGGAGCCTCTGGCCAATGCTGTCATTCCCAGCGCTGAATAATACTAGTTACCTCTCCCGTCACTTTTTTTTCTCTCGCAGGTAAATTCAAGATGGCTGGCGATGTTAAAAACCGGCCCGTGTGTCGTGGCGTCGCTGAGCCCAGACCTTCGGAGAGCTTTGCGTCGCATTACATCACACCCAGCATGACGAGCCGCCACGGCTATCTGAGTGCAACGCTGGCAGTAAAGAGGAAAAGAATGGAGCAGAAAAAGAAAGTAGCAACATCTGTTCCTTTTTTTTTATTTTTACACACCGGTGAATATACTGCTGCTGTGTATTTGAGAGCAACTCCCTGCCGTGGTCATGAAGTTTTAAGTCTGTCGGTAAACCCGATGGCCAAAACACTTTGCTCCAACTACAGAGCTGAGACACCGTGTAGAAGAGGATCAGCCTTGCCCGGTAGCTCTTTCCTCCTCACAAAAAAAAAACAACCACACCTCGACTCTCTCCAGCCGTGGGATTTGTTGTTGCGGCGTAGAAATGTGGCGTAAACGACAAGCTTCTGTGGCCACACAGCACTGTTGATAATGAGTCTGTAATCCATTCGATAGCCTCTAAACAGGGTGAGACTCTTATGAGCCCCAGCCAAGAAAAAGGCAGCCAAACAGCCCCCTGAGGTAGACATTACCATAAAGAAATGAGCGTGAAGAGGAGCAGCGGTGTAGGTCACCGCTGCTCCAACCTCTCCACGTTTGGTGGATCTTTGCACAAGGGATGTTTTGAAAATGAAAGGGTGGGAGGAATCCCCCCTCCCCCCTTCTCAACGATTCTTCTGTAATTTCCTTTTCACGCTTCGTTTTCCAGTCCCTCCAATCCCCGGCTGTCATCTTATCGGCCTTGCCCACCTATGAAGCCTCCTCTTAAGCAGCTCCCGCACAAACAATAATGTCACGTTTGACTGCCAGTGTACATTTGCTTATCTTATGCCGAAAGGATCCGGGGCGAGTGGGAAGGGGTCGTCTCCGCAGAAGGGTTTAACAAAACCCAGTTCTTCTCTTCTCAGCATCCCTCTAATGTGACACAAATCCCTCCAACAGAGGAATGGCTTCTCCATTCTCGGGTTGCTTCAGGTAGTCGTATTTTATTTTATTTTATTTTTTAGGGAACCCCCCCCCCCCCCCCCTCCCCTGGCTCTGGGTGTTTTTAAAAAACCTTGGCAGCTGCCCAAGAAGCGAGCGGGTGGACTGGGCCGAGCTCGCTGTGCTCCCGCAGTCTTTGAACCTGATTCCTGCAAAAATCCACACATTGTTATTCACCTGGAACCTGCTGTTTGGTTGACTTCCAGACCCAAAACAGAATTATATCAGTTCTGCTCTGCACTTCTCCGACAATTCGGCTCCGCTCCCGGCTTAGCTCTTTATTCTCTGCGTCACGTCTGAATCCGAACATCCCCGTAGAGTTCCCTCCCTCTGCACACCGTGCGATAGTGCGCTTTTGTTCTTTGTTTCTGGCAAGGTGAATATCGTCGAGGGACCGTTTAATAAGAGAAGGATTGCTTGGAAGGGACAAGAAAGGGCCTCAGGTGGAGAACCTCCCCCTGATGAGGATTAGTTTTCATCCTGCATATGCAAATGACATTGATTAAGCCGTAGACCTCCCCTGCTTCAGTGTGGCATTCCTCTCCTGCAGGTAATCTCTGGAGAGAGTACTGCAATTCAGCCCTGGGAGACAATGCTAATAGCCAAAGATGAACTGCAGTCATCACGAGCATCATTTTGTGGCTCACAGACCGAGGGGTGGTGGCAAATCGCATAGACACATCATTGAACAACTGGTGTTTGTCTTTCCTGATCTGCATGCTGATTAGCATGATGAGTAACATACTTCTCTGTTCCTGAAATGCACTGGATGCTTCATGTAGTCCATGGCTATACAGGCTTATCGTCTCCCCATGCTGGGACTTTTAACGTCTTAATCCCCCTGCATATTGCGGGAGATTATCTTTCTAAAATTAACTAGCCCCTTGAGACTGCAGAGATAGCAGCTGCTTTTTTGCCACTTGGCAAGTTTTCAACAAACAAAGTGGCTTATTGCATTCGGGAGAGTGTGCTCACATTAGCTTTTTAAAAGCGGTGCGATTATGGGACTATTATGCAGTTTCCACTGCCGCTTGGTGCATTCAAAGGGAGGAAACGTTTGCGTGCAGGTTGGGGGATTCGGAAGCATTTTTTTGTGGTTGTTGTTGTTGTTGTTGTTGCAAAGGCTGCTTGGCAGCATATGGGCTCTGCATGTTGCTGTGCTGGGAAATAAAGATTCTGAAGGGCTGCATCTCCCACTTCTGGCATTTATGAGAGGTAGTCAATCTAATTTACCCAGAGAGGTAGTCAATCTAATTTACCCAGAGGTAGACTTAAGCCGACGTATCCTCTGGAACAAAACGCACTGCATCTTCTTTGAAACAAAATATAGATTAATCATGCCTATGGCTGCGAGTAAACAAGTTTTAATTAAAGCACATTGATTGTAATTCAAGTTCTCATATTGCCAGAAAGCATCAACTAATCCTCTATATTGCCGGGGTTTCCGAGAACAAACATATGGCTGGACTCAGCGGGTTAAAAAATTTAATCACTACTCAACTTTTGTTATTGATGTCGATCAATCTGAATCATCAGTCGTTAACGGCATCCTGTCTTCTTCGTCTTCGCGCTACGATACACAGAAATATGTTCACACAATGTTTTGTTTGTGGCCGATTATGTAGGAACAGAATGCCTGTGTATGACATAAAGAGGTTAACGGATGAATTAAAAAATCTCTTGAGAAGATGACACGGATAATAATTGAGTGAATTGTTGTTTTAAACGGTGTGAATGTTTGACGCTTTCACACTACACGTCCATTAACGACAACACAATGACATTTGTAAACGGTAATAAAGTAGTGCAAAGGGTGCTTGAATAAATATGGAATCATTAATGTAACATGTTGCTTTATGTACAGTACATTAGGTAGATTTTGCCAATGCAGAAGTGTCTTAAAGCTGCATTCTCTCTAATGACCACCAGGGGGCGAAAAACAAGTGTGTTTTCATAGAAGTCTATGAGAAAATGACTCTACTTCTCTCTTGATTTATTCCCTCAGTAAACATTGTAAACATGAGTTTATGGTCTCAATCTCTAGTTTCAAGTCTTCTTCAATACAGCATGATGTTCATTTAGTAAATGATGGTCCATTTAGAGTCAAATAGACCATAAAGCAGGGGATGCTTTAGGGGCGGGGCTTACTGTGATTGACAGGTCGCTACCTCTAATAGAGCTGTATATGGCGTCTGTATGTCATTCCTCCACATTTCAAATATGGCAACATTTGTTCATTGGTTGCGAAAAAAAATAACAACATGGCGACGGCCGTAATCCAAGATGGCGACGTCTACTTCTTATATACAGTCTTATATATATGGATGAACTGCAGAAGGATTGATGTTTTGTTTTTGTCATGTTCATGTTCATGCACTAAGGCGGCTCACACAGATACTGGTATTGAAAAGATGCAGCTTTTTATATTATAGACTGTTATAGTCTGTTTGTTTTTAAATAAAAAGTTCTGCTTGTATTCATTCTTGAAAAAGTAGTGCCATGTGCAGTCCTATAGAAAGTCTAGGATGCATTGAGAACTGTTGACGGGTGAATCGTAATCGAATCTTGAGGCCAGTGAAGACTTGCACCTCTTGGGGTCAGTGGGGAGGGATGGGGGGGGGGTAGGTGGTTGTTTGATGTCGGTGAGGGATATGAAAGTGGGTGAATCAAACGTGCAGAGAAATAAAACATTGAGGTTGTTGACCCGTTGGTGGGTCTCCACAGTGTGAGGGGATGTTTTCCTGTAGCAGGCCTCTCCACACACACACTCAGGATCCTTGGCTGAAAAATAACCGGGTTTTTTTCTGCATTTCATACTCGCTCCACTTTGCTTCTGTGATCTTCTTTGTCAGTGTGTCTCTGGTCCGGTTGTAGACCTGCTCCTTGGCCTAAGGAAGCTTTCACAATTTAACTGTGAAATAGGGTTCATTGTACTTGTGTGTGTGATGGAGATTTTAGTCGACACGCACGTCCTCACATCAACCAATGTGAGACTTCACAGTATCAGTGAGTTCATCCGGGTCTGTAGCTGCAGCCTCACAAACACACTGTAACTCCAGCTTTGCCTTGTTGCTCCATCTCTTCACAGTCTGGACCACAGGCGTAGCACATTTAAGTTCCTGCCTGTGCAGTAAATTGGGCCAGACGTTGAAAAGGAGAGTCGCAAAGCTGCACGTCCTTTAATAATGTGTAGCAATGGTCCACTCTGTTATTATCCCTGGTGGGACACTTACTGGATTTTGGCAGATTGTGGCCGAGGTTTTGCCCTGTTAAAGTCCCCTGCAGGGAATAAGTCATTAATACTGCACATGGTCATGAGTCTCTGTGTAAATGTCACCACATGTCTGCAGCTAAATGTCCCCTATTATAAGAAATCAATTCTGGAGTTGTAATGTTAATACAATGGTCATGAATTGATTTTGTATTATGCAGTTATTTTTTTTTTCTGGAATGTAAGTGGTCCATTGAAGAGCTCCTGCCAGTTCATTTAAACGAGAGCTACAATGACAAAGCAAGGATGCGCACCAGCAGATTCTTATACAGCCTTTTTACTGGTAGCCTAGAAAGTGTATTATCCTTATTAAATATGCCTTATTAGAAACTATTTATTACTCCTAGCAATTAAGTTCATACAAAGTCTTTTAAAGGAATGCATTGTTCCTTTTTGAGTTTGAACCCCCCACTGGTCTGCTAAATGAATGGTAACTAATGTAACACAAAGGCTCGGAGACTTTATTGTAATGATCTTAGCTTGGTAGTAATTTGCAACAGCGGGGATGCTGGCTTTTATTCTGCTGCTGCATTAATGGGGAAACTCAATGCACAGAATTCATTCCCTGTCACAGACTTCTCATTCTTAAGGCCTTTTACATGCCTGTGGACGTGACCAATAAACGGCACAAAATTCAAAATTATACATACTGGCAGCGATGCGAACTTGCGACAGTTGCAGCACTTTTTTTAATAAAACGTTCAAATAGATCTGTGCAGGCAGAAGAGGAGCAACTGGGATCCTCCTGACCCAGAGCAGCGTCTGGCAGTCTGTCTGATGTAAACTGTTGTGTCTCCTGAGATACTGTAAGATATTTTATTGAGTTTCCTTTTAGCAAAATGCTCTGCAGGAATTTGATTTCTCTCTGGTGAACAGTTACGTAGTGTATATGTCCAAGGCTTTTATTGTGAAAGGTATGCGCTGCCTTTGTCAATGTGGAAAAGTTTGCTGTCTTGGTTGATGCCTTTATTGCCTTCACCTCGTTCTGAAAACAAATGATGTTGCTTCATCACCCCGTTCTATTTGCATTCTGTGTGAATGTCTTCATGACAAAAACAACAGTTTGAAAAAAAATAAATTGATGTGCGAATTAATCGCACATGCAAAACACCCCGGGCGTGTGAAGGCCTTTATTTGGGAGCCTGAAGAGTCTTTCACAGCATGCACTGAATATAAAGGCAGGAAAACAAGCTACGGGCTGCTAGTTTGTCACAGAGCAATCACACATTCACATAATAAGTCACACTTTCACCTGTGGGTAATTTACAGTCATTAATCCTCTGTGTTTAGAGCGTGGGAGGAAAGCCTGATGAACATGCACAAGGGACCACGGTACAAATGTTTAATGGATTAAAAGTGACGTATCGGTTATCAGAATAGAAAAGATTAGCTCCACCTCGACCAACTACAACGGTGAAATCCTGCTTAATGCATCAGTAATAATAATCCAATAATACTGTATCATAGATGATGCTGCGTAATGCAGTCACCAAAATTGAAAAACCAAAAATCTACCCAACGAACGAATAGTCGACTATACGGGTCCAGCTCTTCAAAATGCAGTACAAACTCATAAACATTTGTAAATTGGAGTTTACATCATAGTCGTCGCGATGTCACCCGTTGGTTTGTGGACTGCCGTTATAAAAGCCTCGGGTTCGCCATCTTGGATTACGACCGTCGCCATCTTGACTTTTTTGCAACCAGTGAACGGAAGTTAGAATATTTGGACTGTGGAGGACAAAGTTTACGGAGGTAATAAATCAAGAGAGAAGTAGTCATTTTCTCATACAACCAGAGGAGTCGCCCCCTGGTGGACATTAGAGAGAATGCAGGTTAAAGACACTTCAGCTTTGGCTTCACTTTTCAGAACCGGAGGTTTGCCTCCTGGTTTAAACGCAAGGCTGGGATATGTGTATGCTAGCGATTTAACGAACACTAGCGGTACCAATTAGCATAAGACGGGTGATGATTGACCGGTTGCTGCTGCTGCGTCACTCCTTCGCATTTCAAATATGGTGACTTCTGTTCATTAGTTGCAAAAATCCACAAATGGCGACGGCCGTAATCCAAGATGGCGACGGCAAAATCGCCGAACACACAGATACTGGTATTGAAAAGATGGAGCTTTTTACATTATAGACTGTTGTAAATGCTATGGCAGTGTAACAAAGCCCAGATTCCTCACAGAAGATATGTCTACATGGGTTTCTGTAGATTAATCCCCCCCCCCTTCTCTGCAAACCAAATGTCCTTGTCTGACTCACAGGCCGGTCTGCTCTCACCGGTGGTCTGGAGTGGCCACTTTAAAACAAGGGCCGCAGTAAGAAACTGAAGCCGACATAAAAAATTCCAAGAGTAATGAGGGCTCGTATGGCTTTTTACCTGTATCGATGCCTGTGTGTGCTTTTATAGAATTATGCTCATTATTCACTATTTGGTGCTGAAGTGTGTTCCGCTTCAACTCACTCCCTGGTAATATAAGCTATTTTATAGAGTGCATCTA
Organism: Leptoclinus maculatus; assembly: GCA_032191485.1. Lineage (NCBI taxonomy): Eukaryota > Metazoa > Chordata > Actinopteri > Perciformes > Stichaeidae > Leptoclinus > Leptoclinus maculatus. Next base: position 16,566,963 of record JAVDOI010000012.1, read on the forward strand.
TTACCTGTAATCTGATAGAGATTTAGCAGCAGTGTATGGGTGCTCTGCTGCAGCCTCCTTTGTGTGCAGTAAAGCCCAGACTCAGACAAGTGAGTCATGTTGGAAGTGACAGCAGATATTTATCACTGCCACTGTTTATGGTGCATGAACACTTCTTTTTTTTCTTTCTTGTCAATCTGAAGGCCTGAGCCGGAGAGTTAAGCGCTAATAAGACAGCCTCGGTGCTCATCTCGCGCCCTCCTCTCCTCTGTCAGATGAAGGGAGAGATCTGAGCGCGTCCTGGAGAGCCTCCCCCAGTGATCATTGGGTAGAAATAAAGCCGATTGCTTAAATAAATAAGAATAACCACCACCACTATCTGGCTGGATGTGTTGCAGAGGTAGAGGTAGATTTTGCCCCATCAATGTTTGAATGTGTGAAAATCTAAAAAAGCGTTAAAGGCTTTTCATCGTGTGCACAGAGCGGAGGCAACTGGGTTGCTGCTGCTGTATGCTGGCAAGCACACACTTTTCACAAGTAGGACTTGCTCCCATATCAGCATTGCCTTTTTTTTTTTTTTTCTTTTGAAAACATGATGAATTATTAAATAATAAATAGCTGGAAGCAAGGAAAATGTCATCAGTGCCTCAACTTGATTTTTCCTGAAGTGATAAAAGGAGAAAAAATAATTATCTTCCAGTATTCAGTTTGTACAATTTGTTCGTTTTGAAGCCTAAAGATCACTCGCTAACCGGTTTCTTTTTTTAAAAGATAATACCTGGATTCTCCTCACAACAACATGTGATGATGTTTTGCATTCTGCCACGCCAGCGTCTCCAACAGGTTAAGAAAACCCTGAAAAAAAAGAGAAGAAAACACTTACTGCAAAACGAACCGCGTAGAAAAAGACCCTGAAGGGAATGGATTTCTATTTGCTTTTGGTCTCAGCCCGATCATGATGTACCCACATCCCTGCAGCTACGTTGTGATTGCTGAGGTCGTCTCCTAATGGCTTGCTGTTTACTTTCACTGCACTTTCCAAATCGCCTGTATCACCTCGCGAACTTTAGACACACGTTTTCTAAAAAGCATCCGGAGAGTGAACGGGATGGGGGGAGGGGGGGGGGGGGGGGGGGGGTGATGCTGCTTTTTGCTTTACCCGGCATCTCCCTGGTGCACCCATGCGTCTCTGAGGCCTTCGTCACTCAAGGTTCCAGCATATTTCCACTCTCAAATGAAGGGAATTCTCTATTATTTAGCTGCTAATATGGCTCCTGATGGCCTCAAGTCTGACAGGATGAGCTTGAGTTTGATGCTTTCCTGCACTTTAGACCCGCCTCAACGTAAAAAGGGTGCCGACTCTGGCCACACTGGTCATTTTATCTGTTCTCCTCGTTTCCTGCTAGTTGCATTAGCCTGCCCGCTGGGGTTTCTTTTGGCACATTAAAACAGATTTGGGTTAATAATTGATGCTGCGATTTATGGACTCCAGTGCCTGAGGTTCAATTGTAAGCCTCCACTTAAAAAGAAAGCATGCCTCTCATTGCTGCCTCTGCCTCAGAGTGCTGTGATTTATAACTTCAGTTTTGACGGCGTGCAATTTATTGTGCGAGGCTCCGTTGAGGAAAAAGAACCAGACGTATCATTTTTCATACAACAGCCATTTTGATGTGATTGCGTTTGAGTTTCGGATTTCTCCTTCACACATCAACTCGATACAGTGGGAAAAAAAACAAAAAAAAAGTATTGATCTATGCACCCCGAGCAGTAAATCTATTTGTATTTGTGCTGCGCCGGGCTCCTGGGTCTCGTCTTTGATTAAGAAACTGTGCCTGAAATGAATGTTCAACACCACTAGACTAGACTGGTCGTGACATTACGGCTAAAGATCTGTAGGACAATAATCGATAGTGTAACGTAGGCGATCAGAGAAAGTGTGATCGGCTTTCATTAACATTCTGAGGAGGCTGTCAAGAATTACATGGTTCATAATATTTTTGCTTTAATAGCTTCTTCTAAACAAATATGGAAGTGGGAGTCGTATATTTCCTCCGAATGTGTCGTTCAACTAAATGTCTCAGTGAATCGGACTCGTACGATCCAGATTGTTGGATAGAAGAGCAAAGTCTGAAGGTATCCAGACTTTCAGTGTGACTCTATGATTGTCAGTCGGTCGGTCCAGACTGAAATATCTCAACATCTATTGGGTGGAATGTCATGAAACTTCATTCCGACATTCTTTGTTCACACACTCTGAGAAATGAAGGTGCTAACTAGAACCATAGGGTTCTTTGGCTTGTCCTCACAGGAGAACTCTTTTTTTTGTTCCTGATAGAACCTTTATAGGGTTCCACCTGGAGCCTAAAACCTAGGTTATACCTAGAACCATCTGTGAAAGGTACCACCTTTATTTCCACCTTTTTAACAGTGCTAACAAGAACCTACCCAGAGCATTGTTCCGAGAATTCTTTTATGTTCCAAGGGTTTCATCTTGAACCCACCCAGGGGGTTCTACCGAGAACCCTTTCATATTTCAAGGGTTTCATCTTGAACACACCCAGGGGGTTCTGCATTGTGGGCTCTACCTTTTTTAAGCCGGGTGAGCAGAGCAGCGTACGTTCCACCCGATGACTCGCGGTAGAAAGACAACTTTAAAAAGCACCGTGCCACTGGAAGGATTCTGCACATTAAGCACTTCTTTTAGTGACTCAGAATCAGGTGTGAATATTTGGCATTTCTAGCGTTCCTCAAAGACTATAATTCTTTTCCTTTTTCAAGGAAGTTAATGAGGGAGATGAGGATCCATTCCCAGCAGAGCGGAATATAAAGCAGGAGAAAGCATTAAGAAATACACCTGGCTTCAATCCCCTGAAAAGAGGGATTGCTACCATTTCCAGCTCCATTATAATTTTTCTGTTTATGTCGCTCTCTGGAGCTTCAGGAACTCTGAGAGGATTTAAACGTCCTTCAGTCGCCGTGTCTTTCTCCCCTTTGCCTTTTGATTTATAGATTTGATTTTCAGCTTGAAAGCAAAAAAAAAAAAAGAGGAAAGAACTCCAAAAGGAGGGAGAGAACCCCCCCCCCCCCCCACCATCATGACACGGAGGAGCTTAAAGCGAGCTGAAAGGTGGAGGGAATGGGAAGGATATAAAAACGCCCGTTGCAGGCTCCCACGGATGAAATATGACAAATTGTCGGAAACCATGTAACAAAACGTGATGTGTAGCAAATGAACTGGGCTTTATTCAATCCCCGAGCAGCCGTGAGGAGTCCCATTCTGCTCCGTCTGCATTGTGCCGGGCCCTGTGTTCGACGGGACTCTTGCCGGGCACCCATTAACTTCTACAATACGCAATCATTCACTCCCTCTGAACTCGGTAAACACACAGTGCTCCCTGGTGCTCTCGTCCACTGTGAGCAGTGATTTCTCAGCAGGAGGTGTCACTTAGGGATAGGCACCCTGATTTGACCGTGACGCCGTAGTGCATCCAAAACAAGCCGTGACTATTCTAACCCAAGTGGTATGAATAAATGCACTTCCTCACCTTGACTCTCTCTCTCTCTGTATGTGAGGGAGATCAGCTGGGGTTGACTCTAAAAAAGGCCCCCAGTGTGCAGACAGTGGGCCGGGCCCCGGGGGGGGGGGGGGGGGCAGCTTTTGTGACCCACAGTTCCAGCCAAGGTGCTCCTATGGGAACACTGGGCCATGGGGAGCCCAAAAGGGAGACAGACCGTGGCCGAGAGACAGCGGGGGGATACTCGGGGACCGAGGAAGCACAGAGCTCAGTGAACAGATAAACCCAGGGGATTACTGTCGGACTGCACGCTCCTCAGGCTCGCACATGGTCAAAATGAGGAGCTTGAACCTCCTTTTTAATTGAGTTAAGGCCCTTTTTAGCCAAAGGAGGGGACACACGGTGCACGAGGCGAAGGCCATGAGCGTCGATTCTAGTGGGTGTCTCCTACACATTTGATTTATCGTCATTTTTCGATAGCCATGTGCCGTAGTTTGTAAATTTCCACCTAATAAGCGAGAGATTAGTTCATGTGCATGATGAAGTGCGCAGCGGCAAGCAGTCAGGCAAAGCTAATTCTTCAAAAGTGTGTGTGTGTGTGTGTGTGTACCTTTTTTTCCCTTTTTCTTTTGTGAATGCTTTTCAAACTCTGAAGACTGCAGGGGCAATTATGTGAAATAAGTAGGCCTGCCCTCCACCGCAGTCCTCACTAGCAGCTCCGTATGGTAATGAGCTGTGTAAGATGAAGAAAACATGTTCTTTGCAACACAAACAGCACTGCAGTTAATTCGAGCAGCACGGGCGTAATCCACTCACACGCTCGCAACACTCTTCACCAGCGTGAAGTCCATGTGAGGAATGGAGGAATGAGCTCGTTTGCAATGAATCGATTATTTTAGAAAAATGTGATACTTTGGAAGGAAGGCTTGTGCAAAGACATCACTGTGATCGTACGAGACCAGCTAAAAGATGATGGAATCATATATCGAGATATCGTGACACACATTTAAGTCATCTTAAATTGATAATGACTAGCACATACTATTCAAATTCCTCAGAAAACAAACTATTGTCTTAATCTGATTACTCAGCATTTGTGTGCATCGATACCATTATTTATCGTCTTTTAATGGAATCGTATCGTGATTAAATCGTATCGAGGTATCATGATTCGTGGTACACATTTACGTCCTCTAAATTGATAATATTAGCACACGCTAACTCAGACTTCTCAGAAATCTCAAACTATTGTCTCAATCAGATCATTCTGTATTTCTGTGCATTCGTGTGAACATAATCAGTGTTTAGCTGGAATTATTATTTTTCTCTCTAACTTCACTTGAAACTGTTTATGTTAATTTGTGTGCACTAAAGTTCTTATTAAATGAGACAACACTTTTCCTTTGTCAAGTATTTAATCCACACAGGAGTATAGAAAGGGCTACCATGTGATCTCCTTCATTTAGACTGTTTACTTATTGAACTCCAAGAAGACTATATTGTGATATATATTGTGATATATATTGTGATATATATTGTGATCGGGATATGAAATGACCCGTATCGTGGTAGAAGATTTTGGCCAATATTTCCCAGTTCTAGCTGCCAGAACAATAAATGGAAATGAATAAACAGCGAGGAAGCTGGCAGGAAGCTGGCAGGAAGCTGGCAGGAAGCTGGCCGGCCAACGTGAAAGAGATGATGAGGTTGTGAGGTCCGTCTGCAGTATATGCGCTCATTGACATGAGGATTGTTTTGGTGAGTTAAAAACTCGGCGACATTTGTCCAGTTGGGCGTATCTCTCTCTGTGTCACGTCACGAGTCACAACATCCTCAGAACTAAGCGTCTGTATTTGTGCAAAGCGCTCAATCTTTACCTCGATGACGTATATAAATTAAAAACCAGAGCAAACCACGGATGAATAACAATGGTACGCCTTCAGCGGCACACATTGTACTGTAGAAAATGTCCCGATGTTCATCACAGTGAAGGTTTTTCAACTGTTTCCACTGAATTCTGTCTGTTTTGTTGTGAACAAACTTAACTGTGAATTTCCAGGAAAAATGACGACGCTTTACATTACTTGAGGGAAAAAAAAGAATCGTGACGTAAAGAAACATGTAACTACTTGAGAAGGCATGGACGTAGTGACTGTAATGTAAGTAATTAGATCCGTTCATATTTTAAATCATTAAATTCCTGATTCTTTCCATTTGTTGTTTCTTGGTAACTACTTAGGAGTTCTGCAGTGTTAAATAATGAGTCAGCATTTTTTTGGACTTCCAGTCCCTCGTCTTGAAGTCGATGGGATTTTAATGTTTTGTTCTACGGTATAAAATACGTCATTTACATGTCTTACAAAAGAGGCTAAATGAGACTTCATCACACCTTCTACCCTCCTTCACAGCCTCGTTGTGTTTATACTCGCGCTCATGTGACCGCGGTGTCGTTTCTTTATAGAGCTAACGTTAGCTTTTAGGGATTGCATTAACGTTTCAAAAATCATAAAAGTGGTGTTCATTTGTGAAGATTATCTCGCTGAACAAAATGTGTAAGTATCATAAATGTTTGTTTTTATTTTTGCAGTTATCCAAAATCTAATTGAATAAATCCCATCGGCTCTTTGTCGAGGAAAACTGTGCGATGCTAACAAATACGTCATCCTTCTAGTCACCATTTCCTCCTACAACGGATCGTATGATATCATTTTTTGTGCGTTTTTACTACAAAAACATGCAACATGTGTCAATTACCGCTACATGCATGCGGCCTTTTCAAAATAAACTTTTGTTAGTTTCAGTTAGCTTCAGGCAACAAAACCACTTGGTTAGCTTTAGGAAAAGATTGTTGTTTGGGTTGAAATAATCACGGAAGTACGCAAGTTACGTGACAACAACATCAACGTTGACTTCTCCTTTCACGCGGGGAACGAACTGCGGCCTCCTGGATGAGAGGCGGTCTTTATACGTCTTCGTTAGAGACTACGTGGATAACATGCCAATACATTTTGTGAGTTATTTTTCGTAGGTATTGCGACGTAATGCTGGGTGAGACCAGCCCGCTCTATTGTATTGTGAAATGTTACCATACATACAGTATTTATTGGAGCTAAAACACTATTTTTTTACATTGGTTTCTTTTGGTTTTGGCAGATGAATGGTGGTGATCTGGTCATCTGTCTATCGTTAAGCAGGCATGTCCTCCCCCCACACACACACCCACACACACACACATGGGGAGGGGTTGTTAAGAGTCATTCACAAAGACTGTGGATGAAACCACCTCCATCACAATGCACCACGAAGACACTCTCGCTAAAAGCGTTCACACAGGTTCCAGAGCTGCTGGAAAGGTCGGCTAATTAACAGACACGAGGCGACAGGCATTCGCCATCGCAATCAAATCTGCGGCTGAAGTCCTCCCGGCTAACTAACACACAGCTGCACCCACTTATCGCATAAAGTCCAGCGGACCGTGAGGTTACCTATCAAAACAACGGCCCAGTCACCCACTAATAGGGCCTCTGGAAGGTTTCCAGGACCGCGTGGGTGGGGGAGGTCAGCACCTAAGGGTCCATTAATGACATTTATAAGACCTCTGATCATTATCCACACAGGCTCCCAATCAGGGTACTTGAATCTTTCACGGGGTAATATTCCCTTTTTTTCCTTGCTTGTCATTTTTGCTCTAAAACAGCATCTCTGCATGTAACCGTCTGAGCGGACGCCTTGTCATGTAACACCAGTTTCAAAGTGGAGGAAGAAAAAATAAAGGCTAATGTTAACAAGCTCCCCCCCCCCCCCCCCCCCCCCCCCCCCCCCCCGCAGTTCTGTATTCCGGTGGCCACTTGTGCCTTATCTGTCTATCTTTCACATTTCAGAGTGCGAATGGGTCCTGAGCTTTACAGAGACGTAATTAGAAGGGAGCCGGGATGACAGATGGATTACAATCATAATTGAGAGCGTGGCGAGCCTGTCGTCCTATAGCTGCAGAGCACACCTGCTTTGTCTTTGGCATAAACAGCCAGAAGAGGTAAGAATTGTTCTTCACGCCAGTAGAATTACAATATGTTTTCCTTTCACCCCCCCCCCCCCCCCCCCCCTCCTTGTGGATTCAGATCAACAGTGATGAAGTGTAGATAGCGGGGATTTTATTATACCAAAACAGATGGTGCAAAATTAGACACTGGGGGGGGGGGGTCTGGCAGCTCAGTGACCTTCATGTTGCTAATCTAACATTGCCCCTACATTGATCCAACATTAACACCTCGACCCCTCACAGAATATGCATGACTCCAAACGGGGCTCGGTGGCCTGCTTGCTTTCGAACAAATCACCCCGACATGCAATTACCTCCCTGCTCTGGAGGTATTTGGTTCCTGTGGATACGACGGCCCCCCCTTTTCATCCCAGTCTGGGAATTAAGCAGGTTTCCAGGGTTAATTAAGTTTGACGGACGGACCCCATTGTGCATGGTGTCGGCCCGAAAAAAGGGAAACCGCATTGCCTCTTGTCCTGGAGGTTGATTTTTTTTATTGTTCCCTGATTCTTCGTTCATTGAGGCGAGCACACAGTGCCGGCGCTGTAATTGACTTGAAGTAGACTGCATCAAGGCAGACGTGTTATTGAATGCCTTAAACAAAAGCTCCGGTGTCTCTCATAGGAGCTTGTTATTCATCTAGTGGGATGCATCCCCCCCCCTCCCTCCCCCCGGCGTATGGACACCATGGCTGTGTTTGTTTGTTTGGTCAGCTACACACTGAACATAAACCTGCTCCAGATTAGATGTTCACATTCCTCCTTGCCTGTTGCTTCCCACTTCTTTCCCATGATGGAAGTAAAATGGAATTCATCCTGAGAGTGTGTTGTGTGTGTGTGTGTGTGTGTGTGTGTGTGTGTGTGTGTGTGTGTGTGTGTGTGTGTGTGTGTGTGTGTGTGTGTGTGTGTGTTTGTTCTTGTGTGTGTGTGTGTGTGTGTGTAAAGAGAAAGAGAGAAGATCCAAACCAAAGTGTAATCTCAGTCTAAATCTAACAGCCTCCCTCCCGGGGGGGAGAACAGGCCCGTTCTTCCTGTGGGTCAGTCAGTGAATTTAATCACGTTGAGGTCCCCCATTTTTCAAAAGTAACCTTTCCGCTGACAGTGTAAGTGGGAGTCAGGCTCCAGAAGTCCAAGTGGTGGAATCAGTGTTGCGCTGCAGCGATACCAGTCTCTCAGGTTGTCAGTTTTTGGTCGCGGCTGTTGCTGCATTTTCTTCCAGACCCTGAATGTCTCTGCATGCTCACAGTGGAGGAGGCCATCTGCCTCCCTCCCCGTCTCGCATCCCTCATTTCTCTCCTCGGCGGTCTCTTCCCAGCAGTTCCCACACACATGTCCTAAAATACTTGCTGCAGCTCATGAATTTTTGGCCTTGACGTGCGGTTTGTGCACCCACGTCGACGCGCCCTGGAGTTCCCGCGAAAATCGTCGTGGCTAATGGAAATAAATACACTACATGGCGGGATTAGGCTGGAGTTAATACTCTATTCAGCTTAATTAATTAGAAATATGTCCGTCCAAGCCTGTAATGTCAATAGGACATGTTTCAATTAGAGCCACATCGCCTTTTCTAATCTTTTAATTGAACAGAAACGAATGGAACGAGCATGTTCATTAAATGGGATTTCTCTGCCTCATAATCATTTTCACGATAAAGCAACTCTCAGAGGCTGTTTATTACTCCACGATCAAGCAACTTAACTGACTCACATAATCCATTTCGAGTTTGACTGTTTTCCCAGGGTGCTCCTGTGATTTTTCCAACAGGGAGGCTTGTTGTCGGATGTGTGGCGGCTGGCTGGTTTAGAAGAGGTCAGTTTCTGGGTTACTTGAAAACGACGGTTTACGCATGAATTATGTATCTGAGTAACTGGCTGAGTGAATAAAGCAGTCATTAGCATTTTATTGTTTAATACGAGATTTAAATTACACCCCTCACACACCTTTATAGAGGCTATAGAGCACGCCCACTGCAAGCAAATGATCATAATCTGCTTGTTTGTTAAAAAAACACACACCATCTGTGCAATTACACAGTTTGGTGACAGTGTTTTGGTATCAGGAAGATGTGAGGGTTTCCTCGCTCCTAAAAAGGTGTGGTTAATTCTCACCAGTCTGTGTGCGTGCGTGCGTGCGTGCCAGCATGAGGCGCGAGTGTGTGTGCGTGCACAGGATGAATCAGGAGTGTCTTCTGAAGAAGGGTTGCCTGGGAGACCAGCCTGGACCCTTCCAACCGGGTACGCTCCCTCCTCCCTCCGCTGTAAAGGTGCACCGGTAATGAATCCAAAAGTATTTCTGGTAAAAAGGGCAGTTTATTAGCCGGCGCGTGAAGCTCTTCATACCTGTTTTTTATACCACAGATCTCTGCCTCATTGTCTGGAAAATACTCACTTTTGCGCGCGCGTGTGTGTTTGATGGTGATAAAGGAGGGAGGGGAGAGAGAGAGAGAGAGAGAGAGAGAGAGAGAGAGATTGATTATGATTGCGCACTCAGAGGGACAGTCGTTTCATACCATGCAGAACTATAAGTGCATCTGTTCGCTTTGTTTACTTTGACACTCTTTTTTATTTCCCCCCTCCCTCGCCAGCCGAGTGACGTCTCGTAAGGAAAAGGGGGCTGAAAACTGTGCGCGCACAGTGGATCCCTCGCTGTGACTCATTCATTTTGTATAAAAATGCGAGCGGTTGCGGACACCGAGAGAGAGAGACGCGGCTTTAATTAGCGGTGTGTGTGTGTGTGGGGGTGTTTTTTATTTAATTTTTCTTGAGCGCATACTGCTCGGTATCTTTCTTTCTTTCTTTTTTTATTTGTATTAGGAGATGTGGAGATGATGATATGCACCCTTTGGGAGACAGACACCACAGCGGACCGAGCCGCCCCCCCCCCTCCCCTCTGCGCTCCCGTGGAGTTCGTCCGAGACGAGGAAGAATGTCACCCACTTCTGCCGGCCCTAACATCTAAGTATTACTGAGAGAGAATCGGTCTGAGTTCTCTGCGTGTTATTTGGTTGCGTTGCCGCTTTTTTGAATGAGATCCTTCAGCAGCGGCTTCACTGTGTTTCTTTGGATTCACTATAAATGGACTAAATCAGGGCCAGCTCGTCTTCTATCTTCTTCTAATAGTGATATTTTCTGACTGATGGATGTATAGCCTCTCGTCTCCGGATTACCGTGAGGAGCCCTCGCTATTCAACAAGCTGCGCCGCTCACGATGGGCGCAGTTCGTCTGAGTCCTCCACTGCGTCTCGGTTCTCCAGCCCCGCTTGTTGAATCTCCTCCGCACTGACGACTATGGGCTCGTTTTAAACAAAACAAAAAAACTTCCTCGCCCTCTCTGGTTTTTCTATATATCTTCCTGCGGATTCTCAGACTCCCAATCTTTTCCACCACCCACCCCCCCTCTCCACAAAAAAAAGTTGATCATGGCTCGTCCCGGTTCGCGCGTAAAGCTGAGCGCCTTGTGGAGAGCGTTGTGGCTCGTGAGGACCGCGGTGGATTTCGCGCTGCCTCAGGAGACTTACGCGCCCCACTCGATACGGACCGAGGGCCACCTGACCCTCGGCGGGCTCTTCCCGGTGCACTCCAGAGGGGCCGACGGAGCGCCGTGCGGCGACCTCAAGAAGGAGAACGGAATCCAGCGGCTCGAGGCCATGATGTACGCGCTGGACCAGATCAACCTGGACGAGCAACTCTTGCCCAACATCACGCTGGGCGCGCGGGTGCTGGACACTTGCTCGAGGGATACCTACGCGCTGGAGCAGTCCTTAACTTTCGTCCAGGCCCTGATCACAAAGGACACCTCCGACGTGAGATGCACGAACGGGGAGGCGCCGGTGTTCGTCAAGCCGGAAAAAGTGGTGGGAGTCGTCGGAGCCTCTGCGAGCTCGGTGTCGATCATGGTTGCCAACATCCTACGCCTCTTTCAGGCAAGTCTCCTGAGTGTGTGCGATAGTTTTGTATTTTTTAACCGTGTGTGCGCCCAGTAACAGGAAGTAGAGAACAGGGATGCCATAAGTAGTAACTCTAAAAAAAAGTATTATGTCACAGAGACAAATCAACTGTTAATAACAAAAACATGTAATTTGTGCTTTTTCTGCCTCTCTTTTCGTTTTATTTCTCAATTTGATGCCTGTTATGACTAATATCCAGCTAGACTTCAAATAACAGAATGAAGTGAAGTGAATTTGGGTGGTTAACCCCCCCCCCCCCCCCCCACTACACACTGTGTGGATGAGACAGCTGAGTGTGCTGTTGCTTGTCCCCGGTGGTGCTGAAAGAACAGCTCCCGTCTGTTCCAGTCTCACTCCGGAGTCTGGATGAGTGGGCACTGACAGCCTGACACAATCACACCCCAAACTCAACAACCCCCCCACTTGACGATTTAACAGGCCTGCTTCATGCGATCGCACATGATTACATGAGCCCGTCGCACGGAGAGACTGCAGGCATGTTTCTGTTTTATGAATCGTTGTGAAGCTGAAAGCCTCCGATTTATGGAGGAGTTGACTTGCTTTTATCAACAAGGGGTGTCCTCCCCCCCCCTTCGTTCTTTGAAATGAGCTTGTTTCAAACACTTTGCACCCTAATTGAGCTCTCTGGCTGCGAGTAAACCAAATGGATCTGCAGCACTAATTTCACAATGTTAGCTTTGGGTTTTATGGCAGAACATCTCTATTCCAGACTCTTACTATTCTGTGTTTTCGCCCCGCTGCTGGTGCTGCAGTGGAAACGATGGGGGGGGGGGGGGGGGACGCAGCATGGCACCAATACAGCAGATTAATTATTTAAAACGCATCTTCATAGCAAAATATCTAATTACTTGAAATGCCATGTGGACGCAAATGTGCAGACTTCTGTGCAGTTTTGTCTGGCGCGGGGACAAGCGGGCCGAGGCTCGTCGGAGCTGCAGTGTTGGCGCTAATGGTCTGTGGTTGCACAGTGTAAGTCCCAGTCTTGTCGTGTTTTGTTTCGGTTCAAGTAGACACAAAACCGCGAGGCCTGGCTGTAAGTAGCTGTCTAACTGTAAGACCATCAAAGCACTTAACATGCTTTTAGGCCCCCTCTTCACCAATGCAACACTCTTGTTTTTTTTTTACAGTGGTCATTGTCTTGGGTTTTTTTCTGGCTCCATTGGCTGGACATTTAGACATTTAGACATTTAGACATTTAGACATTTAGACTGATAGATCCAAACCGCAACCTTCATCCTGGCTTTGATTCTCATTCACTCTATGTAGGCTGAGTTAATATATTAATTTTTCATCATTCAAGTTGGTTAAAACCCTCCAGTGATACTTAGAAGCATTCTCAATGCACTGATTTGTTGCAGAGTTCGAGGGGTTGTAAGACTTCCCTTTTTCTTTCTTGTTTCATGCGCGCTTCATAATATTATGTCTGCATTTGGGGAATTCACAGGGTTTTAAGGGGGAGAGAGAGAGAGCGAGATGATTTCCTTATTCCCTCTCCTCTCTCCTCCTCACACCAGCCTGTGGGAGTGTAGCTGTAGCCCTGTGTGCCGTGTTTGAACAGCAGTTGTGAAGCTCTGTATTTCTTCTCATTTCCCTAAAGTGTTGCCAGAAAGGTGGATTCAACCACCTCGGTCAAACCCATCACGCGGTGAATTCGGTCTGAACCTGTTTTTGCCCCGCAGCACACTTTATTTCTTCTATTTTTTTCTTCTTCTATGGTACCAGCGGTGGCGATGAAAGCGGCGATAACAAACGATGATGAATTAAGCGATGCCGTATAATCAATACTTAACAGAAATGGGAGCTCCCAGCCCATCCGCCCTCATTAGTTTTCACAGCGTTTGATGAGCGCGTGGCAGCCATTTCACGTTTCCGAGATTGTTTTGCAACCCGCAGTCCATCACGTATCAAACGGTTCCACGCAGAAAGCGTCAGAAAGCTCGATACAACACCTGTTCAGTTATGACAAATGAAGCGAAGCTGATTGTTTTTTCTCAAATCAAAACGAGCGCTCCGGGAGAAAGCGCTCAATTTGCTGTCGATTTGAATTACATTTGATTATAGGATGTGGCCCATAACTGAGCAATCTAATGGACTTTGAAGTAAAAAAAACAACATCAAAAACACATAGTTTTCGGTTGATGGCCTGACCCTGAGCCGTCCTGCTGGCCTACTCCCCTCCCCCCCCCTCCTTTGTTCTCAGTGAGTCTCATCGGGTCTTTTTGGGGACTCGCCTCTGTGATAAATGACTCATCAGAGCAGCTAAATGGTGATCGTAGATGTAAATATCACGGCTGTCTGTTCGGGACACGAGGAGCAGCTGAACTGTTGAAGCTGGAAATTGACATGAGGGATGGATTTCTTTTCTTTCTGAGGGACCCAGGAGGGTTGATCGATACTGTTGCCATGGTGAGGCCGATTTGCTGCTAAGATGTTTTTATTTCACCGCCTTTCATGCGGTGTTGGAAATGAGAAGCAACAATGCCACAGGAGGAGGGGGGGGGGGGGTATAAAAAACAAAAACAAGAATCAATCAGCCAGACTTTTGAAATGTTACCAGGAGCTATGATGTTTTTGAAGAATCATCCAATCCTCCCCGCCTGGCTCAGGAGCGCCCGGTCATCCTCGCTGCAGTCGGAATGACCGGACAACTTTGTCCGTTCGGCCCCTCGGAATGAATCATGGAATTGATTTTTATCCGGATGACGTTTACATCAGGGAGTGCGGCCTCGCCATCCTCTGCTGCATCTCTTCTCTCAGAGGCGAAACCTTTGTATTGAATGCAGGTGAACTCCGTCTTGTCCCCCCCCCCCTTTCAGACTAGCTGTCTTAAGTGAGGCATTGACATGCTCTGCTCTCACAGCCCTGACAGGCTTCGCTCGCCTTTTTATCGCTCTCCTTTTTTTTTTTTCACACAGAATCATCACCGTGATTGATTTGAAGGAGATTGAAGCCTTGCAGTGTGATCTATTCAGCCGACTGTGGTAAAGATAGACAGCAAAGGAATGCGAAGGCTCTGTGTGTGTGTGTGTGTGTGTGTGTGTGTGTGTGTGTGTGTGTTACGTAACGAGCTCTCAAAGTGACACAAACTGGCAGAGGTTAATTCCATCTTTTTCTAAACACCGTTGCCATTTGTACATCGATGCATGCGGTAGCGCAGGTCAATTAATCACATCTCTAGCACTGTTTTCAGCCCCATCACAGGAGACGTTGATGGTATGTCAAGTATGCACCGTATGATTAGATGCACACACACACACACACACACACACACACACACATATATTTACATATATATGCACACTAAGAGCACCATTACCATTGCTGAAGGAGTGAAAACACAACTGTCTCATGGATGTTTAATGAACCACACCAGTGGTTTTGGCTCTTCTCTCCATCACTTGCTAATTGGCTGTTTCACACAAGATCCGGCTCAGCACAATATATAACTTTATAACAAGTGTGTGAAACGTGGATAGCTAAGACTGTAATTCCACTTTCTCGCCAAACTTGAACACTTCTATGCAAATTAAGGTTCAGCCTTTTAGTTAACACGTGATTACTGAAAAACACTGAATATCATGTTTCTTGTTAAGATTTTGTTATTGCACGTGAGCAGTTAGGTTAGATCAGCCTGTTTTTTCTGGTACAATGAAAAACGGGACTGCGGTATGTAGCTAATGGAGAAGTCAGTGATGCTAAAAGTTGATCAAAAAATATTTACAAGAACAGAGAAAGATGGCTGAGAGTTATTACACCGTCAAACCTCCTCCATCAGACCATCAGAGTTGTGAAATGTTCACCGTAGAACATGGGAATTACTAAAAATGAGTCGAAGGGGTTTTGATTTAAGCTTAATTTCGTCCCAATACACAAATGGGAGAATAACTACCCGAAAATACCCGCACACTTCTATACTGTTACCAATTATTCCCAACACGTTTTGAGGACGAAAAGGCCTATTATTGAGTTTTACGAGGAACAATTGCAGCGTATCTCTGTGAATACCTCGCCGGCATTACATTAAAAGTACAGCACCTGAGGCCCCCGAGGGAGGGCTCGACAACATTGCCACGTCCTTGTAGAACAAAAGAAGAACTGGTAACAACACACAGCGGGTGTTTTCTGTGTCATCCTGCAAAACCCCAAAAACAATATATTAAATACGAAACTCGCCAAAAGAAAACCCGCTTTATCAAAAGACATTTACCTTCAAAGGACAGACCTTTTATGAATGATTGATGAGTCATCAGTCAACATATCTGTGCTGGTTTTTGTAGATTGATCTGCAGCTTCAGCTTCTATCTTTATCTTTTCAACCTGTTTTTCGTTGCTGAATCAGCTTGACACCCCGGACACATATTGTACACCCTTCTGTCTGCTTCTCTCTGACAGCGCTTTCCAAAAATGACATCATATTTCCTCATGGAGTGCAGTTAGTGACAGTGTGGGCTCCATGGTAACGTAGCTCTGACAGCTTGACGGAGGAGCAGAGGGCGGGGCTTAGCGAAGGGTCAATTATTACAAATGACTAGAGGTCCCCAGGTAATACTTGACTTGTGCCAATAGGGCTTATGGTGTAGGTGCTGTTGTGTTGTCTTCATTGGGGGGGGGGGGGGGGGGGGTGAGGCGCTATTATCTAATGTTTTTGTAGTGGGGGAGGGTAAAGGGTTAATGTTGTCTACTATATTGGTAAAAGTAAGTAAACTAAACGAATGATAGCAGTAGAAGTAGAGAGTGTTAAGGAACTTTTAATGAACACAATGGACTTTTATTATTCCTCTTGATATACTGCGAACATTCTCTATAGTCCAGTGATTCTCTCCTGAGAGCCCTGCTGCTTTTCCTTGCAGCCATTTAATCAGACGCTGACTTATGGCCGGATCTGACCAGAATTGGCAAGGTGAAATTTACTCACACGCTGTGGCAGAAAGCAGGTGGGACAGGGGAATAGCTGTGCGGGTTAGCATAGCGTGGCTAACGGGCTAAGTTGAGAAATACACATGTCATTGATTATTTCATACTCTGTCTTGCCGCTTATCTCTGTCCTCGCACTAATGGACATTAAACCTTCTTCTGTTGCTTGTGTTCTTTAAGTATGCAGGTAATAGAAACAAGGATGCAAACAATCAATATATGTACTTAAGGAGCGGTCAATTCCACCTGCTCCCTTTAAATTGGCTGCCTGCCGGCGAGTCTCGCTATCTCGCGGGTCAGAGGTCAATCAGGTTGAACTCTGCGAGATCAATATCGTGACGAGGGGGAAATGCGTCTTGGCCCCGAAATGACGGAAAAAAACTGTGATGCAGACGAGTGCGTGAAGTGAAGTGATCCGCTCGGACAGAATGGCAGCAGAGCTCTGAGCGCCGGGGTGAAGCGAGAACATGCGTGGATTTGATGTTGGATTTGAATTAAATACAGAAAGAAAGACGTTATTTTTGTATTTGAGTTTGCAAAAGGGAGAGTCGGTGACTGTTAATTGTTTTCAGAGCATGAACTGTACTCCAGGAAAATTATGACCCGCTAAGGCGATAATTAAAAACCGATAACCACGCAGAGAAATGTTGCCCCGAGAGCCACATTTTTTTTTCAAATTCCCAACCTTTTGGCCCTCTTTGTGGAGAGAAACAGCGTTGTGAGGGAGTGCCGTTGCTCTCATGTTCAGTGAAGCAGGTGTACATTCACACACACACACACAAACACGACGCAGTGTGAGCAACTGATGCAATATTAATAGAATGAATAAAATATCTCTGTGTCAAACAAGTTGTCATTGCGGCTGACGTGAGGTCATTAGGTCAGCAGCCTGCCACGGGGAGAATATGAGAAACCATGCACGCCTGATATTAATGTCTCGGCTATTCCCACAGGCCTTTGGGGGATGGTGCACTTTATTATTCAGCGACATAATGGCGTGCTATATGAATAAATGTTTTTCAATGAAAACACAGCTGCTACGTTCTTGTACCATTCTTCAGACGTATTCTAGTTCATGGTTATGCTTTCACTCATAGCTGGTGGTGTTTCAGTATCTTTAATGAGGTGCCAGTGCACTCATTTGTGCACTGGTATCGAGGTCGGCTTGACTATTGCAGCAGCTTGACTCTACCAGTCACATTATTACCCCCGTTTTCTCCCACTGCATGGGAGGAGGAGGAGGAGGGCACCTGCTTAAAAGCTTAGCTCTGCTCACATTGAGGTCACACCAGCGTTCCTTTAAAACGTATTGTCGGTACGACTGTAAAATGCGACAAGAATAGCGCTCTTAGACTTCATTGGAAGTTTTTCGGCACTTTATGTGGCGGGCAGAAGGAGCCAGAGAAGACGAAAACCCCATTACGTCCGATCCTCTTACGGGGATGAGTGGAGAAGCACGAGGAGGTCTCTCACTCAGGATCCTCTTCCAAAAAGAAGGAAAAATGTGTCCCTGTTGCTTCAGCAGGAAGATAATCCGGTGTGGGCTGAAAGGCATTATCAGAGGGCTAATTGTTGTTTTTGTCGTTGTTTCAACGCACTGATCTGTGATCCATGCAACATTCTGGGCAGAACCTGAACTACAAAGTCACTCAGCCGTAGCAGACTTCTAAATAACGTTCAAGGCTGTTTGCATGGTAGAAAACCTCCTACGAGCACAAAAGTGTCTGCAAAGATCAAGAAGAAATTTGCCTTTTAAATATGATGTTTTCACTCGGCAAATTCCTCTCCTCACAGATCCTCAAATCCTGCTAAATGAGCTAAGTGAATTTGTTAAAAGGCCTCCTGTGAGCGCTGCCTGCGTGAGTGTCTTCCTCTTCAAAAGGAGGATTTGTTGTTGTGGTTCTTCTTAGACTTGGGATCTGTGCTTTGTTCTCCGTTTTATCTCATTATTCTAAACACTTTCCCGCCCCGGCTCTGAAATCGCATTGCACCTTAGAAATGATATTGCCGGCTAATCCCGGGGATCTACTCGTCGGGGAGAATCCCCTCGCTTTATATGAGAGATGTTGCATTTTAAGAAAAGAAGAATTAGACGGAAGGTAACGAGACAAAGAGTCCACAGTCGTGCCAAGATACTTTGAGCTAAATGCTAACATCAGCATGCTAACGCGCTGACAGTGGCCATGTTAACGTGCTGATGTTTACAAGGTATGATGTCAATACTTGCCATCTTAGTTTAGTGTGTTAGCATGCTAATACGTGCTAATTTGTGCTAAACACAAAGTATAGCCGAGACTGATGGGAATGTCTTTAGTCTTGCAGGTATTTAGTAATAAAGCAAAGCCTTTGACCCAATGATGGCAAAATGGCGGCCATTTTTTGTGTGCACCGCTGCCATATTGACGGAGGTGAGGTTTCGCAGGGACGACTAGAACGAGTAGAAATGTTACGAAGCGTAAAGAACCAGAGTAAATGAGTACAATTTAACAACTAAACAACTCATTGTCTTTTGTCAAATGATGGGATTCAATGGGAATTTTGATGTATATTTTGACATATATTTGGCATATAACAAGAGATAAATCAACTGGGATGCAGATTAAAACTGGGAATATGTACTTTACATTGCCACTAGCATGGATTATAAACAGCAGCTTCATATTTAAGCTCTGCACAAGTATACGCACACTTTCAGTGTCTCAGTCGCACAGTTTGAGGGTAGCAGCCACATGCTTGCAAAAGGACTACTGCAACAATACACTTGAAACACAAACTTTGTGCAACGTGCAGCCAATTTAAAAGGGGCCCCGAGGTGCACCGCTCACATGGCTGTCTCGCTGTCCCGGGAGGCTGCCGGCACGAGGCTTTGTTTGGACTGCATGCCCATGCGAGGGCTCTAATGTAGACGGGCATGCCACTGAAGAGCAGCGACAAGTAGGCAGGGAGTCGCCGCACGCAAACTTGAGCTGCAAGAGAGGGAGGAGAAAACACAATGGTCCTTCATCTGCAGTGTTTATATACCTTTGCTGGTGTCGAGTCGCGCAGATACAGTCGTTTTACATTCATGTGCCCCGGTTTACAACGTTGGTCCTTCTTTGTTGTTGATTGTTTCAAAGAAGGGATTGATTGAGGAATTATTGATATCCTTTACCTAAATCAAAAGCAGCAAAAAATCCATTACAAGTAAAATGACTGCATTCAAACTACTAATACTGCTAGATGTAGATGAAGCGATCCATTCACAATATGGGAAAGTTAACATGTTTATATATGCATGTGTGTGTATCGCCAAATATTTGTGTGTGTGGGTACGGTTGGGTCTCAGGGATGTCTCTCTCTCTCAGTATACACAACAAACTGTCATCAGGATTCATTTCTTGTCCTTCGGTGGTGTTATTACAGCAGGGCCTGAGGGGCCATCAGCTAACAACACACAGTAATATATAACCGTTATATCAGCCAGCGCTGTGTGGACCTTTAAAGGGAGGCTAAATTATTAGAGTGCAGCACGGGCCTTCGGGTAGTTATGCTAAAATACCTGTTGATTTCTGAATGTGAAAATGGAAGAGTGGAACTTTGGTGTTTCATTAGCTCCAATTTCATTTTCTCTGTATTTCCCTTGAGATGATGTCTTTTCTTTTTTTCTTCTTGTGTTCTCTGGCTGTGCTGTGCAGCGGTGTGTTAGTTCTGTTTGAACAAATCCATGTGGCTCTGCTCTTTTTGAGCTTAAAAAAAGTGTACCGTGCCGCAGCACACACGAGAAAATTAGTCGACATGGTAACTGTTTTCAGATGCAAATCCTGTGGGATTTCAAGTGCTCTCTGAAACGCCTGCGTATGACATTGATTTGGGGGGAAAGACCTCAATCACCGCTGACGTGTTGCAATTTAGAGAAGCTCTGGGTTGCTTAAACTACAATTGACGAGCGGACGCGAGCTACACCGCTGACAGGATATAGTGTTCTTTAACTGCCTTATCGGTGTTTGAGCAATCACATGTGGCCCCTCGACGAGGCTAAGACGATCAATAGCGTGTAATTCATCAGCGGATTATGCATAGAGCTGTCAGGCACTCTACCTGGAGGTCGAAGGGCAAACAAAAGGGATATTTGCCAGTAAATGTACTCGGGGCCTTTGGGAAGCGACACCATCTGTGTGTTCGGCCGGTCGAACATCATCCTCCTGCCAGTGGACACAATTCTGAGACGTATAAGATGCTTAGGAGGGATAAATACGTTTTGTTTTATTCTATAATCCTGAAAGAATACCTGCATGTGTGTATTTGTATTAAGTCGTAACAAAAATACGTTGAAATATTCACATTGTTGGGACCTCACAGGGTGAACCGCTACATCCTGGGGTTGAGGTGATGGTGAGGGGTTGTTGGCATGTAGTGGTTACGGTCAGGACGGTTCTCCAGAGAAGTCACGTCAAGCCACATGTATGCATGACGCGAGGGGTTAACCGGAGCCCCGCCACACATGCCTCCGGCAAAGGCTTTGATTCATAATTTAGCGTCGGATATTGCCTTTTTCCCGGCACCGCTGCAGCACCAGACACAGTCTCTGTTGTTTGCACGCTTTCATTGTCGGCGGGTAGAACCGGAGTTACGTCCAGGTTAAACGCCTGTTTCACATCGTCTCCTTACTGGTCGACCGTGTTCACGTTCAGTCGCTTTGCAGCGATGCAGCGAGGGGCCCTCGGTGAGCAGAAGGTCTGCGGTGGAGACGTCTTTGCCAGATGTTTGACTACGGAGTCTTTCCTCAACTTACCGTCTTCACTGTCTGCTATCTCATTATTCCAGGAAGGGATCTCAGAACTGATGGCAAGATGGCGGCTTTTTGAGAGAATATCCGGAAAACTACAATAATGAAATAGGGTGTGATGTTTCTGTGGTTCCCCTCACTACAGGGGAGCCCGTGAGCATTACCTCTCTGAGCATTAGGTGAAGGGATTGTGTTAAGTGCTGGGTTCATAGTACGGTTATCGTCTTACACATGTACTTAACACGTCACTTTAATGCTGTCGTTTTGATTAATCTTAGTTTATTGGTTATTTTGCTTATTGTCAGTTTGCAGAGTGTGTACATATTATTTTATTATATATCTTTCAAATTTGATCAATCCTCAACTATTTCGTTTTATTTAATTATTATTAATTTGTTCTGTTCGGTTTCGTTTAGGGATTGTGTTGTTGGGTTTTCTATGATGTTGATTTCAGTTGTTTTACTTATAATTCAATAAATTTTCAGTCATAATCCAAACTGAAGCCCGAACTGACCAATCCCATTTCGGATTGTTCCCATATAGAATCTACACGGGTCCATAAGACTCAGTCTTGCATAAACGAAAAATAAATTAAGAAATCAACAATAACATCTGTTGATACATGTATTTAAGTCAGGCGAATCTGCCTGCAGTGAAACAGGCGAGCTCCCAGACGGACCGAGATTACTCGATGTAGATCAAAGCACAGAGCTGGATATTTGGGTGATATAACCAGCTGTCTATGCAGATTACTTGTCACTAAATACGGCGACTTGAAGCGTAAAAAAAAAATGCGGGAGAAGCGTTCCTGTTTTGTAAGAAGCGCAAGTGACGGACGTCAAAAAGAATTCCAAAAAATGCTTTCTGATAAAACAATGTTTAGGAGGCGCATGTCAGATACGACATCGCCTTCAGCGTGGCTTTGGTGGCAACATGCCGTAACCCCTTAATGTACAACTATAAATCAAGCTTCAGGCAAGTGACCAAAACAAGCGTGTGTGTGTGTGTGTGTGTGTGTGTGTGTGTGTGTGTATACATTGATCATTACGAGGTTAACTATTAGAATTACTGTTTGGTTCAGGCTTCTCTTAGAGGTTTAGTTTGGGGAAGGGGTCGTGGTTACGGTTAAGCACATGAATGTACTTCAAGGCAATGTCCTCCTAAGTAATACACTTTTGTGTGTGTGTGTGTGTGTGTGTGTGTGTGTGTGTTTTCGGGTGGCGATAATACGCTCTCTCGCTGCTCAAGCAATTTTCCACTTCCTGTGCACAGTTGAAACACATCACACCTTTTCATTTGGAGGAACCATCCACGCTGATGTCATGCTTTTAAATGTGCCCTAATGAACATAAAATTAAGAAAGAAAGAAACAGGAGCCGCTTTAAATTCACCCACTCTGTTGGTTGTAGCACAAGACATTTATGTTGTGTGCAGAGTCACACTGCGGTGATAATATTAATGCTAAATGCAGTTCACATACTTTACTGCTGCTGTGTTTATAGGTTTAACTTTAATAATAATGCATCATTCGAAAGCACACAATGTGTACATAAAATCTCAGCTTAGCTCTACTTAACTATAACTCGCATATGAAATACTTCATCCACATTCTTTTTATTTGGCTTTTATGATTTTGTTGTGGAGGGAAAGAAATGCATGTTAGTGCTCTTGTTGACAATAAAGATAAGCCTTCAGTAGCGACAGTTCCATTGTATTCGACTGGGCTTATTCCTGTTTCTGCTGGTTAACTTGTCCGAGGGTAATCGTCTGATCTGGCGTCTGTTGCGCATCTCTGATTCTGGCTCTGAAATACATGTCAGTGTGCAGCCTTCTGACACTTTGTCTCACTGCGAGTGGAAGTTATGTGAAATGTGCGTGTCACAAAAAACACATTCCACATAAATCTTCCCGGTCCATTAGTCCGGACACTTGCTCTGATGAATCACGATCTCGGTGAGAATGAGTCTGTTTGCACAGAATTGCTCTCTCTGAAATACTGTCTGCAGTTCCTCCAGAGTTGGCAGGTTTGTTCAGTACGCCACTGGGAAAAAAAAACAATAAAATAGAAGCTTCTTTGTCCTCTCTGAGTGCACAATTGTCCATTGTTCCGGCTGTGCAGCGGAGCCCGGTGTGTTGCTGACAGGATTACCTGTTCAGGTGCCCTCGGTGATGCACTACACCTGCAGAGCAAAGAGCCTGTGAGTGGCCAGGTCACAGATCCAGACAGGATCATAACCAGACTGAGCCGGGGGGGGGGGATGGCAGACATACAGAGACTTTATCAGGTTTTCCTCAAGGTTTTTCAATTATACAACAGCTACCCGTTATATATTATTCCATTTCTGCCAATGGATCCCCCTAAATGCTGCACACTGCTCCTTTAATACAGTTTCACGAGTCCTCCTGTGTATTTTCATATATAGAGGCAATGAATGTCTGTGATTGTAGAAAGACACGCTTTAAGCAGAGCAGCCTTCTCCGCGAGATGATTAGCTGTGATATAAAGTGCTCATTATTTCTATTAAGCGGGCTAAAACTTGCAAAAACCACAGGTGTGCGCCTGTAAAGTGCAATGAATGAAATAAAGTAATGAGCAGCTTAGAGCCCATTAGTCTACTGTAGTTTGTCAAATAAAGCCTCAGAAACCAACTACAGTCCTGCTAGCGGCTCTCTGTGGGTGTGCTACTTGCTAATGTCGCTACGGTGATGATCAACAAGTTCACCATCTTAAGTTTGGCTTGTTGACACAAAGAACAGCTGAGGCTGATGCTAATTTTTATTCATTTTTGCAGGTATTTAGTCATAAAATATTGGACAAATTACAGTGAAATGTTGCCGTAATGATGGCCCTTGATGAAGAAACGGGGGACTGCAAAGTGGTAGACGACAGACTGAAATGACCATCCCTAAAGCAAAGCTAAGAAGAAAAACCACACAGCTTCATATTCAAGCGCTGCGTATGAATCTGCACCAAGAGAGACCAACAAATGGCAAAAATGTGCCTGAAAGAAAAACAATAATTTGCAAAAACTAACTACATTCACAGAACTTTTCACTTTCTCGTGTTCTTGCCTCAAAGTCATTAAAAATGCAGCAGTCCGAATATTAACCATTGAAGGACTCTGCATTCTTGATTCTAGCTTCAGCTCACTGGCTACAGGATTGACGTGCGGATCACATTGAGACCGTTGGAGCTGTGGTCTGACTCTCAGCAGATCTTTTATTTCCTCATGAGTCACACTCAGCCCGAAAGTCCTCCGGCTGTTCTGACTGTCCCCCGTTTTGACAGAAGAGGAACTGACTGTGCTTTTTGCCACGAGGACCCAGAGACTGTGGGAGAGAGAAGGGACTTCGCTGCCCTGAACTGAGCCTCCCAGACCCGTGGGGGTGTACTTCCAAGCAAAGACGTCCACCAGTCACGTGCTTCAGGCTGTAGGTAGTTAATGCGAGGGCCGGTTAGAGAGCGCCAATCGCAGCAAAGGAGGCAAGATTTGTATAAAGCCTTGGAGGAAGGTCTGCCTCTGCAGCTAAACAATAAAGTTCTAATTTGACTGTGAAATGCCCTACCTGGAAGACTTTTCTCTTTTCTTTTTTTTTTACCACGCTCAAGGTTGTCTTTGAAATTGCTTTTATTTTCAGTTTTATACTCTGGTGTCCTCAGATAAAACACCCGAAATATAGCTGCATAGCACTACAAGCAGGCAAAACCTGTTTCTGTGTTTGTTTTTTCATTTATTCCTTCGTCTTAGTCATCCATTTCATTTTAACTACCTTTCTCGTGAATGCATGTCTGGATTATTATTGCCTTTTTTTATAGATGTTCTTTGTTGTCATGCCAGCTTTGTAAAGCCCTGCTCTATAAGTGTGAGTACCTTGTTGTGAATGGCAGTTTAAGTAGTTAATTCTGCCCATTTCCTGCAACATAAGAATATCAGCTGTGCGTAAATTACACCACGGCTCCAAACGCCTCCTGTGAGAACCGTCGCGGTTACCACAATGCATAGCACACAACAGCAGGCACTAAATCCGTTTTCTTGCTATTCAAATACGAGTGTGAGACTTTTTCGCAGTAGAGTGTTAATCTGCACCGTTTGCAACTTCTCCGACTCTGATCCGTAAAGGGCTGATTTGCGACACGTGAATTTTTTTTCCGCGTGTGTTGTGAATTGCAGGTGTTACTGATGAGATACTATATTCTCAACCCCGGGAGAGGCTCAAGGCAGCACTGCAGGCAATGCCTAGCGTGCAAATAGCTGCCTATTTAACTGTTCTGTTCTAAACCGGTACACGTGTCTCGAGTGCACAGCAGCACCAAGAAGGGGCTCAGACACACTTGCAGAAGGAGAATTGAATATCTGTGATATTTTCCGCCGCTGTGATCAGTTGGTAATTACACGGCCCCGCTGAAGAATTCTTTGTGAGGAGCCGGCAGAGAGGAAAGATGAGATCGAGGGAGGCTCGCCCCGGCATTGTCTGCGCTATTAGGGTAGAAATGGGCCTGATGATGATGCTCTGTGGAGTCTGAGGAGAGAGCTGCACAGAGAGAGATGTGGTGGTGGGTGGGGGGGGGGGGGGGGGGGGGGGGGGGGGGGGTGTACAGAAGCGAGTCATTGGGATGCAGGTCAGAGTGTTGCAGGTGCACCGCTGACAATGAATGTGTCAGACCGTGCATGCTCCAGGTGGAGGTGGGGGGGAAGACAACAACAACATGCACCTATACGCTCGGTGTTTGGTGAATAACATGGAAGAGCCGGATTGGGACCCGAGCAATGAGGCGGAGCAGAGAGGCAAAGGCACACTGACAATTCCCACAACGCAGACGTTTGTCTTCGCAATGTTACTCATGAAAGAATATTCTTGTTGTTCTCCATCCTAAGGCATAATGGCATGCATATTACAGTATTGGGTTATTTCTGCTTCATATTTCTCTCAGAAAATAATAAGGTTATCACGCAGGCTGTAAGAGAACACAAAAAGAAGCTGTGTCCAGTGCACTTTGCAGCCGGTGGGGAAAAAAATCAATACAGCCATCTGTAATGCGAGACCATGTGGATATAAAGGAATACATTTGATAACACTTAGTCGTGAAACCTGCAGGCTGTGTTTCATTCCTACCCACGAGTGGAGGTTCTGTCGCACCTGGAGAAAGAGCACCCGGCACAGCCGCCATGATCAAGGCTGTTCTGCTGAACCGCGTTGTTCTCTGCAGGGCCTCGCTTTTGTGCGAAGCCGAAAGTCAAAAGATTCTTTGACAAAGTGACTTAAAGAGATACAGCGACTGTACAAAATGACTGTTGGGAGCGACTGCATGAAAGTTTAACACGTTGCGTGAGCTTTAAAGGGTAAGAGCCTTCTTAAGTCGTGGTAGTGGGCTCCGTTTGTGACATCGTTAAAAACTACACCGCACCTTTTTTTTTTCCGGTGAGCTTCATAGATGTTGAGCCTCTCCTCGGTACAGACTCTTCTGCAATGAGGCTTCGAGAGCTATTTGGTGTTGGGAACCGATTATTTCTTTGAAACACCGGTGGAGTTGAAATAGCAGTCTGTTTACCAGATGGAAAGAAAAGAGGTCGGTCAGGTTCCCTTTGTGAGCTATCCACACTTTCCTCCCACGCCTCGGCTCTACTCTGCTGTGTGGCTCTCCTGGTCAAATATCTGATTTGTGAGTCATACCTAGCCTCTGTACCCATGGAGAAACACGCTGGTTGTCTTAAAATACACTCTGGCAGGGCAGCCATGCAAGAGCTCGGGCCCGGCACAGAGCACTGGAGCTGCCCGGGGGACTGGCGTGGTGCGAGCGGGAGAGATGGGGGGGGTGAGGGAATCGACTGGGTAAAAGGGGAGGTGGGCGGAAAGAAGGAGACGCTGGAAGGTCGTGTTAGATAAAGGATTATGAAAGCCTTGCTTTCTGTCACGTAACACAGACTCCAGTTCAGCAGTGTGGGTAACTCTGAAAAAGTGGTGTTTGTGAGTCCTGTGGCAAAAAGAAAAGCTACTGCAAAACACAGTAAACACTTATAAACACTATCCAGGTAGGGTCCTTGTAGAATAACTGGCTGTGAAATGGTGGAGAGATGTAGTAGGAGGAGGATGTGAGGCTGGCCTTGGCGAGGACCGTGGAGGAGAGGGACTTTAAGAAAAACAAGTATCCTTTCTCCTACAAAACGCATCTGTTAACATCCAACGATACCATGGAGCCCACACTGTCACTAACTCCACTCCATTCATTAATATTATCTAATGATTGGAACGAAAAAGAGATTTCAGAGAGAAGCAGACAGAAGGGTCTACAATATGTGTTTGGAGGATGAATCCAGGATGTTAAACTGATAGAAGATAGAAGCTGTGCTGCACATCACGGAGTAAAAGTGATAGCATATACTTGCTAATGCTAGCTAAGGATGTGCTAACATTGTGGTAACATTCTCTGCTAACTTAGCAAAGCAGTTAATTCCTGGGTTATATATATATATATGTATATGTATATATACATATATATATATATATATATATATATATATGTATATATACATATATATGCCCTTTTCACAGCAGCCATTTTGTCAAGGCGGGTCAGGTAAACAGGTGTAATGAATAACATTAATTATGGCCCAGATCCATTTAGAAATATTACCCGACTCCACAGTTTTCCTCGGCTCTTTCAGCATCTTTCAAATCATTGTTTGGGTTTCCAGCCCACAACTTCACTATTCAGCTTCACTCTCATCAGCGTCTTTTTACCATACCAGCTATTTTCAGCAACAAAAAAGCCAACCTCTAAAAACCCTCTGTACATTGTTTATTAACTGGATCCCTTAGCGGCCACTAATCTTCCTGGGGTCCACAGAAAGGACAAAACATAATACATACAACACATGAGCATGAAGCTGACAGACAAAGTTAGCGACTAGCTGGTGAACATAGCGGAGCAGCTAACAGCTAAAGAGACAGATATCTTCCTCAGGAGTTGGTGGGGACCAAAACTGGAGCTAAAAAAGGGACTATTTGCGATGCACTTTTGCAAAAACAACTTTATGAAGTGATACTCTGTCAAAGTTGTGTTTGCAGGATGCTGTGCTGCCCCTGTGTTGCCAAAAAGTCCAAACAAATGCTTTTTTTTAAAATAAAAATCATGCTTTTGTTGTTGGGGAAATCAATGAAACGCTCTGTTAACAGATATGATTTTCCATCGGCCGTGAACAGTTTGCAGATGAATTGTAAAAGCATAATCCTCACGGCACTTCATTTTTTCGAAGTTTAAGACCCAAAAAAATGAAAGAAAAAGGTCCAGCGAGGAGGGAACATTTGGGTGGAAAGTGAGTGAACGACTGAGGGCAGATTGTGTCGGCTCGGGGGGAAACTGGCAGCGAGAGGACCTCTCTGGGCAGGATGTGTCTGCTGATCATCTGTGTGGGAGTGTCTGCATGCAGACAGATGACAGATGACAGGGAGGGAGGGAGGGAGGGAGGGGACGCACAGGAAGATGAGACTCACTCGTCTTCCCCCCCCGACGGGGCTGAAAACACACAGAGGGGGCAGAGAACAGCGGAGCGAGCCTGAAAGTCACAGGTTGTGTGAGGGCACAGCGATGAAACGCGGCTCCCTCACAAAAGGAGAGTTTGAGTGAGGGACACAGATGGGCAGGAAGAGAGGAGGAGAGAGTGACATGGAGAGGGATGGAAAGCTGTCGCTCCCCCCCCCCCCCGCCCGTCCTCCCTGCCACCTCGGCTGTGTTGGCAGTGCCCTGCTCTGGTGAAGAGAGA
Organism: Leptoclinus maculatus; assembly: GCA_032191485.1. Classification (NCBI taxonomy): domain Eukaryota; kingdom Metazoa; phylum Chordata; class Actinopteri; order Perciformes; family Stichaeidae; genus Leptoclinus; species Leptoclinus maculatus. The sequence goes on from JAVDOI010000012.1 coordinate 16,595,904, forward strand.
TTACCAAAGCCCAGCCTGAGGATGCATGTATGGACACAGTCATTACCTCTGCCCTGCGAACAAATGGCACTGCTGTCTGGATACAAACCAATGTCTGTCTGATCCCACCCATGTCACGGAGCTGCTGAGCCTGGATTTAGCAGGACGGATGTAAAAAAAAAGCGTGACGACTGCTCAATATCTTTATAGGCCTCTTTATCGTACTATATTATTTTGTTTATAGGAAATCGACCATTGCTGCTTTTACATCGCCGGGCGGTGCAGCGACAAATAGATCTTCTGACTATAGGGCTGTTTTATTTTTGTGGGCAAATATTTGTTCCATCATGGGCGGGGGTGTGTAGTTTCTGAATTGCTTTTCAAAATGGCTCCTTGGCCAGTCCATAGGATCACACTCACAGTGTGTGTGTGTGTGTGTGTGTGTGTGTGTGTGTGTGTGTGTGTGTGTGTGTGTGTGTGTGTGTGTGTGTGTGTGTGTGTGTGTCATTGTGCCGGTGTCACAAGGACAATCTGTGCCTTGGCGTCCGGCCACAGACATCATGGGGTTAGAGTCGGGTCTGTCAGAACTCGCCGTCGTTTCCGCCGGCCGTCGCTGTGGAGATTGTTGCAAACAGCCAGAGTGGAGCCGACTGATGTCAAGATATGCTTAGAAGCTAATCATGCAGCAAATAGAGGCACGGGGATTCCTGCTACGGAAACTGCCCGGCTCGCCCTCGCCCCCCCCCCCCCCCATTAAAGCCATTCATGGGAAACGTTTCAGCCCCTGCCACTCACAGTTCGTTTGCGGCTACGCTCCTGAGTGTTGCTCTCAGATTAATGGATACCGAACCCGGTCTGGACAACACTCTGCTGCTCTGTGACTAATCTTTGATGATATCTACTTTGCTTGCCTTGTGTAGGATAAAAAAAAGCTCAGTGTTTTGTGTCTGGGTTTTTGTTCAAGAAGCCACGGACTGTCCCCTCGGTTTTCTGTGGAGACGGCCTGTCTTTTCATATCTGCTGAGTTCCCTCCTCTCAGATGGCAAGGATAGATGGTTGCTGTTACCCCAACTGAGAGTCGTGTCGCGCCATATGCTGCGTAGTTCTTCCTTCAGATAACATTTCTTTCCATTGCCCTCGGCCCGTCAGAATCATTACCTCCGCGTTAGCGCCTGCAGGACGTTTTAAAGCACACGCGTTACAGTCTCTCACCTTTTCTTTAGAGCTTTCCGTGGTGCTTGTGTGTATGTGAAAAATGCAACAGAAAGGCCAAGGCACACTAGTTAACTTCACCTGGCAATCCCACTTACTGCCAACGTGTCTAACCTTTACGCAACCTCGCTTAGTCACCTCTCTTCTTAAACACCCAGGTTGAAATTCTCATTTAATGTCAGTAAGCAGATTACCTCCCCCCCCCTGCCTTCTTCTTTTCTTCTTCTTATCCTTCTTTAGACTTCAGCAGCAGATTTTTATGCAGGGCGGCCGCAGCACTTTGTGGTGGTAAATCAATAAAACGGTGTCCCCCATAACAGACCTCTGTGTTTTCCTTCCATCGATCCTGTCAGCCCAGATGCATTCGAGAGCAAGCGAGGCGATTACCCTCAGCAATCCCGTCTTTGATGTGTACAGCAGGCGACAGGTGCCAGCCATCAACTTTGGGTAACTGTGATACTGAACGGGGGCATCGTTAATCATTCTCTCGTGGCCCGAACTACTTACTGTGGTCGTTCCTCGATTCGGCCAACCCTTTCACCTTGTTGCCACTGGAGCATAGAACACGTTGTCTCGTCACATTTCACATCTTATAGATTTAAAGTGTCTTAATGAAATTGGGAGGATTGCAAAGCGGTATGTATGCGGATGAAGGATTAAGAGGAAATAATCCTCTACTCGTGGCAAGCTAATTATTTACACAAAATGATTCTAAAATGTTGATAAAATATCTATTCTCCTCGCCTTATTATCTCTGCATGATGGAAATATTCAACTCTATTGCAATTTGTTCGCAACAACAGCATATTTACTTGAAATCAATCGTGCTACTGTGAAGGGACGACGCTAAACTTTGTTGCTTGTGATCTACCGAGAAAGACATAATCAAGCTCAAGAAGAAGGTTACACTTCTAACTTGGATTCCACTTGATTATCTACCAGAGAGGAAAACACGAAGCTGTTAGATTCTAGTCAGTATTAGTTAGCCAGCATCTCCTCGTATCGTAATTCCTGCAGGTTTAATCCTCACACCTCGGCATTTTCTCAATCAAGGTTTAGCACTTTTGTTACCTGGAGGGTCAAAGTGGTAATTAAAAAAAAAAAAAGCACAGTCTGAAAACATAGAGGTTTCGGATTTCTGGGGAATAAGGAGCTGATAGCAACAGGGTACGAGTCTGGGACAAAGTAAAAGGACATCGCCATCTTTAATGGTTCCCTGGAGCAAAAAAAATGTGCTCCGGAGAGACAAACAGCTGGGACGAAGATGGGACGCGGTTCAACAAACTATAACACCTTCTGGCTGCACAGCATTTCAACAGCAGCTCTGTTAAAGTGCATCGGCCATCAAATGTTTGAAAGAGATGCTTCACTTCATGGAAAGAAGAGCCTTTTTAAATGCAAATCACAGCCGCTGTTGCTTTTATATTACTTTGCGGCGCTCCCCTCTTTGACCCGCTACACTCGATTCAGCCCCGAAGTGATTTAACGTGTGGCATCGCAGCAGCATTCCCACCTGTGAATTTGCATCACTGATTTTTTGTATTCACTGGTTTTATAGTTAGCGGGGGGGGGGGGGGTTCTTCTTCTCGGCGACTTGAGATATATTGAGTCGTCTTGAGCTTGACTCCTCAATTTGTCAGCTTTGTGCAGTTGACCCCTTTTAGGTTGTGGGACAAAGCTATAACTCACACTCTGTGGGTTGAAGCAATCCCATCAGCGGGCCGCTGTGTCCTCATTCCCGTGTTTCCCCAGTGTCCGGCTGCTTTTTGATCAATGGATGGCATTCATGCGGTGCTTAGATTAGACTGTGTGATGAGGTTCTGCATTGGTTGGAAGACAAAATGAAGCATGTCCCTGCTTGTGCGTCCTCCTGTCTAACGGGAGGTCGGCAGTTTGATCTGAGACGTGCCACCAGGTGTGATTGCTGTTTCAAAACCTCGAACACAGTTGTTGAGATGTTTAGGTCTTAAGCATTGTGAACAACCTCCTACTACAACCCTTTATCAACCTATTTGTACGGGGTTTTTGATGCAGTTAGATAGATAGATCCTCCTTCCTTTTAGCTTGTATGAAACAAGATTAAAAGTATGTTCAGACAGAAAGCGATGCCTCGTGGCATTCACGTAAATTTGACCCAGGCTGCAACCTCCGGGTCTGAAAAGTGAAGCCAATGCTGAAGTGCTTTAATCTTGCATTCTCTCTACTGTCCACCAGGGGGCGACTCCTCTGGTTGTATAGAAGTCTATGAGAAAATGACTCTACTTCTCTCTTGATTTATTACCTCAGTAAACATTGTAAACATGAGTTTATGGTCTCAATCTCTAGTTTCAAGTCTTCTTCAATACAGCATGATGTTCATTTCGTAAATTATGGTCCATTTAGAGTCAAACAGACCATAAAGCAGAGTATGCTTTAGGGGCGGGGCTACACAGTGATTGACAGGTCTCGACCACAATGTTGTCCGATCTGGGAGTTGTCTGTGTTTTTGTCTTATAACTTAAACCCTTTCAAAGTATGTTTCACTTCATGAAAGTTAATTGTAACTTATTCAGCCCTCTCGTGTTACTTCTGGTTGCATAAAGACGACCAAAAGCCAAGATGGCAACGGCCAAAATGTCCAATGCGAGGCTTTAAAACGGCAGTCCTCAAACCGATGGGTGACCTCACAATGACTACGTCCCCTTCTTACACTCTACGGTTTGACCACTGGATCATTTGTGCTTATTTGCCCCAAACATCCAACAAAGCTACCTAGTTTTTTAACATTGGGAACACCGATTGTGTCTGTGGCTCTCTGAGCCTTTACTAATGCTGCGTTCCAGACAACTCGTAAATCAAACATTTCTATCTGCTACTAGAAAAATGACAATGCCACTCAAAGACGGAGTTCCTACTTTGTGAACTCGGGCCAAATCTATCGCAACTCCACAAAGAAGCAGCTGTTTATTCATGTTTGGTTACTGAATCTCAAGGTGGCGTTAGAGGTGAAGTGGACAGACGGACTGACTCACAGATCATCACCAGAGCAATGCCGTTAGCTTGCCTTAAAATCTGAGCAGTGTTAGGAGGTATGAAGAACACCTGCAGACTCTTAAGGGGTTCCCCGAACATTAGGAAAAGTGGCTATCCGGCATCTTTCTCAAGCACTCGATTGATTTAGCCTGTTGTATATCCTTACTCTCGATGCACTGTTGGGTTGAGAGTATGTCTCAGTTGTAACTTGATCATTAAGTGTGTTGCTTCACTTAAGAAAGGAACATAGTATGCAAGTATTAGTTTAATCTATTCACACATATCCTACAGAAATATGCTTTCACCCACATCTAACTGTATTCCTCAGCAGATGGAGATTGCTCAGTTATCATCACGTAATGGATCAAAGCACGGAGCGCCGGTCACATTATCACCCCCCGTCTTTGATCGAAGACTTGCAAGCTGAGCGAGAGATGCAATTGAAAGCTGATTTCCTGAAAGGAGACGTGTTGTGCTCATTTCCAGGTTCACTCTTGTTTTTTGTGGTTATATGTAGGAGTGTGCATCTTTACTTGTAGTACAGCTACGATGTGGGTTTGACATGTTTGGCAGAGATTCAAGAAGTAAACAAGAGTACAGATGTTGAAGTGTAGCTCACCCTGTGTTCTGCACAGCTACTTAATGAAAGAGCTCGTTACGTTTCAAGTTTTTTTTGCACATCCTGCATATTTCATGCCGAGTGATGAATCTTTCCTGTTGGAGTAATAAAGTCATTTTGCAACATGTAGCTTATACATCAGATATACATTTAGTTTACAAGATTCATGTAAGGTTATATGAAGTAAACTTGTGATATGGCTAGTTTTAAATACCCTCTGATACCCTTTGTTATGATGTTACTATAACTTAAGGTATGCTAACTGGAGGCACCAGTCACTAATGCTAACAGAGCTCCCATTCTTTCCACACTAACTACGTGATACCAACGTCGTTCTGCTACTGGCTCACTAGCCTTGTTAGAAGTGGAAACCAACGTCAGATAGGCACAGTTCCTGAATACTGGCTGTGTGTATTTCATCATGGATTGAGCATTTCAATGCTTTCACAGTATTTATACAGCACTTAGACCTACTTTATGATCTCACTTTTTACAATACGGGACTATTAGGTTTAATATTTGTATATGCTGTTAGGTGGTGAAGACACAACGACTTCTCACCAGGAGGGAGGTGTGTGAGAGAGCGCGCTCACAAGGCTGTGCTGCCACTTCATAAAGAAAAGTGCTGCAAAGACATTTCTGCAGTAAGGCTTCATTGATATGTCGGGAGAAGAAAGTGACAGCACAGCACGTTGCCCAGGTAACAGACCCAATAGAGGCTCTGTAAAATATTGCATTACGTAATGTGAGCATATTCTGAGATGATCAATCGAGAAGGTAATGTGAAACATATGAAAAATGTATCGCTCGTTTGTTTTGCAGACTGTGTGAGAGTGTGCAGCGCCTGCCTGTGTTTTCACTCAGACTTTCAATTTATTAATTAATGGGACAAATATCTTTGTTTGTATGGGACACCAATTTTAAATGAAACCCATATGATAAATATCCATGACAATTTATATAACATATAATATATTGCTGTCATCTATTCATGCTGTTATTCTTTGTGATAGGATGTTTCTGCAAATGACAAACGGTATTCTGTCAGAGCCTGCACTGTTTTTTTCCCTTTCTATAAACAATGCATTTATGTCTTAAACTTATTCAGCTTGCGGGCACACATAACAAATATGATGTTTGCAAGTGAAAATGTTGGCAGTGTTGGCACTGTGGAGTGAAACAAGTTAGTGTTGGCATTAAAGGAATAGTTTGATATTTTAGGAAACACGATTATTCGCTTGAGATGAGGAGATTGATGCCACTCTCGTGTCTTCATGTCTTCATGTTCAATATGAAATTACAGCAAGTTAGCTTCATTCAGCACAGAGACGCATCTTTCTGCTAATCTAAGCTAACCAGCTGCTGGAAGTAGGCACTATTGTTTTGTGCCACAGTGAGAAAACCACGCCACCTGGAGGGGAAACGATCGGCCACAATATGCAACCAAGAGCTGACTCGCTAACAAAATGCCTGCTGCTAGATAGAAACATTATTATTTAATTATTTTAGCATCTTATGTCTACCAGGGGGCAGTTGATAGCTAAAACGATGATGGGAAAAGTTAGCAAGCTAATGTTAGCTCTGTGTTAGCGAGCTACTGTAGTTAGCTAAGGCACTTGCAAACATAATACTACATAGCTATCTGATTTATCCTCATTCACCATTAGTTGCATGCTCTCAAAATGCTTTCGTTTACTTTACAGAGGTATAGTTCGCCTAAAACTGACATTAGGACACAATGCTTGCTGCACATGTAACGTTACACACACTTGAGTTTTATTTTTCCCATTCTTCCTGCTGATGCCTCACTATTGTCTTTTTTGGTTCGGTGGCTTATACACACTTAGTTCTGGGTTCTTTACCCTGTTGGTTGTGCATCCAACCACACAGCAGCTGTCAGGCATTCTTTCTGTTGTTTTCTAGCAGACAAAAGTGACGAGGAAACACCTTCACACAATGCAAAGTCAATGGAGAGCGGTGAATTGTTTTCCCCTTCAGTGTTGGCGCGACTTAAATGTGCTCTGTCTCTATTGGCACGCATTCTGCACTCGAATGAAATGGCCCTTTTTTTAGTGAATAGGGAGTGATTTCAAACAGTCATTTTGAAAAAATTAGATTAGTCAGAACAGTCACCACGGCAACCACACCTGATGCTGCACCAGGATGGCACCAACACATGAGTAAACGTTCCCCTTCCCCCAACCCCCCCCCCACCCACCCACCTATTCTCCTCCCAAGATCCCGCAGATCAGCTATGCGTCAACGGCCCCGGAGTTGAGCGATGACCGACGCTATGACTTCTTCTCTCGAGTGGTTCCCCCGGACTCGTTCCAGGCCCAGGCCATGGTGGACATCATCCGAGCCCTGGGCTGGACGTACGTCTCCACCATCGCCTCAGAGGGCAGCTACGGAGAGAAGGGAGTGGAGGCCTTCACACAGCTCTCCAAAGAAGCAGGTAAGGAAAGGTGATCCGTAAACAGACTTATAATACATGTATATGTTGTTTTTTTTAAAGATGCATTCCTATGATTTAAACATAAACCTTTTCACCAGAGTGAGATCACTTTTTGCATTTCCAATTCATCTTAAAATCTGTTTTGGGTGGATGAATTATTGATCAGTTTGGCAACCCCTACTTTAATCCCCCAGTGAGTTGTGGAGAGTTGCTGGAAATGTTGACGGAGAAACCGCTGCTAGAGAGGATGCCGTGTCACAGTAATGAGCATGGCCTGTAACCATGTCACTGTCATTCTATGTAAATGCATCTGAATGGAACCATTCAGCTTTTCTTTTCTGCTGCGTGCTCCATCAGAGAAATGAATTGTTTGTCTTCTCCAAGAGGAGAGAGAGAAACGGTCATTGGGGAGATGTGAGTTTTGTTTTACACTCTGCCTTTTCTGTTTCACTCAACCTCCTTTTTTTATTTTGATCCCTGCTAGTGAGCGTGCAGGGCCATCTGAGGATGGTAATGATGGTCAGTCAGCCTCGTGGTCAGTCAGTTCAATCCTCCCTGGTCTGGTTGTGTGTATGAAGCAGCAGGGTTTAGAAAAGAAACCTGAACGTCTCTAGAGATTTCTCTCAGAAACCATATGATTAAACCGAGAGAGCTGAACCACTGAATGGACACGAATCAAGCTATTAGAATCAGTCTCGTTCTTTAGGTCCTTTAATGTAACGTTAATGGTGATTGTTTAACGTGGCAAAGATTTAGCAGCTTAAGTTTGCATTTGGGTTTTTTGAGAGCGTAGAATAAGGTTGAAGAGTATTTACAACAGACATCTGCATTCAGAGAAGGTGCTTTTGCTTTTGTGAGCGGGCTGTAAATTGTGCACATGCTCGACTCACCTGCTTTTTTTTTTTTTTTCAAACCGATGCCGTCGTCGGCATGTGGTGGTCCATGTGAATCAGCAGTCACTGCTGTCGCCCTACAAGTACAGCGGGTCGGCTAGCCGTGTCAAATCATGTGGTTAACAATCTGCTGCCGCAGTATTTCTGCAACACGAGGACAGGGAAGCATTCTTTTAATACAATACGGTGAGATTTGAAATGATTGGCCGTGAGTGCAACTATGTTTTTAATGCACCAGGGTTGGCAATTGCTGCTGTGTATTCAGAACTCAAATCCCTTTTTTTTTTTGTATTTCTGAAATGACCAATTCCTATGGATCCCAATCCGTCTCCTGTGCAATGTGCAGCGAGGGATCCCCGTCTCTTCTAATGTACGGAAAACCGTCTAGAATGAGGAGAGCTAAAGATATCCCACAGGCACTGATCAGAAGTACGGCGTGCATGAATATTTCATCTGTGTGCATTCGTGTCCAGTGTGATCATTAAAGCTTCAGGAAGCTGTTTGTGGTTGTGTGATTTGCATCGACAGAGAGTGAGAAATTCAAATTCCTCTTATATCGTGCGGATAAACTCGGTTTCCTCTTCGCTTATGGTTTTCTCAGATGCATTTTCCAACTGATGTTTCTGTTTTTTTTTCTTATGCAAAGAGCAGTAAACACGTCGCTATTATTATGAGTATGAATTATCCGTCATTGTTGCTGTTGACTCATCCTATTACGACTGAGCTGCAGTTCACTTTGCAATATTTTGTATTCATATACAAATGGGAATTATTTCCTCTAAAGAAAAAGCCTCCAGTACCCCAAGGCATCTTATCTTTAATAAACACATTAATTATGTAATAGCAGAACTGTACATTCACAGGAATTCATTCAAAGGCCCCGGTTCTGCACCAGAACAGACTGGACTGGATTGGATTGAATGAGAAGCAAACACCCCGGTGAATATGGAAAGAGAGAATATATCTGGAAAATACACACACACACCACAAAAAACAACAACATTTCTGGGTGGATGTTGTCTGTATCTCTGCAAGCTGATCCGCGAGGCCTTGAGACTTTTCGTGGCTGCCCTGTTCGGTTGCAGTGAAATGTCAGATGCATTAGTGGGATTCTCGCTTCACAACTTCAAGGAGAACCGTCGAGCGGACTAATGCAATATGGCTACCCATTACCCCAAGCTGAGACTGGAGTGATGGTCAGCCTGTATTGATCTCTTCTGGGGTTTTCTTTTTTTTTGTTGCTGCACTTTCTCTCTCCCTGCTAAGCCACTGTTCCCATTGTGCACCTTCATCCTGGCTCCAGGTGAAAGCTGGCAGAGATTCATCTTGTTTGTATTTTTTTTTCAGTGTCTGTCTGGACTCAGGCCAGAGCGATGGAGTTCAGTTTTTCGCATTTGATAAAAGAGTGAAAAATCTCCCACAAAGTATCACTGTGGAATTTATTGCAGCTAAGTTGCCAACACGCTGCGTTCTTAGATCTAGTCTGAGCTGTGGGGAGGGGGGGGGGATAATAAATCTGCCGGTTAAGAATAGCACTATTATTTAGCAGCAGGAGAGGACCGGGGAGGATGTGTGATGCATCTGCAAACACGATAAAATAGACCACGATACTTCTGCGTGACCTTTCGACATTGCCAAGTCCCAGACCGGCAGTGGAAGGGCACACAGATGTGGAATATGAATGTCAAATGCATGTCAGCCCATTTTGATGTGCTCCCACGTGTTGAGGCGGGGAAGGCTGGAGATAGCGAGGTTTGCCTTTTGACAGGCGAGGTGATAAATATAATCACGGATCCCCTGGAGGTTTGGGGCCTGGAGGGTGTTCAAGCAGGCGGGCGGGGGGTCGAATCCATCAAGGGCCTTCTAATTTAAAAGGATTTGTATTTCACTAAGCAAAATGGCAAAGCTGGATTCCTCGCCCTGGAGTGCAGTTTCAGAACCGAGGGCATTGAGGATGAATAATTGAAGCAGTTAATGCGGTGCATGACCTATGGCACTCGGAGAGATAAGCGGGGAACTTCCAAGGGCCTGATGAATTTAGCCATCGGGATCATTTAATTATCATTTAGCTGTCTTTGATATGTGAATCAAATGTGGGGCAGAGGGGAAGAGTTCATGGTGCATATATTTTGGATATGATGTTGTCGGATCATAGATAAAGGAACAAAGTGCAGCTAAGATGTGTCACAAACTAATGGATTTAGATGGATTCTAGACAAACTTTCTCTGCATCCTCACTAGCTGCGAGGCTTTGCTTGAAACAACCTTGTTTACTTCTTGTCTGGATATGTGTTCGGACACTTTAAAAATAGTTTTAAAGACGGCCTCTCCCAGAAAACATTCATAGTGTTGCTCTCAGTTGTACACAACAAAACAACAACAACAACAACAAAAAGACAGCTTAGCCATTCGAGAAGTGCGTGTTAATGTTGGTTTCCAAAGCTGTTCGACCGTTCGACTAGCAGTTCTGATGAAGTATGATGGCGTCTTAAAGGTGCAGTGTGTAGGATGTGGCGCCATCTAGCGGTGAGGCTGCAGATCGCAATTAACTGAAACTTCTCCCGTTTATTGTTAAGATATTCAATCGAACTTTCTTTATTTGATTTGACAGTCAGTGTTTTACAACTGCTACAAAGGTAGCGAAAACACAACTGTTCTTATCTTCAGGTGATTATACGCAAAAGAAAACATACTTATTAACATATATTTTATGCCAATAGATCCCCTAAATGCCGCACACTGCTCCTTTAAGTGACATTCAGAAGGTACAGCATTGCTATACAATCCTTTTTCTTGGCTAAGACCTCGACAAGTTGGAGAAAAACACATTTAACTGTCTCACACATCACACATCTCCAGCCGAGACGGACACGCAGCTCTTCTTTAAACCCTCCCTTTGAGTCGAGGACTCTTATTCAAGTCCAAACACTGCCTTCCAGTGACAGGTGAGGGCGTTCCGAACCGCGGCACAGCACTCTGGAAGTACAGATACGATACTTGCGTTTCCACCGTGCCTGCCTACCTGACTAACTGACCGTATGACTGACTGACAGACGAGGTATTCTGCAGGCTCTCAATAATTTAGCCGGCGCTGTACAGCCGCTGGTCGGCAGCCTTTAGGGCATTCTTCTTATGTCCATCAGTGGCTCCTGCGGTCTCTGTCTATATTACTCTGTATTGACTGTTGTGACCTATGATATGTCTCTTTTCAGAGCTGTTTCACCATTACAACTCTCCACACAAGCCTGCAGGTTTTGCTTTTTGTCATGATGAATATAATGTATTTTCACGAGACTTAAGTTCTTTGAAAAGAAGAGATTTTTCTACTGCAGGTAGGTTTAATACCTACCTGCAGACATAAAACCCCCTGGAACTGAAAGGTGCCGCTACTACGCCAGAATCAGATATTTTACAGCGCTAGATTTTCCTAAACCAGAAACCTAGAAGTGTCAAACTGAAGGCTTTCTAGCTCAAAATCAACTGAAATGTGCGTGCTGAAACGCAGCTTTGGTGGCGTCCCTTGGAGACCTACAACGCCGGCTGTTCGGCAACAAATGATACCAAGCGTGTTCCACTTTATAACGGGATACCACAAACCCTTAAGCAACAGCTTGGCCATTTGTCGGATCTCCATTTTTATGTTTTGTCCACTTAGGGAGGATAACATCAGCCACCCCAGAGGTTCTCTTTTTTGCACGAGAAATATCCCTCGTTCCGTCTGCTGATAAAAAAAATTGTTGCGAGGAGGTTCAGCACTTGTCATCTTTCTATCTTCTGCCTTTTGAAATGCCACAATAAACCGTGACTGGAGATGTGTGATCTGCCAGCTAAAAGCTGTTTATATCAAAGTAATGAGCCTGAGGAGACCGGCAATTAGAAGACTCCTTCCATTGCTCCGTCTACTCAGGGAAACTCAAACTGAAAGGTTATTGGGTAGGCTATTAAAAAGGCTTGAGTGGGAGAAATTTTAATTGGTTTTGAGTCGAGCTCTGCTGTTGACTCAGGACGCAGGCTGCTGCATCAAATCTAGGCCTACAGCAGCTCTCTCGCACAGGTGATCACATTATCTGTTTATCCAAAGCGCCTCAAAGGTTATCTTGTCCTCCGCACCTGTAATTACCACACCAGAGCGCAGCAAAACCCTTTTCATTATTCATTTATTTATTTTTAATAATGAAAGATATAATATTCTGCTTCGCCACTCAATAATGAGCTGCTGAAGACAACAATATGTAGCAAACGGCTAAAAGCCAATTGTGATAATATACTGTGCCGAATATGTAGCAACTATTTAGCAACTCACGGAAGCAATCAGTACCCTTCATCCTGCACAAACTCATTAGACCTGTCTGAGAATGATTTATCGTCAGTATTAATATCCTCTTTGTTTGTTGGTGCCGGCTGTGCTATCTGATTGGTTCAGGGTCCAACAAGGGATGCTTGATAATGACTTTAAAGGAAAAGTCAATGGCGAGCTGCTGGATTCGCTCAAATCCATAATGTGAAATCTGTAGCTTTATGACCCCCCGTCGGTGTGGACTGTTGGATTTCTTTACAGCAGATATGTTTATAACTGTGAAATGAGTCTGCTGCTCAGTCGGCAGCCACAGTTTGAGCGTTGCAAAGCACGCCGCTGTGGCTTTCAGATCCCCGCCTCCATGTAAATGTGCACACTGTAAGAAAGCGTCATTGAGAGTCTTATAGCAAGCATGACGACACCATCAAAATCTCACTATTGTGTTCAGATTTTTTCCCCATTTCCATATGGGTGAGATTTCCGTAACCCCAGGCTTTTATGTGTGTGTGTGTGTGTGTGTGTGTGTGTGTGTGTGTGTGTGAGAGAGAGAGAGTGAGTGAATGGGCGAAAGCTTTCCCAGAGGCCTTACCATTTCTCACCCCTCTCCCATTAATAAAGGTGGGATCTGTATCGCCCAGTCTTTGAAAATTCCCCACAACCCCAAGCTGGAGGATTACGACAAAGCCATCCAACAACTGCTGGAAACGCAGCACTCGCGGGCAGTCATCATCTTCGCCGGCGAAGAAGATATACGGTGAGGAGCGCCGCGCATTCTGGCTTCGCCCCGTGTCGCACGGGTGCGCTGATGGCTTGCGATGTTGATGTCTTTAATCTCCGAGTAGCAGCTCCCGCAGACAGGCCAGAGGCGCAGATTTACCGATGCGCACACAAAACACACCTTCAACAACGCAAACACAACCCTGCCTCGGAGGAGACGTGCAAAATACAGATCACAACAAAGCAACAGAGAGATACTGTTTCATTTACAAAGCCCCGTGGAAAGTATTTATGTAAAGAAACAAAGAATCAAACATTTAGTGCTTGTATATTTAGAACGCAATGCTGGTGAAATGTAGAAGAAACGATGAGTAGGAGACCTGGAGATCAATGCTTCTAACTGTTGTCTTTAGATAAAACACACAAAACATATAGAAACAAACAAAATAGCAATAGCTCCTCTGCTTTCCCTCTCTGACCTTTTAATGGGACGAGCTGTACACGGCAGAGCCGTGATGTCCGAGCTGCTCCTTAAAGCTGGCTGTGCCTTTGGGTAATAGACATTGGATTGCATGCACCCCCTGAGCTGTATCTCCTAATTCACACACGGTCGTCCTTGCAGGGGAGTTCTCAATTCCTCCAAGAGGGCCAATCAAATAGGCCATTTCCTGTGGATTGGATCCGACAGCTGGGGGGCCAAGAGCAGCCCGATCCACCTGCTCGAGGACGTAGCGGTGGGGGCGGTCACCATACTGCCCAAACGCTCCTCCATTGAAGGTACGCACACACGCTGTCATCACCTTTTAAGTGGCCTATATTTACCCACCCAGAGCGACGTAAACGTTCATTAGGAGTGCTAGTCCAGGAGAAACCCTCCTTTTAGCTTTGTTTTGGGTCAAGCATACACTAAGGCTGTCAGCTAACACTTACACGATTTCGACAACTAAGCGATTATTTGACTTAATTGACAGATCTGCAAAAACGCGGTCTCCACTAAGAATTACACCACTTGAAATCTTATGTGCTCATAAGTTTCTTGGAAATAAGTCATTCAGCATGAATAAAAACCATTGCAGATACTATCAGCACACAGTAGTCAAAGGCCAATAATACTATTTGCACCCGAACGAGGCACACATCAGATACTGTATGTGTATATGTAGCCTACTGTCATCTGTGTGTGTTTGTCCTGAACCTAACCAAGTAGTTTTGTTGCCTAAACTGAACATTCTTACTGTGATTGACAGGTCGCTACTATGAAGTTGTCCGGTCTGGTAGTTGTTCATGTGTTTGTCTTCAAACATTCACTTTAGGAAAGTTAATTGTAAAAATTTTTGGTTCGCCTGAAGATGTCTTCTTCAGCGTTCGGTTGTACTTACGTAGCTCCGCCCTCTCGTGTCACTTCTGTTTGCAAAAGACAAAGTGAAAGCCAAGATGGCGACACCCAAAATGCTAAACTCAAGCTATAAAACGCCAGTCCACAAACCAATGTGTGACATCACGGTAACTATACGTCCACGTCTTATACACAGTATATGTACGCAGGCCATAGAACCAAAACAATGAGCTAAAAGATGCTGAACTGCAGACTCGGCTGTTAATTCTCTGTGGGTTCAGGACTTCGAGTGACCCCTCTCACATTACACGTACATTTGATGTTCCCACATCTCCCTCCTGCCTCGTCTATTTCTACTTCAGTTGGCAATTTTCTACATTTCTCACAGTGACTTTGGACGATCCTCAGAGAACAAGTGTGACCTTGTTACGTTTGGCCGTGGGTTGTACACGACCAGACTCAAGTCAGTGCGGACAAATTGGCTACTCTGTAGATTTTAGAAGACACCGGAACCAATAAATGAAAACTTTGTCACCTTTTGCCATCGTTTCAGATGAATGAATCCGTGTGGTTTTACATATTTCTTGTTAACAATGGAAAAGTCTCTGTGGAGAAATCAGTATCTCTGGTCTCTAATGGATCATTGTTGAATGGGAAACAAAAGGATGAGTCAGAGAAAAAGCTTTAATTCAGTTTAAAATTTTAAGCATTGATGTTTTTTAATCATTTTTTTAACAATTTCTGTCATCGAACTCCAAAAGAAATACTATCGTCAGTTATATTTCAGTGCTTAGAGCTGCTTTTCTCTGAAAACTGCAGCTGCACCCACATGAGAACGGAGGAGGTTGTCCTGTACAACCTACAAATTCACCACAGAAATAGAATATTCACAGCAAATTTTTTTGTCTGGTGTCACAAATCCAGACAACCGCTCATCATTACAATCGTGCAAAAATATGTGAAAGTCTGAGTTGTATGAAGCTTCCCCGTAATTAGGGGAGCTCGAGCCAGGACAAATGTACACTCTGGAGGCAGAATATTATGAATCCACCATGCATCATTGATGGTCTTTTGAAAAGAAAATCGGCTGAGTCATTCGGCTCCGATTAGACATTATCACCTCTGCCCACGACTCATCTGATACGACTGGATAACACAGGGCGGAGACGCAGACAGAGAGACTTTAAAATGTGAAATTTTTAGTTATTCTCGAGGAAACT
The DNA here is from genome assembly GCA_032191485.1 of Leptoclinus maculatus. Classification (NCBI taxonomy): domain Eukaryota; kingdom Metazoa; phylum Chordata; class Actinopteri; order Perciformes; family Stichaeidae; genus Leptoclinus; species Leptoclinus maculatus. The sequence continues at coordinate 16,611,644 of JAVDOI010000012.1, forward strand.
GTACAGCAAAAGGTTAAAAAAAAAAAGAAAAACTACTGCACCACGGTGAAGTGTGTCCCTGCTCAGTTCCCTGACCCACATTGGGTGGTAAAGTTGCACAAACAAGAGAACAAAATGCAGCATACAAGCTTTTTTTTTTCCTTTGTTGCAGCAAGTTACCTCTCCTCAAGCTAACGCTTCACACGGGCGCCTAATGCCCTTTTGAAACGAGTGCTAAGCTAAAACATCGTGCCTTCAATCTGTTTCTATTGTTATGGATTTAATGAAGGGAAGAAAAACCTGTTCAGCACCTGCAGGACCCCCTCGGCCTGAGGCAACAGGCCGCGGCACCGCTTACAATCGCTGCGTTATTTATTATGCATCCTGTTTTTTAATGAATGTAATTTCCTAGATGAAAGAAGTGATTAAAGTTCCATGGGGCTTGAGAGGAAGAGGAACCTCCGTGGTCAATTTTTGATGAAGTAGTGCTTTTTTTTTTGCTGGGTTTTTCTTTGAACACTTAGCACCACCAACCTGCCGCCACGCCGCTGCAGCATGTTTTTTTTTCCCGCTTCATTTCCTCCAGGTTTTGAATTGGTCGATAATTGGTCCGGAACTGAGCCTGTTCCTCCTCTTTTCCTCCACCCCCCCCCCCTGCAGGGTTTGACGAATACTTCACCGGGCTCACCCTGGAGAACAACCGCAGGAACGTTTGGTTCGCCGAGTTCTGGGAGGAAAACTTTGACTGCAGGCTCCTCAGTGCCTCGAAGAGAGAGGACACGAGCCGCAAATGCACAGGTACAGCGGTTTTTGACACGCGTGAAGTGGTAATGCGTATTCTCACCCTCCCTTGTCAGGTTGTCGTGAACTTGACCTTATGTTTCACATTAGTAGCTGCAGATGGACTGTTGTTTTTTTTTATTCAATTGTCTGCGGTGCAACCAGAAAGTCCAACACCAGGTGTTTCTGCCCAGCGGGCGCAGGACGGGCCGAGTTTATTATTAGAATAATAGTGTGACCATGCGTCTTAGTCATACTACAGTTACAGACCGTCTGCTCCTCTGGCTAATGTCCTGTAACTCTTAAATCCCTTATTCCCTCTCTCCCCCCCCCCCCTTAACCCAGTCACCTTGACAGCTCAGCAGAGTCGTGCCGTGTGTACTAACTGCACAGAGCCAGAGTGCACTTTATTTAGGTTGGAAATTACAGGCAGGCAAAATGACAGGAAGCAAAAGTGAATACCACCCATGGCCCCCATTCTGCTTTATCACCGTCTTCGCGGCAGCATTAATGATAGTGTTGTTAACAGTGATGCATTCTCGTATTACCTAAACTGTGCCTGTCAACGGTGTGACAGGCTTTGCGCTGCATTCATTATCCACGTCGGATGATGCCTGTGATGTGGGATGCTGTATTAATTCTTGCTTGCATACGGGATGACGGTAATGGCAGCGTGACACAAATGTTTGCAGAAGGGGTTTGGTCTCCTTCATAATCTCCCGTTTGGCGTCATTTGTCATGCGTCAAAGACAAGAAGATGCTCGTCCACTCAGTGAGCCCCCCACAATCCCTCTGTAAAATGCCCATAAATGTCTTTTTTATCTTCCTCGTCTCTATATTCTCTTCCTTTTACACAACCAGCCGAGCTGATATGAATGAAGGCTGAATACTGGGAGACTTTTGCGTTAAGACAACTGTCCGTTTAGCATCCTGTGTGGAGCTTTGAAAAGCAGGAAGGGTTATGTGTGGGCTGAAATGTATGTTAAGTTCTGAAAAATGGCCCGAAATGTCAGCACAGATTGCTTCTGACCTCCTTCAGTTTATGCAAGTCTCCCACATTCTTACATGTGTCCTATTACCACCATCTGCCCCTCCGCTGAGCTCTCCATGGGAGCTAAGAGCAGCTACCACCGAGGAGAAATCTGTCTTTTATTTCCTCGATGCTGCCTTTTTATTAACTGGGAGCTTGAATATTGAAATGATGATGATAATGATGATGATTATGATGATTAGTGTCATCAAAAGTAATAGTAGTATTTTCCTTGTTACACTTTGAAAGGCAGCTTTCGTCTACCGCGGGTATAGAATAGCTAATTCCGTTTTTCTAACAAAAACAGAAACCCAGCTGAGGTTGAACATTACGTATTCAAGCAGAGTAGCAGCAGCGCGAGAGGCAAAACCTTTACAGCAGCCCATAGTGAAAGGGCAGTGCACTGGGAGGAGGATATAAAAGAGCAGGAAGCCGCCGTAGAAGAGTATGTTACTAAAGTTCATGGCGTTCTTCATCACCTTGCAGAGCGAGGCCTCGTTCTCAGCAGCCCGTCGCTCAGTAATACGCCGCAGTAATTCAATCCGAGCCCCGCCGCATTCGTCACAAACACTTTGTCTCACAGCTCTGCTTGATATTCTCCACTTGGGAATTAAATGTGTCTTCTTACTTTGCTCTGCCACATTGTCCCTTTAGGTGTAATTCCTACAAACTCACAATTGAAGTCGGTGGCAGCGAATGGTAAACGGAGGAATAAGAAATGAAGCTGGGGATGATAGCGGGTGCTGAGAGGATGTAATGTCTAATGGCTCACGGTGTATTTGCCTGTAAGTTCTCCTCCTTCTCAACCTCTTTTTTTTCCCCCTCCCTCAGGCAAGGAGCGCATCGGGAGCGAATCCAAGTACGAGCAGGAGGGGAAGGTGCAGTTTGTGATTGACGCGGTGTACTCCATGGCCCACGCTCTTCACAACATGCAGAGGGACTTGTGTCCCGATCATCCTGGCGTTTGTCCACAAATGGAGTCCGCCGACGGCAAGACTCTGCTGAAGTACATACGAAACACCAGCTTCAACGGTGAGTGACACGTTGGAGGAGTTATCAGACGCTTACAGACTGCGTGGGGTAAGAAAAGGCAAAATGTTTTTACTTTCTGCAGAGTTTTGGACATTTTTTGATACAGTATAGTCAACAGTAGAATGATATACTTCACTCAAAGTATTATATTATAAACATAATGAGGTAAAAGCAAGTGCCAATGCTGGAGTGCCTTAAAGCTGCATTCTATCTAATGTCCATCAGGGGGCGACTCCTCTGATTGTATAGAAGTCTATGAGAAAATGACTAAAAACTAGCTAGTTTACAAATTAGTTTAAATGAGCCGACTGACCCGTCTACATTAGTAAAAAGAGAAGTTCATCATTGTGGGATGTGCACTTATTTGTTTTCATGCTGAGAGTTGGATTAGAAGATTGATACGACTCATGTGTTAATATAAAGTTACAGCCAACAGCTGGTTAGCTTAGCTTAGCACAGTGACTGGAAACAGAGGGGAACACGTAGCGTGGCTCACCTCTAAAGCTCACCTCGTTCATTTGTTTGATTCGAACCAAAAGTGTGAGAACAAGTTGTGGTTTTGAGACAAAACCTTCCGTGGAACAGCGAATGGTTCGTCTTTCTGTACACGTTAAACAAACAAGATGCAACGTGTTCATTAATTAGCTTGAAAGGTGCTGGTATTAGTTCTGATGAAGTGATTTAAATGTCGGTGGTCAAAGCTCACTGTGACCTCACGAACACATTTTTGGCCATAACGCAATAAATAAAATGCTAATTATGACGATTTCACACAGGTAAAATGATGAATGTGATGACATCTTGGACGGACATGGATGTAAACTCCAACACGACTTGTAATTCTAGCTTTAATCCTTGGATGGAGCCAGACGAGCTGTCTTTATGTTAATTATTTACACTAAAGGCGCCGGAGCGGTTTGGACTTGTTCATCTTAACTCTTGGCAAGAAAGCAAATAAGCGTATTCCCCAAAATATCAAACAATCGCTTAAAACCTGCAGACACGTAGGAAATTGCCATAAAAAAATGCATATTTCATCAAGCTAGCCGTACCACTTGAATGTTCATGTTAAACCCAGAAGACAGCTGACAGAGTCTTCTCGTCTAACTCTTGGATGAGGCAAGATAGACGAACAATTCATTTAACTTCTGCTTCATCCTCCAAGTATTTACTCAAAGCTGCTGTGTCCACACCAATCCACAGTGTCCATTTAAAAAGCAATTTAGAGAACAACTCAACTGTGGACATATATGCGGTTATATTCGGAGTATAACGAGCATTACATAAAATGTAATGAATTAATCAATACCACCTCCTCTGTTTTATGCACCTCGTTTCTTGTGGGCTTCATCCAAAGCTCAAACATTTCCTGGATCTGTGTGATATATTTTGAGCCGATATGATATGTTATGGGTCTGCCAGCACTTAAAACTCTACATTATTCAGTCCCGCACAGAAAAGTGATGGGGGGAAGATACTTAACAATTAATGGCAACATAGCTATTAATGACAGCGGCTCTGAAATGCAGAAGTGAGTGGAGCAATGGCCCCAAATGGAAGATGAGTTTAATACAATAGAGGCCTCTTGTCATTACAAATGCGCTGGCGTGTTCATCAGCCAGTCATCATTAGAGGCTCTTCTGAAGTACGCTGTGTCTTTTTAAAATTAGATTAGATTCAGCTTCAAATACAACATCTGCACTTTAGCACTTTTAAAAACCAGAGGTAGCAAATGAGATAAATAGAAAAATGTAAAAAAAAAATTAGGAAACAATTCTGAAAAAAGGAGCAAATAGTGTTTTTGTTTGGGACTATTTCTTTGCTGCAGATTAATACACATGTGCTGCACTGGTGAGTATTTCCAGCAGCGGGGGGGAAGGGGGGGGGGGGGGGGGGTGTATGTGGGATGAAAATAAACAACAGTGTCCATGTTTGGCATAATTAAGTGCACTGATGTGACGTTTGATGTGTTTTTAATAGTTTTGTGGACAGTAATGGAGGTCTGAGCCACAGAGGAGTGCGACACACCAGGCTTTACTCACTTTGATTGATGGATTTGTTAACAAGAAGAACGTCAGAATCTCACCAGAATTCTCCTTCAACAGATTATAAATACAACGGGCAACATTACGCTGGATAACTACGTTGTTGCCCTGCACATTCTTCTGTTTTGTTGATCAGTGTTTGCAACACATTGAATCACAATCACTTGTACACAAAAGACAAACTTGTGTCGGTGAGCTAAAGGCTAAAGAGATGCCTTCCTTCCTCTAACACTGTCGCTATGGCAGCAGTGCAGAGTACCAGCAGGCGAGGAGACAGGTGGAACTATGGAAACAGAATATATATATATATATATATATAGATATATATATATATACATGCAGTTGCATGTGCAGTAGGTACAATTGCAAGGAGACCTTAACTAAGAGCAGATTCATGCATGGGACCGAGAATCTGCTAAATATTCACCTCTGTGTGGCAGTGACAACGAAGAGCGTGTTCACTTCACCTCAGCCTAAAATAAGATCACCCCCTTCTCCACCTCCTCTGCTTCTTCCTGTCTAATGCTTTTATATTCTCAACCCCGTCAGCTGTATCTCACTGCCCCTTCGTTTGCATTGAGAGACCACGCACATCATCCCGGTGCATGTGCAACTGCTAATGTATGTTTGAGAGAGCGAAGGAGTGTAAGCCTCCTTTGTTGATCTCCCCGCTGTGCCGGAGTCACGGAGCTGAAGAGTGAGAGGCTCAAAAAAAAAAAAAAAAAACAGAGGGGGGTGGGGGGGGGGAGAATAATGATGCGAAAGAAACACAGCAGTGGATCCCCCGGTCCACCCACACTGCTCGGCACAGCGGCGGTGCACTTTTGTCATGTCTTAGTTCACAGCCACATGTCGATGCATAAATCTTTCATCCTCGACAGCGTTCTCGCTGAGGAGCCTACACAGACCGTTTTGCTCCCTTGAAAACATCAGGCAATAGAAAACAGGAAGGAATTTCTAATGCTTTTTAATCTGCACACACAGAGACGCCGCTTAATTATTTGCTCTAAAAGCTTGAAGAGCGCCGAGCGTCCAATCGCTCATGTCACTTTACTGGATGACTTGTCTGTGTTTGTTTGTGTTGCGTAGAGTAAGAATGATATCCCTGTCATCGAGTCAATACCTTGTCAACGTCTTTATTCACTGTGTCAACGAGTCGACTGTCTCCGTTTGGTGGAGGCAGAAGTGACAGCGCGGTGACTGCCACCCACCGAGTTTTGTTTTTGTTTTTTTAGCGTTGAGGGAATATTTTATTATTATTATTTCTTTTTTTTACTACTACGGGCTTCACAAGCAGTTAATTCTGAATACCCGTCCTGCTTTATTTAATGTGCAGACACACGGATGCTTATGAATTAGGGCCATTTCTGCATTGTTAAAGTGAAATATATGTGCTGTCACTTTGCATAACGGCAGATAATGAGGGGTTTGTGGCTCTGCATCAAGGTCTTATAAACTGACATTTATGAAGCAAAATGGTGTCACAAAGTCAAAATGGAACATTTGGGTGTTTTATTTATCCTGCCCCCGTATTCTTTTTCTTTTTTCTCCTATTGCTACCTCTGTCTCTCTTGTTTTACAACAGTCTTTGGGCCTGAAACTTTCGTAGAATGCTCAATGACAAATGTCCTTGGAAGAAAAAGCTGGAGGGAGATGAAAATTCCCTTCTGGCTGAAAAAAAAACGAAGGAAAAAGGTGCAGTGTCCTTCCATCCAAAAGTCACGAGTTCTGTTCCAGATAAAAACGACCACATGTTCCCAAAAGGGGTTTTGGACATATGCTCCTGGTCCTTCCTCTATTCTTTTTTTTATAGCCAGAGCTATTAAAGTCCTTAATTCCCATGCCAAGTGTCATCAGACTCCCCCCGTCCCATTTCAAAAGTGGTATCTCCATCCGTGCTTATATACGAGCTACTATATGCAGTGCCAAGGTGAATTCTTGTAAAACGCAGCACTTGTTCATTGTCTCGGCATTGTGGGATGGTAGAAGTGACCTCATCAACAATGCAGACCTCATGTATAAAATAGATTACAACGGTTTTTTCCCATTAATGCCACTCAACATTCGCTGCTGCGAGGGAGATGACATCTGCGTCGACGCGATATCTCGCTCCGACTCTGCAGTCATAATTGAGCGATATTGCACATGCAGACGCAACTGACGGGCCCCGAGAGCTCGCACAAATACACATTAAAAAAAATGAATAAAATAAAGTAATTTTCCTCGTGTTGTTTGAGGTGTTTCAGGTGTGCGCGGTCCTCTCTGAGCTAATTAGTGAAATCTTCAGGGCTCTGCTTGAGACAGGCTGCTGCACTCTGAGAGCAGATGGGGACCATATGATGCTTCGGCTGACCTGTTTATCCTCCCTGCATCCCCTGTTGTTGTCCCCTGTGTGATTGGAATGCATTGCTTTTGACCCGAGGAGGTGTTTTGGTTTTGGTTTTTTTTCTGATACGAGAGCACGGCCCACGAGGTCACACATCTAAGCATGTATACGAATATGAAAATGAATTCCTCCAGAGGCCACCGTGCAGCCGTGATGATGCGTAGGAAGCAGGTGAGGAAGGGTTGTATTGGTCAGTAGGGAGCTTTCTTCCCTGTGCGTGATTATCATAAAGGTTGGATACAGAGGTTATTGTGTTTGGAGGTTTTAACTGGGAGCAGCAGATTTAAACCCTCTGTGGTCCTGAGTGTGGCCAATGAGGGCCTCCACCACTGTGAGGGTTCAAAGTTCATGTTTTTCCTCTTAATAGAAGAGGTGCTGTGCTCTGTCACACCGGCGTCTTAACACTTTTCCATCCCGCTGTCCTCTTTTTTTTTGCTCTCTCTCTCTCGCTCTGTACAGGCAGCGCCGGCACCTCGGTCATGTTCAACAAGAACGGCGACGCTCCAGGACGCTACGACCTGTTCCAGTTCCAGATGACCAACTCCTCCACCCCAGAGTATAGAGTGGTAGGACAGTGGGTGGAGAACCTGCAGCTCAGGGTATGACGATGCACCGACACCGGGAACACAGACGACAGAACAAAAAAAAAACGTGTTCAAATGCTTGTGTGTCTGAAGCAGGATGTCTGCGCTGTACAAGCACTAAGGCTTTCTGTGGTTTAAAAAAATTGACATCTCTTGTGTGACAAAGAAGGGGGGGGGGGTTTGCACATTATTAGCATCTCAAATGCGGAGAGAGCTCAGGTGCAGAAACGTTTTACTTTCAGCCTAATTGGTGTATTTTAGGTGCAAGAACAGAATCTAGTGTGCATGTTAGCGAGTGTAACGCTCGTTCTCACACACATTTCAGTTGATAATGTGAGCCAAATGTTAAACATATTCCAAACTCCTACAGTAAGTTACTATTAGACTTTTATTTTTAAATAAAACACATTTATATTCATCATTGAAACTTTTTTTTCAAAGATTATTTGCATATTATGCAGAAATGTGCCAACGGCTGCTTTTAAAAAGAATTTTAAAAAAACGTGCACTTAAACCGACAAGAAGGTTTAAAAGTCGGTGTGTAAAAGGTGATGCGATGCGGTCATTCGAGTCAGTCACATTTTGAATGCTGTTAAAAAGGGGTTTGATACGTTTCCACCTGTAAAAGGATGTCAAAGCGTCAGTGAGGGCTTTATTAGAGAGTTCAACATTAAAAAGGAGAAAGTGAGAAAGAACAAGATCCTTTGTTGGAGATCACTCTTCTCCCACTGCATCGCTTTTGAGGACTGAAGATGTGTGAATGGGAGGAACAGAACACGTGAAGATGTCGGCGTTGTTGCAAACGGACCTCCCATGTTACTCTGTAGCTTTTACTGTACACGATGACACAGCGAACAGAAGGACTCTGTGGCAGAAGCCATGAGATAACAACACGGATTTGGGCACTTTTCGTTTCATGGGAGCTTTAAATAACTACCTAGAAAAACTAAAAGATGATGTCTAATATCAGGTCAGGTGTGGAGCTGGAAGACAGCTGCTGCGCTGCTTTTATTGGTGCAAGGTGTTGGTTTGTAGCCGTCGATGATGGATCTCACTGTCACAACACAAGAACGGGCCCCGGTGATTCATGCGGACAATAAAGAAACAGATGAGTTTTATTCTACTTCAAGGCAAACAAACTGCCCATGCTTTGAGATGGGATGAGACCCGAGCTGAACATTTTCTCTGTAACTCCCGATTACACATAAAAACATGAGATTTACATACAGATGAGTTAACATTTGCATAATGGCTTTCTGGTTCACGAATTAAACTCAACGGAATGGATCGGATGGCACAGGTGGAACGACGTCTGTTGACGGAGATTTGTGCTGCACTCTTCTTCTTCTTCTTCTTCTTCTTCTTCTTCTTCTTTTTAGTGTGATTACAAACTAATATGCTGCAACAACTCAATTATATCCCAATGCAACAGCTCTCACTTTGTTCAGTGACGCATGCGGAGCGAACATGTCGGGGGTTCGTCCTGATGCACTTTTACGTCCGTCGATAGCTCAACGTTAACGCTCACAAAAGCTCTAATTATCATTTTTTTAATGAACAACCCAAGCAGAGCCCAAATGAAAAACTATGGCCGCCGCAGGAGTCCAAAGGTGTCGAAAAATCTTGCTTCCGGTCTCCATGGCAACAGAGCTGTTGGTCTCATTACTGTTTCCACACGGCGTGTAATCGGGAGGTGTTCCAGAGAGCACCACTCACTGTCCCAAATAACAAATGGCACCTTCATGCCCCCATATAAATGGCAGATGATAATCTACCCAGACACCGCAGAAGCAACACATTTCTCATACAGGTACACACGACACACACACACACACACACACACATATACTGTGTGTGTGTGTGTGTGTGTGTGTGTGTGTGTGTGTGTGTGTGTGTCTCTGTATGCAATTATTGGCAGTTGCCACATTTGGAGGAGGCGACGCTGTTGGTATCCTTGGCTGGATTCCTGTTGTATGTGATGATATTTTTTACCAGATGGAGTTTCTTTTGCTGCTGACGTTCATGTTACAGATTAACATGAGTTATGTGAGTGTATGGGTACGAAAGGTGAGACGGTGGTTAGTCCGGGACACTTTCCCTGTGTTTGATATTTGCTCAAAACGGATTGAATTCCATTTGGCGCCACAGAAAACCAACAGATGAGCAAAGAGGAAGAATAGTGCATTGTGACATTTTGTGTATCAACACTTTTTTCCTTTTCTTGCAGAGAATTAGACGAGAAGATTGATGCCACACTCGTGTCTGTATGCTGCGTATGAGCCAGCTTAGTTTAACACAAATCTGCCTGCCTGCACCTCTAAAGCGCTCTAATTAGCAGGTCTCGTATGTTCGATCGGTACGAAAAAGTGTAAAATGACAAGCGGTGGCTTTACAGGGGTTTGGTGTGTCAGACTATTAGACTTCCTTGAGTCAAACCGGGACATTGCCAGGCACTTAGCAGTGGTGTTGCTTTTTTACATGGATTAAACAAACCACACGCTGATTAGTGAGCTTCAGAGGTTGTGGATTGGGGGGGGGGGGGGGGGGCAGGCTGTTTCCTCATGCTCCTAGTCTTGCTAAGCTAACCGGCTGCTGACTGTTCAGACAGACATGAGAGTGGTATCAATCTTTTTATCTAAGTCTCAGCAGGAAAACGAGTGCGTTACTTTAAAGGTGGAGGTTTAAAGGTGTTCCTCTCTCTAAATACATTGTGTGCATCCTTGAGGTTTAACAAAGGTGATGCATGCCCGTCCATCCTCATAAGACAGTACGCATTCAACTGGGACATACTACTTCATCTTAACGCTGCACCTTGAACTTTGAACCTCTTGTTCATATATCAGGGTCAGAACAGCCAGAAAAGCATACTGCATTTACTACATACTATAGTATTTGGACGTACTAAATTGTTTTCTGGCGTACTAAATAGCATTGGAAGGCACAGCTTGTTTGCTAGCGTGCAGTCTTCTTCCTCCTTGCCTTTGCTGCTGGCACGTTGCTGTGTTCCTTGGCGCATCACTGCCACCTGTAGATGAGTGTGACAGTGTGAAGCTGTTGGCAGGACTGCGTCTTATGTCACTCGTGTGCATGTATGTCCTTGTGAACGTATATGAGACGGGGACGCACTCCTAAACGAATGCTTGATACGTTATTAAAGTTCTGAAACTCCCCAGGGTTCCTCTAAGCAATGAACTCGCTTCACATCAAGGGAATTTAATTTGTGTTCCTTTCTAATGTAGTGTAATGCCACAGTGTCGCTTGTTTCACACTCTCAAAGCACCTTTTAAATGTGACGTATATCGAGCAGACTTCGTTTGTAGCTGATTTATTTTGGTTCCTTGGCTCACACCATACATTGCTGTGAAAGTGCCGTGCTGGAGAATCATCATGAATCTTCTGGTGCTTTTTTTTTAAAGCCATGGATCAGTACACTTTCATTATAAATCAAACGATCAGCTCAGAGTATTATGAAAGCTTTTTTAACAACCCCCCCAAAAAAAAAAAAAAAAAAAAATGTAAGAGCCCTAAAAATTCCATTTCTTCACGGCTCTTTTAAGGCTGACTTGTGCGTTGAGATTATAGTGCGAGTTTAAACCGTGAAACACCTCGGGGCCTTTTTTCCTCGATTGGAGTTTCAGATAGTTCGTCGGTGCGTCGGTGCGTCTGTATACGGCGCTTTTCATTTTGATGACAAGATCATAAATAGGAATAGCTCTGCAAACTCTAAAAGAGGCATTTTGCAATCCCCTTCCCCTTCCTTATCATCACATATTTCATACCTCACCGGCTTCTGTATTGAAACACAATGTCTTTTGCGTCTCCCCATTCCCTTTGTTTTTATCTCACTGAACAAAGGTGGGGATCTGTTGCCGTGGTGATTTAATTACTTTCAAGTATTAGAAAAGGCAATCCCTCTAAGAAATTGGCAAGAAAGATGAACTGTGTTGGCTTAATTGTTTTTTTCCGAATGGGTTTACATCTTTTCTGCTGCTTGCAAAGATTGCATTGTACGTTGTTCTTGCAAAGAACCTCACGAGGAGCATAATATAGTAATTAACGGCTTAATAAGATGTGACTGTTAAATCATGGCCGGATTCCGGTGTTGCTCTTCATCCACATGGTTTTTCATATTCAGCGGTACCTCCGGTTTATCGCTCCGCCGCTAACCCTATCTCCCTGTGCCGTGTGTCATCTCTCCACCAGCTGGAGGAGCTTCAGTGGCCAGATGGGGAGCAGGAGGTGCCCATCTCGGTGTGCAGTCTGCCCTGCAAAACCGGAGAGAGGAAGAAGAGGGTGAAGGGCATGCCATGCTGTTGGCACTGCGAGCTGTGCGATGGCTACCAGTACCAGTACGACGAGACGTCCTGCAGACTGTGTGCCTACAACATGAGGCCCAACCCCAACAGAACCGCCTGCCAGCCCATCCCCATCGTCAAGCTGGAGTGGCACTCCGCTTGGGCGATCATCCCCGTCTTCCTGGCCATGCTCGGCATCATCGCCACCATCTTCGTCATGGCGACGTTCTTGCGCCACAACGACACCCCCATCGTGCGGGCGTCGGGCCGAGAGCTGAGCTACGTGCTGCTAACTGGCATCTTCCTGTGTTACATCATCACCTTCCTCATGATCGCCAAGCCCGACGTGGCCGTGTGCGCCTTCAGGAGGATCTTCCTGGGCCTGGGCATGTGCATCAGCTACGCGGCGCTGCTCACCAAGACCAACCGCATCTATCGGATCTTCGAGCAGGGCAAGCAGACGGTCACGGCCCCGCGCTTCATCAGTCCCACCTCCCAGATCGCCATCACCTCCAGTCTGATCTGCGTGCAGCTGCTGGGCGTGCTGGTGTGGTTCGCCGTAGACCCTCCGAACACCATCGTCGACTACGACGAGCAGAAGACCATCAACCCCATGCTGGCCCGCGGCGTGCTGAAGTGCGACATCACAGACCTGCAGATAATCTGCTCGCTGGGCTACAGCATCCTGTTGATGGTGACCTGCACCATCTACGCCATCAAGACGAGGGACGTACCGGAAGACTTCAACGAAGCCAAGCCCATCGGCTTCACTATGTACACCACTTGCATAGTCTGGCTGGCCTTCATCCCGATTTTCTTTGGCACGGCCCAGTCGGCAGAGAAGGTGAGTCATTTCTTTCTCTGTTGCTTTCTCTCTCTCTCTCTATCTCTTTGTCGCCACCCTTCTCTTTGTCTTGTCTCTCTCTCCCTCCTCTCACAAATTCCTCTTTCATTCCTTCGGCCCTGTTTTTATCTGGTCCAAACACATGCGCACATGAATATTTGTACAAACGCAAAATGAAAACACAAACGGTACATAAAGGGAGAGCTCGCACACACACACATTGAGCGACTGTATAAGTTATGGGTTAATTTTCTTTTGATTTCACATTCGCACGGCTCTGATTTGCTTGGAAACCCACACTAGGACCACCGCAGACAGAAATAGGCATAGGAAGGCGGAGGAAGGGGTTGGTGTTAAGCACCAGAATCCTGAAACGCCTGAGGAGCGATGCGGTTGGGGGTGCCAGCAGCTCCAGATGCCATTATCTTAACTCTCACTCGCCTTGGGCTCAACACACACTGTCGTGCCTTATTCTGGAGAGGGAGACGAGTGGGCCGAGGAGCTGGAGGAAGAGGAGGAGGAGGAGGAGGAAGGAGATGTTAAATAGAAGTTTGATTGAACGCATTCCATCTGTTGACAGCTGTGCTCTACTCAACAAAGCATTTGACACCGGGTGTTACTGGAGTTGATTGAGAATACGACATTCTGACCCGAGGCTCTAGTCGTTGCTTATCTGAGAGTGCCGGATAGAATACAGATTTGTCTTCTGGACTCGTGAGCTGCGCGTGCGAGGCGCTGCGGAGGAGCGGACGGCGAAGTTTTCCACTGACAGAATATCGATGCTGACGGGAAAGTGTTACTAGTAACCTTTTGAGAAGCACGCCGTTCAATATCCCCCCCCGCTAAGCTACCGCTTGAGATGGATCAGAAACAGATTTTCCTCATCTCAATTTGCTGCTGATTTCATAGATGAATTACACCCTCAGCAGCGATTAGGAGTTCATTATGTTACTCGCGGCGACTAGCGAGGCAGTAATGTGTTTATCTTTCCCCTTTATGCAGTTAATTCTTTCTTCACACTCACCTCCAGCTCACACCACAGCGTCCTGGTGGAATGGCCTTCGTGGGCGCATTTCTTGCCAACTCCCTAGCCACTGCAAGTGAGAAGTGCCTTTGCATGTCTCCATAACATCCTTTGCAGGAGCTGCAGTGTAGTTAAGGTGAAGTGAGGCTGTCCCGTACATTATTTCATCTTACTTATACTTAAGTTTTCAGTATGAACAGGCATTCATCACAATATCTCTCATAGACCTTCATGAATACTTCACTAAACATATTGGTGTCATTGTTGATATGAATAGAGAGCATTTAAGTCCCGTTCACACTGGACGGGAAACAATTCATCGCTCTCCATTGACTTTGTATTGTGTGAAGGTGTTTGTTTGTCACTTTTGTCTGCTAGCAAACAACAGAAAAATTACTAAAAGCAGCTGTGTGGTGGCAACTTCAGGTTCTAAAAAGTGATGTCAATGCATCATGTCTTAAACCTGCATTCTCTCTAATGTCCACCAGGGGGCGACTCCTCTGGTTGTATAGAAGTCTATGAGAAAATTACTCTACTTCTCTCTTGATTTATTACCTCAGTAAACATTGTAAACATGAGTTTATGGTCTCAATCTCTAGTTTCAAGTCTTCTTCAATACAGCATGATGTTCATTTAGTAAATTATGGTCCATTTAGAGTCAAACAGACCATAAAGCAGGGTATGCTTTAGGGCGGGGCTACACGGTGATTGACAGGTCTCTACCAGACCCGTATACGGCGTCTCTACCACGGCGTCATTCCTTTGCAGTCAAAATATGGTCACTTCCTTTTACTGGTTTAAAAAAAAAAAAGATGTTGACGGCCAAAATGCTAAACTCGAGGCTCCAAAATGGCAGCAAACAAACCAATGATGACTGCTTCCACTTCGTAAATACAGTCTATGTTGCTGACACATAGCTAATATTAGCTCGCTAAAAGCTAACTTTAACAGCTAAATGCACCCCTAGTAGATATATACGGTACCAAAATTATACCTTTGACATGCTAAAAGCTAAGATTTCTAGCTAGCTACAGCCATTTTGTTTGTGTTTCAGCCATTGGTTGCATATTTTTCCCGTCCGGCGGTCGCGGTTTTCATAGTATGACGCGTTCCGCTGTCTCTATAGATGAGATTGATGACGTGTGTGTGCATGTAGATGAACCGTTGGAGGCTAGATGTGATCCAGTGTGATGCATTTGACTACATCCTCACTTTATAAGTCCGACTTGCTGTGTTTTTAACTGCAGAAGTCCCTAAACACTCAGATTTGAATAATCTCTCTCACCCCAGGTTGTCCAATATCAAAAGATTTATGTTAAACTCCGGGACGATATGAAACCAGCTGCCAGTGATCATCCAAAACGATTCAGAGCTGTTGGACCATATGTTGTTTTGCTGCATTGTATTGTAGCAGAAGTTGTGATTTCTTTCTTTAACTCAACACCATTTAGATGCCCTTATTTTCGACACCTGACTCCCTCCCCCTCCCCTTTGTTTAGCCCATTAAAACTCATGTGGAGGGAAGCCATGCGAAAAATGGAAACAAAAGATCACAGAGCATCCCTCCTGTGCACCTGCATGTGCTCAGTCGACTACTCAACACTCTTAAGTTAATGACTGTGAGAGTCACCAGCATCCAAATTCAGCTGACCTCAGATCTGGAGCTCCACCGACTTTTGAAACAAACTCCAAGCCTGCGAATCAAATGCACCTTTGAGCAATCGGATGACAAAGACATGTACAGAACAGCGTTACCAAAATCCCCCCCAAAGAATATTTGTACATGACTGCAAATGTGTTGCTGTCACTGAACACAACTCTCTTATTTAGTAACATCTTTGACCCCAAAAACAGCACATTTCTTACAGTTCAGTAGAGTAGGTTTAGAATATGAAACATTTTCCCTGAGGTGGAAACAATCTAGACAGACACTTTCTAGTAAAACACTCACAAGATTCAGTCGTGCTTAAAGGAGAACTTCTGGCATTAAAACGAACATACCTCAATACGTGTATAGAAACCACTTAGGTTCTTGTAAGATGTCTCCTGTGCCCACAAGCCCTCTTGAAGAGACACCGTGCTGCCAAGAATCATTAGCAAAAGCTAACTACACGCAGCAGAAGCCTTTTAATTCCAGCTTTCAGCAGTTAAAAATGAAAATTGCAACTTCTAATACTCCCGTCTCTTTCTTAACAAAAAAAAAAACCTCTGCTTGATGGGAGTTTGACTTGACAATTATTGAGATGTGGAGTCCTTTGAAATGTACATGTGAAATACTGCCTGCCTTTAAAAAATGTGTTATGCTTGAAAGTTGAAACCCTTAGCGGTTTATTTATCTATTATTCATTCATGAAGTGGGAGACACTCAGAGCCACAAAGTATTAGACCAGTGTACAATGAGTATTTATGAGTAAGGGTAAATAACTAATTCCCAAAGTAATATGCAAAAATATGACCCCAAAATCAATTAACAGCATCTTATAATGGTTATTTACAAATACGTCACTTAAAATGAACACAAATTACAATACCAGGTAATTTGCAGTGTGAAATTATCATATCAGCCCTTTCCAACCACATGGTTTTAAAACATGCCACACACAAACTGCATCTATTGTTCAGTGTTGCGCGCACACAGCAGTGATAAACCCTCTGTGGGCTGTGGCACGCCTCTCCACTGAGAGCATGAAATCTTCCACTTCGCAGGTGGGAGAAAATATATTTCTGTAATGTAACCCAGTCTGGAGAAATAAACTGTAACACTGTGAAGAAATATCTCAATTATTGTAGCTCTGCCTTAATTTGAAATAAATGAATAATGAAAAATGACTATATTAGATTTGGTCTCGCCTCACGAAGATAATGTTGGGCAGTTTGATTCGAGTTGCGATGTTTTGATTTATTATCGCCTAAATCCACTGTTGCAGTGAAGCTGCATTTCCCACGCAGCCAGAAAAAGTTGAGAGGATAGCAGTTTCTGCTTCTTCTTGTCGAAACAGTATTTTTTTCATAAGCTTAGTCAAGTCAACAAGCGTTAGCAAAATATCTCTTCTCACCTTGATATTGCATTTCTTCATTTCTTAAATCAAGAAAGATAACGCTCTTTACCTTTAGTGCTAACATACTTATTCAACCACATCTGTCTGTTCATCCATCCATCCAACCAATTCCTCCGTTCATCCATCCACCCATCATCAATCTAACAATTCATCCGTCCATTCAACTAATCCATCTGTCCATCCAAGCAATCTGTCCGTCCATCCATCCATCCATCATCAATCTAACAAGTCATCCGTCCATTCAACTAATCCATCCGTCCATCCAACCAATCCGTCCGTCCATCCATCCGTCCATCCATCATCAATCTAACAATTCATCCGTCCATTCAACTAATCCATCCATCCGTCCGTCCATCCAATATGTCCGTCCATCCATCCATCCATCATCAATCTAACAATTCATCCATCCAACCAATCCGTCCGTCCATCCATCCGTCCATCCATCATCAATCTAACAATTCATCCGTCCATTCAACTAATCCATCCATCCGTCCGTCCGTCCATCCATCCGTCCATCCATCATCAATCTAACAATTCATCCGTCCATTCAACTAATCCATCCGTCCGTCCATCCAACCAATATGTCCGTCCGTCCATCCATCCATCCATCATCAATCTAACAATTCATCCATCCAACCAATCCGTCCGTCCATCCATCCGTCCGTCCATCCAACCAATCCATATGTCCATCCATCAATCACCAATCTAACAATTCATCCATCATCCATCTAACAAATCATCCATCCAACCAATCCGTCCATCCACCATCAATCTAACGATTCATCCGTTCATCCAACCAACCAATCCGTCCGTCCATCCAACCAATCCGTCCGTCCATCCAACCAATCCGTCCATCCATCATCAATCTAACAATGAATCCGTCCATCCAACCAATCCGTCCGTCCATCCAACCAATCCGTCCGTCCATCCAACCAATCTAACAATTAATCCGTCCATCCAACCAATCCTTCCATCCATCCGTCCATCAAACCGTCCGTCTGTCCGTCCATCTGTCTGTTGGTCTGTCTGTCTATGCATCTATCTATGCATCTATACATACCATCATCCATCCAGCCATTGTCTAGGTTGGACCAAAAATGTGCCACCCATAGAATTACGGGCCTTTCATCACTGATTCCCCACTTTGATGAATGACACTAGATGAATACAGGCCTTGATTAGAGCAACAAACACATCACCGTAACGTCTGGTGTAAACAATGCATTCCAACAAATCGTGTCGAGGAAACATATCCGATTGTTTTGACTATTAATGACTTGCTCTAACACATGAAGAATGGCTGCTATGTGTCACAACCTATTTATTCAAGGATTATAGGATAATACAATTCATAATTATGCAACACAGGGTTACACAATGCAGTTGTAGTTCAATGTATGATACACAAGAAAAACTTGAAAAACAAAAACAGAATTTCTTTCCAATAGTGCATTTTTTGAACTTGCATCAGGAAGAATGTAAACGTCCTAATTTAAAAATTTGACTTCAGGTTAGCCTGAATTTCCTGAATTTCCAGACATTAGCCCGGAGCAGACTGGGTAGTGGAGCAGCTGTAGGTCCTAGCTGGGTTTGCTTAGCTTCCATCTCGGCTCTCCTCCCTCTCGACTCTCGGTCTGGCTGGGTGGTCGACCGTGAGCGATGATCGTCTCAAGTTCCGCTCCCCACAAATAAACCTCGCCCGCAAGCTTCCTTCCCTCCGATGTTGATGAGTGTATTCTGAAATATGCCACAAATGCTCCAGCAACAAAGACTACAAGATGGCGGCTGTGTCTCCAGAGGTAGAGCAGGTCGTCTTTCAATCGGGAGATTGGCGGTTCGACTCTCCTCCAGTCCATGTCAAAGTGTCCATGGGCAAGACACTGAACCTCAAATTGTTACCGTTTTGCTGGTGTGTAATGGAGAGCGCTTTGAGTGGTCGGAAGACTAGAAAGGCTCCTACGACTATATGGAAAAGGGTTTTGTGCGGCACAAAGCCAGATAGAGTTACTCATGACATGAGGAAAGTAGGCCACCCAACAGCGAGACTTCCAGGTAGTTGAGAGGAGACTGCAAATCCCCTGGATCCATTACTGGAGGTATTCTCCAACGGGGCAGAGAGCCTCCTAATTGTCACTCACTGAATCGAGTCCTTATCGCTGTGTACATTTATAGTACTCAACCATGCCCGACTAAATTGCCTTTGCAGTAAGTATATCCCTGGTGGGCATAATTATGAGGATTACCCTCAACAGCTTTTTGTTTAAATGGAAGACGTGTCGCTCGTTGTGGCTGGATGTTGGCATTTGGCTTGTCAAAGTGATGTAAAATTCGAAAGCAGCCGTTTGATTTCACTCTTGATGAGGACGTTAATAAATCATTACCGCGGCTATAAATAGAGAGTTGCCAAGCAGTTGTGAAAAATTACTTCATGTATTTATTTATGTTAAAGCAACAGGATTTAATTATGGATGTTCTGTGTCAAGCTAAACATTTGAGTTAGGGGGGGGGGGCTGCGAAATTTGGGTCATGCTCATCGGGGAGGCACAATGGAGAACCCTGTTTTGGTTTGTGTGTGTTTGTGCGCATGTGCAGCTGTTTTAGAGGGAGTGGAAAAAAAACTATGTATCTTCATGTTGTCTGTGTGTGTGTGTGTGTGTGTGTGTGTGTGTGTGTGTGTGTGTGTGTGTGTGTGTGTGTGTGTGTGTGTGTGTGTGTGTGTGTGTGTGTGTGTGTGTGTGTGTGTGTGTGTGTGTGTGTGTTGTCTTGTGTGTGATGAGTATGAGTAAGCACCTAATGCGCATTGTGCTCCGAATCAACTCCCCTGCATGGTCAATAAATCAGTTCTGATAGGGTCAGCATTGCAGCGTCCAAGGTTTCGGGATCTCATTAAAAGCTTATTCCAGCCGCGTTTTTTAGTTGCCCGCACCAAACTCTGTAGTGTTGCTATGGATACCAGACCAGATTACCAACTACCCAAACGTGGAAAAACACAGCACAGGGGCGGCGATTCTCTTGTGATTGTATTGGACGCCACGTGCGCTCCTCGCGAATGCTTTCTGATCGGTCGCCCCAAATATCTAATCACAAACGCTGCAAATTCACAGCCCATACACACGAGAGAGAGAGAGAGAGAGAGAGAGAGAGAGAGAGAGAGAGAGAGAGAGAGAAAACATTTCCGCCCTCCCTCCAGCTTTGGAGTGACACAGAACAGAGTGCATCGAATTCATTGTGATATTCATACAGTTATTAATGCATGGTGTGCCAGCCAGATTACTGCCTCTGATGCTGCTCCACACAGAGGCAGGAGGGGATGGAGGGGATGGAGGGAGAAAGAGGCTGTTGAGTGCACTGGCATGTTGATGGTATCGGGCGTCTGAATGATTGGGAGACAAAAGGCATGACTGGCATGCAAATGAGCCCCAGTCTTGTATGAAAGAAATCACCGTTAGTCGTGCTGTTTATTTGCCACGAAAAAAAAAAAACCTGCATGCAAATGGGTGACATTTCTTCCTCTCTGCAGATACACTAATGTGTTTACAATCCTCCACTCCACGTTCACTTCACCAGCGTCTGGCAGCGCACGAGTGACATCTGATGCTTTCAAGTGCAGTAGATTAGCGAGGAGGGCTTTGGTGATCTGCTCTTGAAACCATGACGTCCCCTCTTGAAGCGATTTTTTCTCCTCCAAGACCCTTAAATGGCAAAATAAAGAGAGGCTCTTTGCGTGCTGAATTACTGCCCTCTCCACCTCATACCCCAAAATCACCGGCGCTTTGATGAAGTCGCTATGAAATTTGTGTTAACCTAAATCTGGCTTATGTAAGCTCGTACCACAAATCGATGTCAGAGGTGTTGCGTAACCTCCGAGGAGGAACGTTATGGAGAAGGCATTTAAGGGAACCAACCTGTGTGGGGCCCACATGAATGGAAATCTGGTGAATGATCTTTATCCACTTAACGCAGTGGAGAGCCTTTCACAGGCGGCACTCCACCGCATGCAGAGCTGAAAAGAACAAAAAAAACAAACGTGTTCATGCTCTACCCTGGGAGGAATTTACATCGAAATGCAAGCTGGGCTGGAGGAATTGCTGGTCAGGGGAAGAAGTAGCTAGATGGTCTGATGGATGCTTGAGTGGTTGAGATGAAAGATGTGATATGATGGGGGGGGGGGGAAAGGTGACTGCAACATGTCACGGACGGTTTAGTCCATCCATTCAGGGGGGTCCGGGTGGACGGATGGCTGGAAAAGGAGTCCGTGTGAGGACGTTTCGATAAAGTCACGGTGACGCTTCTGCTGTTATCATTGACACGCTTGAGCCGTCTTCGACTTGACTGAGTAGCTGCAGGTCAGGCTTTAATAAATGCTGCTGGATTATGTTACCGCACGCACGACTGCTCCTTTCCCCCCCCCCCCCCCCCCCCCCCCCCCGACAGCTACATGGAGCAAATGTCTACGCCACCTACATATCTGATAACAAAAGATTACCAAAAACTAAATGTTTGTCATTGAATAGAATTATCTGTTGTCATCAGGAGGGTTTGTATTGTATTAGTCGGACAAACACATCCTCTGATGATGTGGGCCCTTTGTGGAGGAGGTTCTCTAAACTCAGCAACTTTTTTTCCTGCTGGATGCTCATATTCTGTTATCAGGCGGTGGGTATTATTAGCTTTTTGCCTCATCGCTGGGCTCAACAGGGGGACTGTTCTGTGATCAGCCGCAGATGTTGATCGCCGACTTGTCTCTCATTTTTCCTCATACGTTTTTTAAAAGGTCTGCCTCATAGAACTGCCACGTCTCACAGAAAAAAGGAATGATGTTTGTTGTTGTTCCAGTCTGTATTAAACCCGTCTTTTCTTTCTTCCAGCTGTACATTCAGACCACCACGCTGACCATCTCCATGAACCTCAGTGCCTCGGTAGCACTGGGCATGCTCTACATGCCCAAGGTGTACATCATCATCTTCCACCCTGAGATGAACGTGCAGAAGAGGAAGCGCAGCTTCAAGGCCGTGGTCACGGCCGCCACCATGTCGTCGCGTCTGTCGCAGAAGCCCAACGAGAGGCCCAACGGAGAGGTGAAGACCGAGCTGTGTGAGAACCCCGCCGCTGACCCCATGAGTAAGTAAGGCGAGATGAGAAAGACTCTCAATAGCTAACATACATAGACAAAGAAGACAATACAAAGAAGAAAGACATGCACATGCCTTGTGCTTTATAAAGAATATGGAAAGAAATCATAAAACCATAAGCAATGGTAGAAGAGGTCTGCTCTGTTCTTCATGAGATCTCAACCCCGTTCCTCTGAAGGTAATAGTTCGTATTCAGAATGCAAAGGAGTCTGTGTTCGTGTCTTACAACAGTGAGGGAACCACAGAGCCACATAGGTATGAACCAAGCGCATTTAAGTTAACATCAGACAACGTTTGATGTGTAATCAGGATATGTTGCCCGCTGCTTTACAGCTCAATGGTTAGCAATTTGTAAAAGTGGTCACAGCATAGTTTGTGCGAAGATCGAACCAAATTATGGATTTCATATCAACTATTTCTGGATTACAGTCTGTCCATTCAGTCTACGATGAGTTAATACAGCTTATATAGAGATGTGTTTTACAGACAGAGAGCCAAGAGTTGAGATCTATATATATCTCCATCCTTGAAGCGTTTTGATCTTTTCTTTATCTAAGAAGTGCGAATGAGATGTTTCTATTCTTCCTCATATTTCCTTTCTTGAACCATAAAGTCCCATTCCAGCACTTTCATTGTGTGGCTACTTAAGGTAAAAAGCACGTGTAGCGTGACTGAGTTCTCTCGGGTTCCCGGTAGAACGGTTAGACCTTTAGCTCGAGTGTGCGGCAGCGAACAAGAACGGAGACATGGAAGGTGTAAAGTCTCTGTGGCTGTGTGCTACTCACGCCACCCTGCGTGTGAAACGGTAAGCATGATCCTGTGAGCAAAGACAATAGGATGTGAGTGAGGAAGCCTGCGTACTTCCACAGTTAGACAAAAACTGCAAAAAGCTGGAATGTAGACCAACGTTGCCATGGAAGCTCTTTGCTCTCTCTCTCTCTGTCGCTCTCTCTCAAGTTGTCAGGATGAAGACGGAGATGATTGACAGCTCATGCAAATCACACATCACAGGCCTCCTCTCCCGCAACGCCTCTAATCACACAGAGCCATCGTGGCACCCACAGGTGCGCCCGCCCCTCCACCCCCTCTTTGAATTAAGCCTGTGAGATGACAGATTTTACCGGGAATTTCTCCAAGCACCCAACAGTTGTCACACTCATCTGTCGGGAGCCAAATAAGCTCATGTGTGTGTGTGTGTGTCTGTTTGTGTGAGTGTGCATCTGTGTGTGACTGAAAGTGTATAAATCAGAGAGCTGATGCAAAGTGTATCAAGGGGATGGGGAAGGGGGGGGGGGACATATCCTTGCCTGTACACATGTGGCTCAATGAGCACATTCACTCTGCACTGAGGGTGAAACCTTCACATCTGTCGCAGCAGCGCATCCAAAGTCCCCAAGCGGGGCCACGCGGTGCGCTCCCAAAAGTGCACCGCGTCATCCGCTCAGCGAGCGTCTCTCACCTTCTGTCTCCCCCTACACGAATGTCTTCTCGCCTCGCCTCCCCTCCCTGCACACTCTCTCCTCCTCTTGCCTTGAAGAAGTGACATTTATTAATGGCAAATTTATGTGCATGACCGCCCCCCCCCCCCCCCCCCCATAGAATCCTGAACTGTGCCTCGGCCGTCCCGGGAGACAGTCCGTCAATTCCCGTAACCATCAGAGCACCAAATACCTCCCTTTCAGGGCCCATCAGCCCATCAGTATGAGGTGACTCACTGGAGCGATTTACGGGATTAAGAGCATTAGCAGTTCTGCAGATTTACATCGGTGCTGATGCGGTGTGATATCGTCATGATTACGCCTCTTAAAGACCTTGCAAATCAGAGATTGTTGAAATGCTTCACGTTCCCAATATAGATCGACCAAAAAACAGGCATGTGGAGGATGCGAGGAAGCTTTTCAGATCAATTCCAATGAGTACTGTGGGAAGAAAAGAGAACCAGGAAAGAACAGCAGCAGAACGAGATGAAGGAAAAGTGAATAATAAGCTATCGACGTAACAAATTAAGATGAGAGCGAAGGGAGATGTCTCCACCCCAGACGAGTTAACACACACACACACACACACACACACGCACAGCGTCAAGCTAAACTAATAAAAGTTAGTTAACAAGAATCTGCTGTATATTTACTAATGTTTTATTCATCATATTTGCCGGCCAAGATAACAAAATGCAGCTGTAAAGAAACGGTGCGACTTTAATTGCATAGTCCATGGGAGCTGGTCGCCATAGCAACATTAAAGCAGTGGAATGAGAATTTATAGCAATGTCTGTGATTAACAAAAAAAAAAAAAAAAAA
This sequence comes from Leptoclinus maculatus, assembly GCA_032191485.1. Lineage (NCBI taxonomy): Eukaryota > Metazoa > Chordata > Actinopteri > Perciformes > Stichaeidae > Leptoclinus > Leptoclinus maculatus. The sequence goes on from JAVDOI010000012.1 coordinate 16,636,134, forward strand.
AAATGCCATACCTCTCCAACGCACTCGTCCTCGTACTTGGCGTCGGCCCGCTGACCACATGATCCCAGTCTTTAACCCTAAAACAGCCTCTTTACGGAAGTCATGACGAGCCACAAACGCCTTCACTCTGAAGGCTTGAAGCTGGTTCTCATAACGATACACACACACACACACACACACACACACACACACACCCACACACACACAGCATCTAGGCACTCAGCCACATTCTGATATGTTTCCATGGCAATCCAGGCTGGGATCACATTGCATCCCCTAGCGTTTGTTGTGTGCTCACGTGTGTGTGTGTGTGTGTGTGTGTGTGTGTGTGTGTGTGTGTGTGTGTGTGTGTGTGTGTGTGTGTGTGTGTGTGTGTGTGTGTGTGTGTGTGTGTGTGTGTGTGTGTGCGTGTGTGTGTGTGTGTGTTTTTATCGCTAGTTAACATCTGAAAATAGAAACTAAGGCTGCACACGGGGGCCTTGTGAGTTGAAATGATACACCGGGCCAGAAAGTATTGCACACAGCTGGTGATGAGGAATGCACAGCACAGTAGGACGGAGTTTATTAAAGCAGTTGTTTAGCTGCTTCCTCAAGATGCCTTTTCTTTTCTTTTATTTTAGCTCAAAGTAAACCTTAATTTCTTCTTTCTTTCTGTTTCTTTCCCACTCTGCTCTCAGGTCAAGCAACCAAGAAAACATATGTGAGTTACAACAACCTCAGGATCTGATCTGCTTGAAAAAAAAAAAAAAAAAAAAGAATGCTTTTTGTCCTTTTTATCTGTGATTTTGAAGAAGAAGAAGAAAAAAAAAAGAGGAGGGAGGGGATCTCTGGAGGCATCGCAGCACCACCTGCATGCACTCCAGGACAGCATCCGACCTTCATCCAGACACAACACGTGGAGTCCTGACGGAGACGAGCGCGGCCGTGGGGCCTCAGGAACCGAACTGTAGGTTTTAAACTTGTGTCGTCCCCGTCCCCCCTCCTCCCCCGTCTCTCTGACAGAGAACAACTTGCCTGCTAAAAGGGGTCACTGTGAACGAGGACAAACCACGGGGAAAAAAAGAAAAACACACAAAAAAAAGGGGACAGTGGATCTGCTTTCAAGATAATTTCTTTTAAAATGTCATTAAAGCCATATTCTCTTGGGGTTCCCATTATCCGACTTCTGTTTTGTATTGTTTAAAGTGATTCTTCTTCTGTGCCTCTTCTTCTTGCAGTTGATTTAATTACCTTGAAACAGCAAAGCTCTGCCACATCCAGTACTTTGCGTTACTGAAATTAACTCGAGTCGGTCCCAGATGATTGTTATGTTAGAATGATGGGCGTTGTAAGTATATATATTTTTTTGTAAATATATTCGAGAGTATTTTTCATGTTTGGAGTACAACGATATAGATATCCGGTCTTTGTTCAATTGGATTTGGATGGTAATGAGAAGCACCACAAAGTGTTCACTTTGCATGTGCCAACGTGTGTCTGTTCTATTTGATGTCAACAAGAAAAAAAGAAAAAAAAAAGAGAAATAAATTCTGAAAATGATAATAATCTTCAGCATCCTTCTGCTGTTTGTTTTTCTTTACCCAGAACTGAACTTCATGAAATGACAGAATATGGCTTTAATCTGTTGTTGAATTGCCCCCCCCCCCCTTCTCTGTATCTGCACGCATGTTTGTTTTATATAGTTTGGTACTACTGGGTATATTATGCCTAATCATGGTGTGGGAAGCATTAATACCAGAGCAATCATGCAAGTATGTTGTGATGTCTGTCAAATTATGAACGTGTAATAAAAATCATTTTGTTATCTTTTATACAACTAACCCAGACAGCATGTCGTAGTTATTTCTGTGCCTGCGAGTGTGCGTACGAGTCGGCGTGTCTTCAAACCGCTGCATGAATAAGAACGATTAATCAGCGCGTTTGTTTCACAGGTTCAACGTGAACCCGTCGGAAATGTCGTGTGCTGCTTTTTTTTTTTTACCACCTCACCCCTCACTGAGCAGCGCTGTCATGCAGAGGAGATGAGGGAGAGAGGACGTCCACTGTTCATCTCCCTTTTACTCACCCTTTGCTCTCTCTCTCTCTCTCTCTCTGTCTCTCTGTCTCTGTCTGTCTGTCTGTCTGTCTCTCTCTCTCTCTCTCTCTCTCTCTCTCTCTCTCTCTCTCTCTCTCTCTCTCTCTCTCTCTCTCTCTCCGTTCTAGTCCCACCACCAATCCCCCGCATGAATAATATAATGCGTCAGATCAATTTGTCCCGCTGATGGCCGGGGCCTTTACGAGCTAACCGCTCTTTATTTCTGGGCCTGCCTGCAAGCATAATGTTATTATATTCCATATTGATTATGATATAAAAAAACATGAATAGGCCACGCATGAGAGACTTCTGTTTCTTCTCCCTCTAGGCTGCTACACGGGCAAATGATAGATGGCCGAGAGATGCTGATTCCTCTTTTTTTGGTGTGTGTGTGTGTGTGTGTGTGTGTGTGCGTGTGTGCGTGCGTGTGTGTGTGTGTGTGTGTGTGTGTGTGTGTGTGTGTGTGTGTGTGTGTGTGTGTGTGTGTGTGTGTGTGTGTGTGTGTGTGTGTGTGTGTGTGTGTGTGTGTGTGTGTGTGTGTGAGTGAGTGAGTGAGTGAGACAGTGGGAAAGAATGGAGATGAGATCTTACCCACACAGGTTGTTTTTCAGTTGTTTCTCTTTCCATTTGTCTGGCTTCTCTCAGCTCCTGTGGGACCAGATGGTCTTTACTTCTCATACGCTGTCATTTTCTGTTGCACTCAGCCAAGAAAAATCACACTTTATGGCCAATTAAGACTAGCCTCTCCCCCACCAAATTAATTGCCTGTGTCGGTGTCTGTGTGCGAGTAATCAGTAGGTGATGTTCGGGGTTTAGAAAAAGGAGAAGAAACAGCCAAAGCTGCAGTATTCTGGATGTTCATATGAGAGATGGGACCTTTTGATATGCAGGAAATATAAATATAAGCATGGCATTATTCAGGAATGTTTTTTTTTAACCTACCTAAGAGTGTGAAGAATGGTTTGCGCCGAACTCTCGGGGGTTCCCGTACGCGAGGGCCCACCTGCTCAGTATGCACCTGTTCTGTAGGCAGCAGTTTCCTGGGACAAACATCAAAGGGAGGAAACTAATCATGGTGGACTGAGAGCAAGGCAACCTCCACCAGGAGGACTTGGATCTCTCTTCACTCCCAAGGACTGTCGATCGCAGATCATCATGAGCGGAACATTTGAAGTTGAACAATAGATTTTATAGACTTTTTCAAAAAGGCTCTTAAAGGCACAGCTCACCCCCAAATCAAATGTGTGTCCTCTTATACATCAGTTTAGATAGTTTTCGTGCGAGTTGCATATAGTTTTGGAGATATGGGGCGTATAACTCCACTATAGGAACTATGGTTGAAGGAAAATAGAAACTGCTCACAACAGATTCCGTGGACCATCTTGTGCGACCGGGTCGTGATTTCTGGAAAGACGCATTGCTGTTTTTCAAATGCATGTTTTTTTGGCGCCACAAGCCGAGCGCCATCTTGTCCCGACATCGCTACAGTCCAACACCGGGCAACTCGCACCCAAAACACAGCCTCGATTGATAAACAGCACCGTCCCTTCATGAGCGGTTCTGGTTCTCGAGCTGTCAGAAGTGTCTGCGTGAAAAATGAATTTCGGCGTGCGCCCTCATGTAGACGTTCAGGCTTTGTTCTGTCTCGAGTTTTACGCGTCACTTCGGCTCCGGCTCCGCCTTTTATTTTTTTTTGGAAGATAGCCTTTCCTTATCTTGTCAGAACTCCTGATGCGCTCTTTCACAGACAATTTACTTCGTCTGTTTCATGGGCTCCTGGGCCCCCGGGCTCTCCTATCTTTCCATAAATGTCCAATTATCCAACTCCAGCCAGAGTGAAACCTTATCTGCTTCCCGTCAGTGAACTGAGGCCTGACATAACACGGGGTGGATGGAGACACTCTTTGTATATGATGCGTTTTGTTTACTGGCATCGTTCTTTCTTCTTCTGTGCGCCCGACTCTTGAGGGAATCAGGCCAGTTGCTGATGTCAGCACACAGACTGACACTTAGATGTCATAATTAGTGGTACAGTAAGATAGCCGTTGGTGGGACATGAATCATAGCATCCACTTCTCCTCGTTGGCACTAATTACCGTCTAAAGGACGATCACGAGTGCATTCTTCTGCTCTGCGCCAGAGATGTGTTTGTTTTTTCTACGAACGATCCAATAAAATGCCCCCCCCCCCCCCCCCCCCCCCTTTTTCTACGTGAGGTCACCGGGAGCCATTTCTTACCAGTGGATCTACAGACCTTTACTCCTCGCTGTGCTTCGGCTGCACAGTGAGTGTGTTCTCTGCCACAGCGTTATTGCATTTTTAATCAGCGGAAGAGACCAGGCATCATTCTCATCACATTAGTGTCTCCTGGTATTTATTTATTTATTTCTCTCTCTCTCTCTCTCTCTCTCTCTACATTTTTAGTCCGGTTGGGGAAGGGGGGGGGGCTGGGTGGAGAGAATCCATTTGAAATTTGCTCATGTGACACTCGTTAGAGATATGGATTCTGACAGTGCACAATTAGCTCAGTCACCTCCTTTATCTTCACTCATCTCTGGCTGAGGGATTTAGTATGTGTTGCCTCCGCTGTAATAACCGTCATACTCTCTCACCCGTCTCCCCTCTCTCTGTCTTCCCATCTCTTCCACATCCAAACTTCTAATTCCACCCCCCCCTCACCCTCAGTTAATGATTATTATTTGAAAATGACACGTCTGACTTCATGGATCTGCCTTGTTATTAAGACGGCTGACTGAGACGAAAGCTCTTCCACATTCCCTAGGTGCACTAATCTGATGCTCCCCCCCCCCCCCCCCCCCCCAAAATTCCCCTGTTGGGAAATATTTTTTTTTTAAATGCATTCATGGAGAAAAGAAGTATCTGGTGAATAATGTTGCACACTTGTTACGCTTCAGGCTGAGTGAAAGGTGCACCTCTCTTGTATGAAATAAAGCAGTCACGTTGTTAGCGTTTGAATCACAGCTCAGGTTCACGGCACAAACGAGAGCCAGCAGCATTTAAAGCAAGACCGATGATCCGCGGCTCCAGCAGGAGTTGACAGAGATAAGTGCTGGCTGTGCTGTGAAATGTAACTAGAAAGCTAAGCCCCTTTGGTTTCAAGGAGCGCAGCATAAACAATGCGCTTCCACATCCCACACAGATCACTGTAATTTCAAAGAAAAGTAGAAAAAGCCTCGAGAGGAAACAAAAAAACAAAATGCTGAAATGAAAATGAATGGTTGAGGAAGAGTGATGGAGAGCCACATCAAACAAAGAGGAAACGGGTACTGAGAACTTGTTTGGTAGTAACAGCCGCCTGGTGTTACGCTTTTTATCGAGTCTTTCTGCTTCAGAACTGATCCTAAATCAGGCTCATAAACCCTCAACGTGGATCCACCTTTAAAAGCTCAAACGCGATATGAGTTTTGCTTTGGGCATTGTGCAGGAAGTGTGCAGTTTAAATGATTATAAATCAAGTCAAAGTGTGAGTTATGGTTTTTTGCCGCACAAACTACATCGCCGAGGATTGTGTGTGTCATCTCTCAGCGTTGGAGCACTCTCTCCGTTTGATTAAACTCCACCCAAAGGCTGCATCAATTATGTATCTTCACAATGGAGTTAATGGACTGCAATAACAGTTGAAGATGACTTGACTAAATTTCCACATGACAGGAAGACTCTCACGATGTTACTCCTCCTCGAACAGCTTGTCAGAAATGATGAAAGATCGGGTCTGCTTCCACGATATTAAATAAAATCACATTTTCTCGAGTTACCCTGTTAATCTGTAAAACATTATGCCCTCTGACAGATCTTCCTCCTGCAGGAGAAAATGCAGCACACATGTCATGCACACACGTGTGTGTGTGTGTGTGTGTGTGTGTGTGTGTGTGTGTGTGTGTGTGTGTGTGTGTGTGTGTGTGTGTGTGTGTGTGTGTGTGTGTGTGTGCACTGAATGCATACATGTGTGAATGTCTCAGCTCAGCTTGCAATCCGTCCACCTTGTGATTCAGCGTCTCTGGGGCCCGGGTCTCATGAGTGGACCCTCGCGGAGAACAGAAGGGGCCCCCAACTGCACAGTCGCTGACCCATCTGGTCAGCAGGCCAGCGGGATGGCATGCAAGATGCAGAGATCAAAAAAGCCCCGTGCAAAAAAAAAGAAAACCCATCCTGCAGATCACCCCAGTGCCAGTAAAAAGGTAGAAATAGTGCACAGCAGCCACATACTGAGCAGCCTTCATGTTTTATTCTCAGATGCTGTGTTGTGTGGTTTGAACTGCACATAATGACAAGAGGGCAAAGAGTTTTCCAGCTACATGCACACCGCCGAGAGGAACATGCTTCATGAAGTGACAGCGATCCTGCTGCTGCGTTGTGTGCAGAGCTCTGGTTCAACGGAGGAGAAGGTGGTGGTGGTGGTGGTGATGACCTCAGTGCTGCTGTGTTCTCCTCCACACTGCAGATGCAGTGCCATGTAAATGTTCCTAATGACCTCGCTCTCTCTCTCACTCACACACACGAGTGTGTGCCGCTGCCCTCGAGCCCTCTGCAGCAAAGCCTTAACATGCTGCTCACACACCATTAACGCCGGTGCGAGCAGCCAGCACAAGGCAGCGTCTGTCATGTGTTTAAAAACATTTTTAAAAACTCAGAAACTTCTCAGCCTCGTCATGCCTCTGAAAATCCACCATCCATCCGCCTTCCATGACTGAAGACGAGGCTTTTATTTCCCTTTTCCAATCCCAGCTCTGGAATGGATCCAATTTGCGAGATAAGAAGCGAAAATGCAATTAGTCTACACTTTCTAAATCTGTGACTGAATTATGGAGTCTCACAGTTGTTCTGAATTATCTTGCGTTCCAATTATGAGCGTGACTCAAGAGAGAGAGAGAGTGGACACGTTTTTATTATCGGGGGGGGGGGGGGAATTAGCTGAGGATCCCTTTCTTTGCTGATGCACTGTTAAATAAATAGCTTCAGTGATACACTCACTGAGTCACACGTGGCTTCTTTTTGTGTGTTAAGTTCGAAGGTAATGAATTCAAATGAAGTCAAGTATCTTATAATAAGATCTTGCCTCCTATACACACAGCATCTGATAAATGATAATTGCAGATTGCTATTTGGTTTACCACGGCTTAGGGCTACTTGTTATTTATCTTCAGAGTGCATTGTGATTTCATGCAAAGGTTATCAATCAGTACCTTTGCATTGTTGGTGTGATGCTACTGCCATCTGCTGATGATTCTGCAGAGATCTGCATCTTCCTCCTCTGTTTTCCTGCCGCCTCGGAGCCTTGTGTGTTCTCACTGCGCCGCCTCACAATATAATATCTGTACAGCCGGTACCGACAGACCACAGAATGTACTTGTGAATAGACTTCCTGTTCAGAGCTCAGGGCACAAGCAGCAGCCTTTTTTTTTTTACAAAGCATTCAGATGAACTTACTTTGTTATTTCACAAGATGGCGCTGCGGTCATTGTGGGAGGAAGGAAGCGCTTGCAGCCTGCAGAGGAGGATCTTCATCATTTCCAGTTGCTGCATGAGAATATGAACATTGCATGAGCTTGTTTTGTCACCTTGGACGACAATGCATTGAAATATTTTTCATTTCTTGGATACAAAGCTGAATTTAAACCCAACTGACCTAAAGGGGATGAGCATGTTGCCCTACAGGTGGTGGTTCTAAATGATCTACCACACTGCTACCACACTTTGTATCCTATTAAAACCTACAACAGTGATGTAATCCAAGTTCATTAAATCACATTGAATCTCACCTCTCCGATGACACGTTGGTCTAACTTCACAGCCTCGTTGCTTGTACTCACTCGTGTGATGGTGTCGTTCCTTTATAGTCTAACGTTAGCTTTTTACTTCTCACGATTGTATTCACGCCTAAAAAAAATCATAAAAGTGGTGTTCATCTGTGAATATTATTCAATATTCATATAATAATATTATTATTTGATGACTTTACAAGTGTTTAGGACTTGGAAGAGAGTTGTTAATGTTTACTCATTTGTTTTGGACTCTCAGAGGAATAACATGTAAGAATTTTTAAAATGGGCGTAGTTACCCTTTAAATTAAAGTTGTTAGCTATAGCTTCCTTAATTGAATGAAAACATAGATATAATGATTAGGAAAAGGTTTTTTTAACAAATATTTCCTGAAACAAAGACTGACGAGTTTACGTGTAACGTCAATTTGTTGGCTAATGCTGATGTTAGAGTCAAAAATCTAAATGACTAATTATAATACGTGTGCTCACAAAGTCTGGTGTCCTCACGTGAACTTCATGGCCTGCGTCCTCATGTGAATTGTGTGTGTGAACTTACTCTGACATTAGGTTCTACAGCGTCTGGGAAAGAAAGCTTTCTCAGTCTGTAAATGATAATAAGGAAGATAGACACAGAGTTGTTTTGAGAAAGTGAACTTTGTGCCAGAACAGATGCTCAAGTGAAGTGCTCTTCCCAGACTACATGGAGTGGACGCCATTTTATGTGTGTGTGTCACCTTTTGTGACGAAGACCTCATCGTAAACCAATCCTGTGCCAGCACATTGCATGTTGTTTACTCAGTATAAATATCAGAAGCTCAGAGTCAGAACTCTGAGCGGCCTTGATGCATATCCTGATGTGAATCAACTCTGTCTCCTTCTTGCAAGAATAAATGTCCTGTGATTAATGATTTTACATCGGTCTCGAGTGAATTTTTCCAACAGCTGAGATGCTACTGAAACTAGTCAGTATTTGAACAACAAATTACAATTTGGATATTTTTTATGTACTTTTTCTACCACCCATGTTTTCCTCCTTTGGCTTAACACGTGTTATTACCAGAACCACAAATACCAACACATTTTTGCTCAAAGTGTCATATTTTAAGTGTTTGCTCTTGTAAACATGTCACATTTGTACATACAAAAGTAGAATGGGTGTAGGACCTGCACGGCTACTGTTAAGGAACATAAAAAATGAAGCTTAGCTTTCATTCAATTTCTATTATTGTGGACGTAGGGTGAAGCCTGTAAAGATCCAGATATACTGCAAGAGCACATTCTTTACGATCAATATGGTATATAATGCAAAACATTTGATATGGATGGTAGATAATTAAATATAATATGTGCTATACTCCTTGCTTCCCTGACAATCACCCCTCATCATTATGGTGTTTTCTTTTTTTATCATTGTGCTTTCAGCCTAATGGGAAACAGAGTGCCACATTTGTTGGGCGGTGGGCCTCTAATGAGGCCTATTACTGAGTTGTCCATCTCATCTGGTGCTGCCCACCGTCCTTTCTGCTATTTCCACTGCGAGCGGATCGCCTTACCGTTTCCTCCAGCACTCGGGTGCAAACAACAGCTGAAAAGTTTGTGTTAATAATACCATGCAGTAGAAATAATTACCCTCTTGTTTGTAGTGAGAGCTGAAGGCCTAATCATAATTTATTTATGACATTTATAAACACTCACCGTGCATATGTAGAAACCTCTAAAGCAATTTCAAGCGACTATAAAGCAAAGCATTTTGTACACGTCTGTATTCTGCATACTCTTATTTCAGAAATGAAAAGTTGGGAGACAGATGAGAGTGGTGCAAAGCGTCCACAACAGCAGGTTTCTTTTTGCAGCACCTCACACACACACACACATCAACAACAACTGAAGGGTCAGTTCTTCCTATAGGACTTCACGAGGTTATACATTTTTCATCACATACATTCACTTTCACTCCCAATGTATTATTAATGAGAGCGGTGGGGAGGCTGATGAAGTGAGGGATTGGCAGCGCATAAAACAAACCTCAGCTCCACGATCTGATCCGCCCTCATTACTGGCTGCTGTTATCGATCAGCTTCACTCCATCTGTAGATTCAAACTCCTCAGCTGCTGTTGTAGCAGTTCACCTGAGAACACTACAGTAGGTGGTGTACTTCTTATACTATGACTTTCTAAAGACTTTCTTGTGGCATTCCATACTATGACTTTGTATGACCTTTTCCATCACATAATATATTGTTTTCATGGTCTTTCTGTTTTGTTTTAGTTTGATTCTTGTTTTATTTTGAAGGGGTCTTCCTGTCTTTTTCCCGCCTGTTTTGCACCACACCTGTGTGTCATCAGTTGTTTAGCCCTCTTGTGTATCTAGTTGAGTCGTCTGCCTTTGTTTGCTGATGTCTCACGTTCCTGCGTTGGTCCCTCGTCTTCCTCATTGGATTTCGTGCCTGTCTTTGTGGTTTGGTTCTTATTAGTATGAACTTTAATTTGTCACTGCCTGGCCCCTCAGTTTGTGTTCCTCTCAGTTTTTCTTACCAGCTTTGGTTATTAAAGCAGACTCTTTCTTTGTTGAATCCTCTCTGACTGCCTCATGTTCTGCATTTAGGTCCTCCGGTTGAACAGAAACTGGAAAAGTTGAACTTGTTATGATCTTTTCTTAACATACTATAATTATACTGTGACTTTTTTTATGACGTAGTATAATATCACTTGTTATGCCATAGTCAAATGTGACTTTTTACGACAAACTTTATTACTAATTTTTACTACATACGACTTTAAAAAAATAACTTTTATAACAAACTATACTTTGACATTTTAGGACATGCTATAATACAACTTTTTACGACATACCATAATATGACATAATATACAGGGACCTTTTCATGACTTTTTTCGACATGCTATACTATGACATTTAAATAAAAAATTGTATGATTGTTTTCATGATTTTTGTATGATTTTTTTTAATGACTTTTTTGAATGACTTTTTTCGACATGCTATACTATGACATTTAAATAAAAAATTGTATGATTGTTTTCATGATTTTTGTATGATTTTTTTTAATGACTTTTTTCGAAATGCTATACTATGACTTTTTTGACGTTTCAACATGCTATAATATGACTTGACTTAATGATTTTTTTAATTATTTTCTTATGATGTATGATTATTTTTTATGACTTTTTTCAACATGCTATACTATGACTTTTTTATGATTTTTTTTGTATGACTTTTTTGACTATTCAACATGCTATAATATGACTTTTTTCGACAGGCTATATTATGAATTTTTTATGAATTTTTCCCACATCGTATACTATGACTTTTCAACATGCTAAACTATGACTTTTTAATTACTTTTTTCGACATGCTATATTATGACTTAACTTTTTTCGACATATACTATGACTTTTATGACATTTTTATAATTTCTTTAATAATTTTTTATGACTTTTTTGACATGCTATACTATAGCTTTTTATGACTTTTTTCGAGATGCTATATGACTTTTCAACATGATATACTATGACTTTTATACTTTTTTTTAATGATTTTTGTATGACTTTTTTGAATATTTAACATGCTATATGACTTTTTCCCACATCTTATACTATGAATTTATTCAACAAGCTTGTGGTGGAGGAATTCCTATACCCGCTTTAAATAAATAATACCGAAAACCAGGTTGTCTTAAGTATTTATTCTCTGCGCAGAGAAGGTTCAATCATCACAACAGAATACGTAGTCTCAGAGAGGAAGAACCAAGAAAAAAGTGAACTATAAACTTTCTTTATGCAGAATGAGCAACAGTTGGGGGCCGATGGCCAATGTTAGACATTTTGGTCTCGGACTGATATGAAAAACAAACGGCAACCACAACAAGCGACAGGACGGCCTTGGTGCTGGAACATTCTCAGACAACAGTTATCTTAGGCGCAGGCAAGGGAGAATTCTTCTTCTGCACAACAGATTTTTTTTTACTGAACTTTGGGACAACAAAGCTGAACAAGATAACAATATATTGTCTGCAGTGATGTTTTCTCTAGTGATGTATAATTCCTGGGTGGATGGTAGTTCTGACTGTCCATAATAGTCGTCTCTTCCTGTCCTGTTTGGTGGCTGATCCGAGGATGCTGGAAGCCCACTTGTGGTCCTGGGAGACGGTGGTTCTCTGGAGGCTGTAAACTACCTCCTAGATATGAAGCACAGTCATCGTGTCATCACGTTAAATGATCAAATAGAAACTTGACATACAGCAATTGCAAAATCGAAAGTATTCATTTCATGGAAATATTTTTAGTTGGTACAGAGGGAAAAGAGCAGTGAGGGCACACATACCTGGTGGGCTGGTGATGATGTCATTTCCCCAAACGTTGTGATGCACTGACAGCTGGAGGCTGGGATGGTGTGCAGAGTGAGTTCAGAGATCCTTGCACAAGTACCCAGGGAGTCGACGGAGCATGTAGTGCAGAAGGGGCGGCTTACTTTGCTTTTCTTATGACTTACTGTACTAATACCTTTTTATGGCCTAGTAAACTGACTGACAGTATGCAATGACTTCTGTTTTTACTTTCTTCACATACTATTCTATGACTTTTTCTGACACTATTTAACTTTTCATGACATAAAAAGTCAAACTAGACTCTTGACATACTATAGTATTACTTTTTTTTAACTTTTCGGACATTCTATATACTATGACTTTTAGACATAGAACCTTTTTTGCTATATTGTTACTTTTAATAACATGATATACTATGAATTTTCTAATCTATGACTTTTCATTACTTTTAAAATAAAGGTTATTCAAAAAAAGATTTCCTGTAACGTACTGTAAACATGTATATTGTGAGCCATGACCTGAGCCTGCTCCGACTATGTACATGTATATATGGGTGTGTGTACATATACACACACACACACACACACACACACACACACACACACACACACACAGTACTGAGCAAATGAGAGCTTTGCAATAGAACAAATCAAAATGTGTTGTAACGCACGGGTCACCATCCAGTGGAAATGGGTTTGACCTCTCCACAATGAGCCATCATTACACAAGCTCTACACCAAAAAAAGATTGAGCGCAGATATTAGTCATTGTTATTGATATTTCTCCAAGAGATGTAGGAGCGCAGAGCCAAACAAAGAAAAACTGCCCACAGAAAAGAGCACTTCTCTTAAAATACAGGCCTGTCTCACAGGAGCTGCCTGCTGTTAGTACAACAAAGAGTCCATCGCTCACGTTGTAGCCCAGCAGAGCACTGGACCCACTGTAGCCTGATCTAGAAACACTGTAAAGCACAGCCACTCAAAGGCCACACGTCTGGACAAACCTAGATTATGCTTTGGAAAGCAAAGTGGAGAGTCAGACATTTCAGACTTCAAATACTAACCTGAAGATATCTCACAGTTTGCACTTAGTTCAAACACCATCACTGCTTTTGACATTAATACAACATGTATTGTGTTGCATCAGCACATATTGAATTGACTGGATAGTGCATTCTAATTAATCTGGTAAATTGTGTTCATCAGCCAATTTAATACACATGAATATTGAAAAAGGTTTAATCAAGTTGCATTTTCTCAAATAAAAGGGACTATACACGATCTTTGAGGCTTTACAAATAGTATTACATTTTATTAATATATTTTCATAAAACAAGTTTAAGACTGTATCAAAAACTCAGTAAAAACATTAGATTTTTAACCATTTTTTCTTATGGTGATATCAGATATGAAATGTACATAATTCACATGTTTCTTTGTTCCCAACCGTATTGAGATGATGCATTATTTTTTTCGTGATGGGTAGGTAAACGTTCTTTTGCACCGTCACAAACTATAAAGTCATTTTTTCCCCCCCATGATTGTAATAATAAATCTAGACATACAATTAAAAAATAAAATGATTTCCCACTCTGGCCCCCCCCCCCCCCCCCCCCCCGACTAGGTTTACTTATGACACTAACGTAATGGAGTTGATTAATTTCACAGGCACACAATTATGTACATCCCCCTCGTCCCCATGCCTCATGTGACCCGACAACAGCGCACCAAACATAACAGTGCAACACAGAGAGGCAGGGCAGCCATAATAAAGTACTGTAGGCCCCCCCGCCCCTCATACCTACTGAACATAAGACAGTGGATCCACCTCATGGACTACGTCACCCTGCTGTGAACCACAGCATCCCATTGGCCCCTTCATTACTGTTGTAGCAACCCCACATGGTTTGCCAACAGCAAAGCCAGTCGTCTCACAGGCAGGTTTAGTGGCACACGCATTTAACAAAACAAAAAAAAGAAAGGAAATAAAAGTCAGTATTTGTTTTGTAACTTCATTAGGCTACTTCTACAACAGGCGTGGTCAGTGGGATGTCCTTTGTGATCAAGTACCAGAGGACGCCGTGTGGCGAGCTCAAGGATACAACAAGAAAACCTCACCTCCTTATTGGACTACTACCACTCACTGTGTGCAGTTCTGCGCAAAGACACATAGTGCAAGGTTTAACAAGAAATTGCATAAGTGCAACAAGGTTTGCATGTTATTGTCGAGAGGGAGCGAAGCAAGAGGAGAGAAACGGCAGAGCTCAAAGTCCAAGAAACAAACTAAAGAAAGTGTTTCATGCTTTCAGTATTTCATTCCCCTCTAGAAATAACAGGTGCAAAATCTTAGTAAACCTAGCCGAAGGACAGATGAGAGTGATATAGAACTCATAAAGATTAACACTGAGGGGGAGCCTCAAGTCTGTTATCATGGGGACATCTGCTCAAAAGGACCCTGCAGGCTTCAGTCTTTCCTGCGTCTTTATTATTTTCTATACAATAGAAATAGTACATCATTGAAGATAAAAATGGACTCTTCTTGGCAAAAAACAGAAAGAAAAAAAAAAGGAATATGCAAGAAGTCAAAAGCAGATCTGAAGGACAACAAAAAGAAATACAAAGTGTTCCCCATCCATTCGCCCTGTGCCAGTTGTAGTACTTCCAGTAGTAGTACTTGCAGTAATTGTACGATAGTGTCTTATCCATGATGGTCAAATATGTGGGTATGGTTGCCTGCTCCTCTACAAAGTCAAAGCCTTTTAATTGAACACATGTAAAATTACTCCTGTTGTAGTTTTTCAACAAGCATCCCTACATTGCACCTGCTTTCCAAAGTGAAAAGCTCCAGTGTGCGTTAGGGAGGCACGTAGGGAGGGGGGGACCGGTACGAGGTCATGTTCTTGGGGCGAGAGCCTTTGCCCTCTATGGGGACAGTAAATGGTGGTGGGGGCTGGTAAGGTGGTGCGTTAGGATCGTCATCTTGATAAATGGAGTACTCCTCCAGCAGATCCTGGTCGAGCAGGTTACAGTGCGGACCGGCCATGTTGGGGTACTCCGGAGGGGGAAGTGGGGGCTTCTCCTCCTGAAGGATAAGAGGGATGCTGGAGGACGGGGGCGACTTGGAATCATCCAACTCATCTGCGAATATTATGGGGACTCCTTTCTTGATGAACGTGGCCTGCTCCTCTATGGTCATCTTCCCTTTGCGCTTCTTGCGGTAGCAGACCATGGCAATGATCCCGGCGATGAGCAGCAGGGCGGCTACCACGACGGCGGGGATGACGGTGTGCAGGTAGACGTCGTCGCTGCTCCTACGACCGGTCCCGGGTGAAGGCGTGGCCGTGGGAAGAGCGGGCATGGGCACCTCTCCTGGTGGGATGAACGTGTAGCTCTGACACTTATTGGTGCCACGGATGGAGATGTTGATGGGTTTGAAATCAGGCTCCATGGCTTTGGTGAAGGCCAGTTTGGGAGTCCCTTGAGGATCGGCGATCCTGTTGCTGAGAACTGCGATTTGGTCCTTCGGACAAGAACTTTGCTGGAGACTGTTGTTGGTCCATTCCACCACAATAGAGCCTCTCGTGATGCTTCTGAGGGTCACCGTGCTGCTGTTGCGATCACCGAGGGCATACGCTAACTTTTTGGTCAGAAGAATCTTCTTCTGGATGTCGTTGCTTAACGTTTTGGGGTCACCGTGGAAGCGAGCAGCAAACACAACTGACGGTTTGTCGTTAGTAGACCAACGGTTGACTTGAACCTCAAATGCGTCCATGATGCTCTTCCCACCTTTGTCAGTGGCCAACATGAAGTACTCATGTTTCCCCTCATGCTGCTCCTCTGGGAGGCCGTACAGAAGCTGGATAGTGCTGTTGAACTGGATCCAGGAAGTTTCATTCACTGCTTCTTTGGGGGTCTTTTTCAAAGTCAAACGCAGCTTATCGGTGGTACCATCCTCCCGGTCATAGAAGGTATCTGGAGGAATCTTAATCTCGAAGTATGTTCCGACCCATGCATTCACCTGATCAACGGCGTTGCGGATTTCTGGGTTTTGATTTTGGTCAGGAGTCAAAGTGAGAGGAGTGGTGCGTTTGGGCGGTTTAGGTGTGGTGGACTTGGGCTCCCGGGGAGCTGGGGTGGAGGTTTTGGGTTTCTTGGGTTTCCTCGTGGCAGAGGTTTTGGGTCTTTTGGTGGTGCTTGGTGGGGTCGGCAGAGCAGTGGCCTCCACAATTGTAGGCCGGGTCATGGTGGGCTGAATAGGGATGGTGCTTGTGGTTCCTAGTACCCTCGTGGGTTGGGGCGGTCCAAATACAGGTGTGTGGGCTATCTGATCTCTGACCCTCATAGTGGGCTTCACCGGAAGAGGCAAAGGACCCCGGACGGGGGGAGCAGAGTTCTCTGTTGCTAGGGCAATAGAGGGCGAAGTCGGCGTGGGAACAATGCGTACAGGGGGCTCCGGGTGAGAAGTCGGAGGAAGCAAGGAGGGCACTGGGGTAGGAGTGTTGTACAACTGCCGTCTGACCCGTTTCACTCCATGGGGCTTCTTGTTCACGATGTGCCAGCCAACCACTGGGTATCCCAGCCTGGCCGACATGGTCCCATCCTTTGCAAAGGATTGGACGCTGTCAATGTCGGGGATACTGCCCTGGTCAAGGGCGCATCCCAGTTTCCATGACAGAAGAGCCCCATTTTCCACCACCTTCTTGGCGTTCCCTGGTCCGGCCATGAAAGCAGACATGTCAAACAAACGGTTGTTCACAACAGGGACCACCCTCATGTGCTCCAGGGGCACGTGAGAGAATTTTCTCATGATGCCCAGTAAGTTGACCCTCTGTTCAGCAACCATCTTTGTCAAGTCAGCATCCAGGATGACGGTGAGGACGGTGACGAGCTCCTCGGAGCCGCAGGTGAAGGGCTGGACGCCATTGCTGTCCGACTGTAGAGTGAGCAGGGTCGGCTCGGTGTCGGCTCGTTCTTCTGGGTACACTTCAATAGAGAAGACCGTACTCGGGTACACTTGGCTGCCAGTCTTCTCAGTTATCTCGTCTCCAGACACCAAGATATGATACACACCTTTATCCTGCTCCAGGGCCAAGCCTCTCAGAACGCAGCTCTCTTTGTCCCAGTACAGCCAATAGGGTAAAGTCTCCTTTCCCATTTCAGCGAGCTACAGGAGGGGAAAAAGAAACACAATCACTGTTTTGTACTTCAGGGATACTTCTGAGATGCAAGTTGAGTCAGAAAAGGAAAAAGTCATTAAGTGATAATTCACAGCAGAATTAATTATGACTGGCCATTAAAAGTTACCAGGACCTGAGTGACATCTTAAAATGACTTCGTTTGACTAGGAACTTTAAAATAATATGAAACAAAGAAAGTAAAGTACATATTGGCAATTGTGAAGTTGAATCTAGGAAATGTTTGGTATTAAAATGGTGACTATATTAGCATACACAACACCCTGTATTTAATGGTTTAATATTGACCAAGTCTCCAGTAAAACAGGAGCTAGAGAAACCAAACAGAATAGATGAATGCAAATCTTTCAAACATCTAGAGTAAAAACGGAAATGCTTCTACTATCTCCCCGACCCCCTCCTCATTCCATTCACTTTATCAAATCTTGCCAAATAGGAACAGGAAGCAGAGTGAGCTTCCATTGATAATAACTATGTGAGTCATCACTCTTCATTTTGAGTTATTACAATATGACAGGATATCATTCTGCATCACCACTCGGGCCAATAATAATCTCATCTCATTCATAAGTCAGACTGGAACAAATTGTACCAACGTCGGCTTCAATCAGCAGCGATACGGTGATTAAAATCTGAAGGGATGAATCCTATATATTTCTGCAGACAAAGACAAATGCTGTTGTCCCCATAAGGGACATAAAATAACAATAAGATGTAGTTAATGTTTACACAGCCCTCTGTTAAACTCATTTTTCATTCTATTATTATAAATTCACCTCCCACATAGTTTGTCTGAGTCTCTTTATATCAACGCAAATGCTGTTCTTATTGACTCAATAATCTCATTAAATTAATGTTTAATCATTTATAGGCAATTATTTGTAAATACAAACACATTTATATCATGTAATGAAGGATTCAATATTAAATGCCAAACATTTCCCACATGAAATCAATAGATGCATCTCAATCTTCAGGTTACTTACATGGACATTGCAGGTTGCATTGGCTGGTCCCGGTGGAACCTTCAACTGAAACACCTGGCCTACGATAGCAGAGGAGTCCGGGATGCCGGTGTGTACTCCCCCGTTCTTTGCCGAGGAATCTGGGATAGCTGGAGGCGTTCCCTCACCAACCGAAGATGCTGCAGCCTGGAGCTCAGCGAGCACAGAGGACTGCATAGAAGCCTCTAGTTCCACAGATATCATCTCCGCCGGTGTATCTTGCTGTTCTGGCACAGCGCCCTGGGCCATGGTCACCAGCAGCCCTATTAGCAGAAGGATAGTCCTACACGAAAGCAGCGCGCTCCTCCCGGCATCCCCACAGCTCATGTCTCTCCGTTTATAGTGCATAGCAATCGGCCTTTGGTCTGCCCGACAGATGTCTATGAACCACTTAAGAGGCCACATGCACCGCCGTCAGTCCGATGATATGCTTGTGGGTCAGATTCCCTAGTTATTGGCTGTGCTCACAGATGCAGTGGTTTCTCTTTGCAGTCCTCTGTGATCCATGAAGAGCTCTTTGGCAGCCTGTTAGAGAGCCATGTCAGCCAGCTATACGAGGAAACAAGGAAGAAACAAACATGAGGGTGACAGAGTGACACAATAAAACCAGCAGTGCAAACATTCAAAACACTTACACAAGAACATTCCTGGTGACGCGGTTTCATAGTCAGTGATCTCAACACATCTGCACAAGGTTACGTTATTGAATATATAAGAAAAACACCTATATTATATGGTGGAGTCTCTTATTCTGAAGAAAGAAGCTGCTCTGAAGTCTGGTGGTATGGCAGCTGATGCTTTTGTATCCATATATATATATATATATATCTCGAGAAAATCAAATATTATTTTTTACAAAATACCTCAATATCAGAATTGTGACGATATTGTCGGATTGGCCATTGGTGCTTTGACAAAAATATTTACACAATGACATTTTTGATAAATAATCATCGGTAACGTGGATATAATGACTAACTGGGTAAAGGCAGAGAAAAAGAAGTGCTAAGTTTAGAAAATGACTTCACTGTAATGCAGCCTTTAAAAATATTACAATATTATGATTTCCAAAATCTAAGACCAAACCTAGTCTCATATATCGATATATTGCCCAGCCTTACTGTAAACCCAAATACTACCAACAGTTTGTTTGTATATCCCACGCCAACACTGCACATACATGGTGCTACAGTAGTAGGATGGTACAGCGCCATTGTTCTAGTACTTTAACAGACCTGATACTAGTGTTCACTTTGTTAGCAAAAACTACAACTAAATATGTTCGTCAATTACCTTTGTTTTCCATGACAAAAGACGAGATGATGACAAGACAGCACCGACATCATTAACGCCAACTGTGACACAAAAACAAGACTAAATGTAGTTAAATAGAATATAAAGTTTACCAAAATCCCTTATATCCCAATGTAATCTGATGGCTACAAAAAAGGAGTAAAATGTCAACAGTTTTCATTGACTAAAACTTTACAAAAATAGTTGTGTTGTCTTTGACTAAGATGAAACTAAAATGGCCAGTTTTAGTCAACTACAACAGGATACGGTTGACTACATATGATAAAGACATGAAAATAAGAAATACTCTCCTGTGAATATCATACGTCTAGAGCTCTTATTGTGAAAGGAAAAGAGAGGAGTGGCTCTGGTATGCGCTGCCTTTGTCGCAGTTAAAAGAAGTGACAAAATTAGCCGTCTTGGTTCAGACTACGGCGCCTCTGAGTTGTTGTTTTATTGTCCTCATCATTACTCAACCTGTTCTGCACAACACGACTGGTCGATGCCTTTATTCGCGGTGTAAAAGCTCAGAAACATCTACCTGGTCGCTTTTAAAAAAAGAGGCAATCACCCTCTGCCAATATTAAGGAACTAAAATGTCTCAGAAAGGTGAGATTCCCTTAGAAAGTCTATAAATGCCTGTAATTATTTTAGATGGTTCTTAACACATGTACAGCTAAACTAGTTTTCTGGGGTGTATAGTTAGAGAGAGACTAAGAGAAGGAAGGACAACGTCTCGTTTAAATCTTACGGTATATTATATGAGATGTAGAGAAAGATTTTTGACACCACATTTGTCTTCCTGATATAATTCATAAACTACCTGAGATAATATTTGGAATAAATAAACCACCAAACAAAGACTCTGATCTCAAAATGCCTGCATTAGTGATTTGTGCTAACAGCATAAATTATACTTCCATTTAGATCGTCCTCGTGTAGTTTCAACGTAATAAAGATTAGAAAAGCGACACATCGATCGACTGATCTTCACTTCTCTGTCACGGCATTTTTAGCCATAGCGATTCTCACGAGATGCACGAGTGTCAAAAGGTTGTTTGTCTTGGTTGTAAGTTTTAATTAGGTGCCCTGGGGGCTGGAATTAGAGTCTCCATTGTGCTGACCCAGCCAACCTCAATCCTGTAGCACTCAGGAACGGGCAGAGGAGGGTCATCCAATTGCCTGGAATCCTAATGCCCGACTGGCACAAAGCTGTGACGTCAACTTGTACAAAATGTGCCTCCTCTAAACTGCTCCAGACACACAAGTCGTATTACGGAGGGTCTTAGTGAAAAGCATGTGGTTCACTGGTCAACATCTCGATCAACAACCTGCGTCATGAAATAATAAGTCTAAGGATGTTTACTGTTTGAAACTCCTCCCCTCCACAATATTTGGATGATTCATAGAAGAAACAGCCAGTAAATGAGCACTGCACTGGGTTAGGGATCTCGTGGGAACCAAAACAAAAGTTTTAATCACCAAAATGTACCCAAATATAGGCAGGAACATACTCTCAACCTCGTGGTTTTTGGGTAAGTTATAGCATGTACTGAACATATTGAGAGGTACACAACATTTTCATTCAGTTTTTAGTTCCCAGTGTCTGAAGCTGAACCTTTAAAACCCATTTAATAAGACTTGTTTGCAATTCATGTATTGTAAAAAGGCGGCTTACTAAACAGTTGAGCGACTGTATTTCTCTGCAGCAGGATGTTCAATAGAAAACATTGATGCAGGTGGTGGGAGTGATCAGACTCTTCGCGGAAATTGGCAGTAATGTTCGGAAAACTGGCAGAGTCTGCACACACACACACACCTCTAATTTTATATCATACGTTGCAAAGGACAAGAATGAAGGAATAAGTATATTATTTTCTTCTTTTAAAGACATTAGCCTCATTTTTGTCTTATAAGGCTTTAATCTTATGGGACAGACAGTTAAACAGTTCTTAACAGCATCACCTCCTGTAATTGTGTGTTGAATTTATCATTTAAATTATGCCTAAACACATTCAATGTTGGGTCACTTGAATCTTATTTTAACAATGAGAAATCAGCCTTTGGAGAAGCCAATAAAAAAATAATCGTAGTTCAAATCTTCTCTGCCAAATCAATATCCAGCCTCTGTTAACCTGCCACATTCTCACCACTAACCACTACGTTTGAGTCAATCTCTCTCCTTCTACAATAACTGCCCACCTCATTCTGATCTGATCATACAGTTTTAAGTAAACGGTATCTCGATAGTGGTGTGCAGCTCACCCACTGCTTGTGCATTGTAAAATGTATGATTCATACATAAAGGCAGCTACAGTAAGTCTCATGTTTGCTGGGAAAACTGATGGTGTCAGAAGATCCTCTACTGCCGGTGACTAACAAACGACACAGGCTAATGTACGCAACAACAACTCCTATGCGGTTTTCAGTGTAAATGACAATGATTAATATCTGCCGCAGGTATATATATATATATATATATATATGGTGTGGTATTTCTGGCACAAAAGTGAAACGGTTATGACGAGACAGCCAGCTGAGAAAACTAGAACATATAATCACATCCACAGGGGTCCTCCTGTACCATCCACCTGGCTGCATGCAGTCTGAAATGCTGCATGGACAAAGAATTAACATACAAATAGACAACGTAAAAGATACATCGCTCTGAAACATGAAAAAGTACTTTTTACTAAGGTGACATTTTACCGCCTACTTGCAAATAGGCGGAGAGTACCGCGTCATGTCTCACCTAACCCTGAACCAGGTTGAGACATGCACCTTTATCTGGCAATCTGTATTCCTTGGGAAGCAAACACCAAGGAGCCTCTCCTCTACTTACAGGCGCAATCTTCAATAGCCTACAATATGCCAGCTGAGTTTAAAGACAACGCGTAATTCATCTATCAAGTTGTGTTTATATGTAAAACACAAACATTAACATGAAAATAGGTTTTACCCATAAGCTTGATTTAATTCAGAATGAGCACACCTCACCTCAGGCTGTACACACACACACACACACACACACACACACACACACACACACACAGGAAAACAACATCTGAGCATCAAAGTAAGCTTTCCATAATGTGGCCTAGATTCTATCACGTTCTCATTTCACAGTGTGCGAGTAATTAAGAATACAATTCAAACAACATCCCATTAAGAAATATGAAACGTTTTAATTCGTTCAAATGAACACAACCATATTAAAATGAATGTGCATAGTAAAACATGTAACGAGGATGTGTCATTTGAGGAAAAAGCCAACAATCTAAACAAGGCTTAACAACATGAAGCCATGTGGGGTTGAATTTAAAAATAGAGATCAAATATCAAGTTCCAATATGATATGCAATTCACTTATACAATATTAAAGTGAGGTCATCGATCCACGTATCGATCCATATAAATATGTAATAATGTTGGGGAATTGTCCTTCCAGCCGTGTTACGGTTACAAAGAAGATAGTTAGCCACACTAGCGTCTTTAGCACGGAAGACGATGGAGATGAACCACATAAACAACACATTACCGTCGGTTGTATTTTCACATTAACGGTTTTAACGGGCCTGCAGTCCGTTTTATCACAGTGACTTCGTCTTTCAGCTCGTTAAAACAGGTCGGTGAGTGTCAAGTTGCGGTTCTCTCAATAAAGATTAATTCAAACGCTCACTAATGTCTGTTAGTGTCTATAAACTGACTGCCATTGACCGTCAGTGGCTCCCTTTTGGGCTTTTTAAGCGGACGGTAGATTCAATAAAGCACTCGACATTAAGGCTACTTCTAGCAGGTATTAATAATCTAGTTTGCCACATATGAACCGCTATTCCATCTGATTTTGACACAAACAGACCTCTTGGCCTCGACTTGTATCACTTGATCGAAATGGAATGTGTGCATGAAGACATCTGGTCACACCACACACTATTTTGTAACAAAGCAGATTTAAGAAGTAGACATTGTTTATAACTTATTTGATACGGTTTGATAGTGTAAATATATTCTTGAAGGAGTTGTCAATTTGCCAACGCACTCCTCTTTGAAAATCCTCTCATGACTTTTGAACTACTGCATAGAAATCTTCTAGCATGTGATAATTGCCGTGCACTTGATTTGTTCAAGTTATAAAAGAAAACATTAAAAATGAGGAATTTGCACTTCTGCACCTGTTAAGTTTAAGTTTGTATGTGAAGCCTACTTAACCTACAGTTCAAATAAACTGCCTTGGAATACATTTAGATTTGAATAAAAATGTTAAGCAAAAGGTGCTCCGATATTAGAATTATATCTGCAGATATCAGGAATCGGAACTGAAAAAAGTGGATTGTTATAGTCATGACCACATTCAACAGCATTGGTGCTAAGCTATATAGCACACAGCTAACATATTTAAGACATGTAGTTTCAAAAGCTAAAGTACTAAAACTTGTGCTTTTTTTTTTTTACAATATTTATACTTAATTTTCCACTAAACACCTATTAAACTCTCATTGTTTCTACGAGGAGCACTTTTTATGTATGGTAAACAGTACAATGACACAAGCTTGAGTGCGTGTGGTTTCTGCCCATTTCAAATTGACGCCTTAACTACTGAGGGGGGGGGGGACCGGACCGTTTACAACTACAGTATCCATGCTTTCTGCAGTCCAACAGTATTTAAACCTTTGAAGACCATCAAAAATAATTAGGACTCCGATGCACAGTGGCACTCAGGGCCAATTGAATTGACGTACCACATCCAGCAGCCTCTAGATAGTGCATGAGCTGAATAACAAACATATCCACAAGACAAGCTTGCTTTGCCATTGGATGTTTCCCTTGTGTTGCTCTCTCACACACACACAAACACAAACACACACACAGTTCAACCCAAGTAATGAAATATGTGGAGAGGAAACACAAACTCGGCCTTGGCTGAGTGAAAGTCGAACCTGGCATGATGACCTGAGAGCAACTCGTTTTGGAAACAACTATGCTGTCAAAACCCAGTGTTAGAAGTCAACAAATGTTATTTTTTGTGTGTATTTCTATGAATTCATTCGGAGTCTAAAGCATGAAGCAAGAGTAAAGTTACAAGTGTAAAACAATGTTAACGATCAAGCCTCCCAACAAGTGGCACTTGTATCTGAAAATGAGCCGTTATGACGCAACTGTTATCGGTTGATCTTCTTAAAATAAGAGTAAAAAACTGATTTCCAATTGGTGTTGGTTGTGATATTTCTACGCACACATGTTCAGACTTGTTATACTATATTATAAATATACTATAAAAGCAAAGTAGCTGGAACTAACGTTAAAACACGTTGGGGAAATTCACGCTAACGTCAAGTTAACGTTATAGGCAAAAACCAGCCCCTTCCCAAATTAACATCGGTAAAAGATAAAGAGACCCTGTGGTCGATGACAATAAATCATGTTTTTATATTGTGTCGTATGATGAAACAAAAACACGGACATTGCTATCACAATGAAGTGTTTCAGGATTGACATTTGTGTCCCAGTAGCCGGTTACCGTCTTACAGCTAACGTTAGCTAACCAACTGAAACGTTAGCTAGCTACCGGGCCCGTTTCATTTTAGAGTATGTAGACGAAGGGGCCTTTTGTTAAATGATATCGCCTCCTACGCCGTTCAACCTTGATAAATAACTTCACGGCCCCACACTGTGACCAAGAGGTTAAGTAGACACCGTGTTCATGGGAACACGAATCCCTAAAAACGAGCCGACAGATGAGGAAGCTGAGAATCCAGTAAACTAGCCGCGTGCATCTGTTCATAGCTAGCGCGAGAGAGATGCACCTGTTTTTATTCTAGGCGGAAACAAGCACCGAGCTGCTGCTGTTGGGGCTGCTGGGACATCCACACAAATACCTAGCTTACTCAAAAAATATATATATTGCAGGTAACGTTGGCTCAGTTAGGCAGCACTGTTGATGCAGCTACAAACAAACAACCTCTACAGGGCAATGCTAACGTGAAGCAACTCCATCATTTTTTTCCCCAAACACCTATAAGTCGAATAAGCGAACAAACGCTATAGCCACCGAGTGGGTGCTAACTTAACAAGCTAACGTCGAGAGTGTGCAAATAAATAAGCAGGTTACCTTGTCCTGTATCAGCGGACCGGGCGTCGGTGCTAATTCTGTTAAACGAGCAGACTTGGCAAAGACGACGAGGGTGGCATTTTTTTTTTTAACGATGAAACTGCTAAAACAGCGACATAACCCAACCAAAAATGCAAACTGACCTTGTTAGCGAGCTAACGTTAGCTAACTCGCGCCGTGATGTCTCCTCTTCTACCCGGAGAGCGCCGTGGAGACTTCCAAAATGCCATTAAACATGCACTTTCTCCACCTCCCCCATCACCACCACCACCCCTCAGCGCCACAGACACATATCTTGCTTTTTGTAGAAAGTAGAGTATCTGGGGCACAGTGAAAAGGGGGAACAGATATCTCGCTCTCTCTCTCACCCCTCCGTGGTTTAGTTTATTCTACAGATAGTTATCCGCTCTGTGTTGTAGTTATGTCGGTAGAAACCCCTCCCCGGCTGCCTCTGTCCTCATCGCAGACAGGTCTACAGGTTGTGTGTGTGTGTGTGTGTGTGTGTGTACCAGCATGACTCCGCCTCCACTCTTTTTATATTTGGAGACATGCAGGTGAAAAGAGAAACTGTTTGGAGGACACTTAGGTTGAGTGTTTAGATGCACTTTGCCGGTAGTTGCGCTGAATCACCTCATAATTAAGTACACGCTTTAATATTCCAACCTTACTGTTGAACTGTGAGGACATAAAGGCAAGTAGACTACAACATTCAACACAACTAAATGTAAGACAGTTCATACTAAGACAAACAGTTGGACAATAGAATAGTTTAATATCCTCGCTTCCATCTCCTGATCTCCTGATGACAATACGTTTTACAAGCGTTACATGAAATATAAATGAATCCATCCATTAGTTATTTGTTATTTGTTATTTACATATCACCTTGTACAAAAGTTTTCCTCACTCAGATATAATCATGGCTTATCATCATTTGATAATATCAAAGCTGCCGCATGTTTCTTAAGCGCCGGCATCCCTCAAAGGACGTTTAAATAAGATCAATTGGACCTGATTTAAAAGTCAGTTTTTATTGAGCCCTTCATCACAAGTATATCTGAAAGGACTTTTCAGAGAAGGAGCCAACTTTGATCCCCCCAGAAAATCAGCGCACACAATAAAATGATCCTGGACAAAATTCAACAAAGGGAATTAACCAAAGCGCTATATCCACAGTGGTAAGTTTGAAAGACATAAATGGCCTAACGTTATCATAAAATCCAACCTCATAGCCTTCCTTGCAATAAAAAACGTGGACATTGAAGATAAGTATCTATCTGCAGAGCAGGTTCTGTTTTTATGAAAGTATGTCTCTGTGATGAAGAATGAAAACAACAAACACATAGCTTCCACCTACAATAATGTCCTGTAGTAACAAGAGTGAAATACACCCTGAAGAGATCTCCTGATACTGTATCTGTGCTTTATGGTGTCTGACAAGGGTCTTTGTTAGTAGTATTATTACCTCCACCAGGAGATAATGGGATTGGTCGTTGGTGCGCGAGTGTGTGCGTGCATCTCCGTGTCTGTCCACGGCTACAGTCTTGCATTCTGCTGCTCCGAACTGCGTAACATTTTGGGTGGCAAGTTGTGGCTGCATGCTCAAGGGCCTCTCGTGGTTGCAGTGACTCACACTGTCTCAAAACACCTTTTATTGCCTGTTTGATGCTGCCATGATTGACTGCTGACTGCTGTCTACACACACAGCACAGACACAGTGGGGGGTAAAACAGTAAAACTGCTAACAGCTAACGGAGCTAACAGCACACACACGCTGTTGACTGCATTGGCCGTACTCAGTCGCTGCTCTGCAGCTAAAGACACATGTATTACATGCCTATTTTTATTGGGCATCAACCTCACGTTTACACTAGTATTGTCAACAAAAGAAAATAGACTTAAAGCCTAAATAAACCCTTCAAGTCAAGTTGACGGAGCTAAGTCGCGTACCAGCACAGAGCCGGTGCAGACATCTGCATAGATAAGAGTGTATCCGTTGTGTGAGATGTGTGACTGAAACAAAATGTCGGATACACGTGCACAACATGCAGTTTGTGATTGAAAAGGGTAACTGCTGCTCATGCTTTCTAAAGTCAATGCCACACAGTTGAGACGAGGCCCATTCACGGTCTAAAGGTTATATTTGTTCAAAGAACTGTGCTGAAATAATTAACAGCAGTGTTGACTTGTTTTCTGTTTGTGCAGGCTGAAAATGATGTCAAGATCTTATCTTCAAAACGTTTCTACGTCCCACTTTTTTCTAGATTCAAGTTTCTTTGTCAATACAAAGGTTCTATATTGACTTTGGTATCAATACTCATAATGTTGTGGCTGAAAATCAATCTTCAGAGGAAACAAACATCAGCTGGATAAGGAATATTGGGTGCTTTTATTGACGAGTTGTGTCGGGTATCTTAGCACAGAGTGCTTATCTTACAACCGTGCTGCACACAGTTTGCAATAATGTGCATTTGCGTCAGTGCATTCAGGCTGCTGAGTGCAGACAACTGTGATATTAGTCACAAGATTCAAGCATGTGGTTGTTCAACGGTTCAAGGGTTCAAATGTTCAAGGATGAAGTGTTGTCAGGTGAAATGATTAAAGTTAGTATAGGTATATTTAGTCTGTGTTAACTTTTAACTGGTTATGAAGCCATCTCAATTTAATACCGATGCCTCTATTTGAACTTCAGAAGTAAACGAGACCATCGGCGAGAAGATTGTCTATTTCTATTTAGTTATTCTCGATTAATTTTCATCATGAAATCATGCAGGTTCACCCGAAACTCCTACAGCTCAGACTCCACCGCAGACAGCCACAGATCCGGCTTTGCTGCAGCCTTTGACCTGCAGTGGGAGTTTCTAAACAGAAAAGTAGCAATGCAATGTAAATATACTCTGTACGGTACTGTATGTAACTGTTAAACCTACGACCTACGTTCAACACGGAGGTCAAAGTAACCAGCGAAATGTACTTAAAGTATGAAAGTAAACTTCTTGCATAATAGTCCCTTTTGTGAGAGCTGTATTTATATACATATATTATTATTGGAATGTTATTACGGATGCTTTAACATGCATTAAATATAATGTATTTATATTGTATGAATCTTATACTTTCTTTTGTCACATTTTAAACTCCAGCTGTCATATTAAAGTGGAGTAAAACGTACAATATTTCCCTCTGAAATGCAGTGGAGATAATATGACATCTATAAAGAAGCGTTTAGCATATTATAGAAACAGTTTACACATAATGTTTATGCTACAGTTCCTATCGGTTTGTGAATTTGTGGAGCAGCCATTCAGTCCACGTCCTGCTCTTGATGCCTTGAGATTACTTTTCCTCACCTTGAAGACTTTTCTAACCTTCCGCTTTTTCAACAGAGACATACAAAGAAGGTGACATTTCTTTTGTTAAGATCTCTTTGAGCTCATATGAATGACGATATGAATGGTTATATATTAGCCTGCATTAATATGGTTTTAAATAGGGCACGAGCTCTATTGGGAACGATACTTTAAGGAGGAAGTTAGAAGAAAGAGGAAGAACTCCCAGACTGACAGCCCAAAAAATAAATAAACTTGAAAATGAAACAACCATCACGGATGTCATTATACCGCCAAATGTGTCTGTGGAAATGGGCATTCTTATGGTTCACTTAGCCGACAAATGACACGATGTCTTTTTGCTCCACAGAAACTATTTGCGTGAAATATACATTTGAGCTATGCCATCATCGTACATTATCATAAACTATAAACTGTGTGAATATCTTGGAGCAAAAAGTGACTCAACGGTCACGGCAACAAAGAAAGAGCCTTCCTATAATAATAACACCCTTGGCGAGCATGATTAGGATTTTAAGATACGGGGGCCTGTCCGTAATAGTTCACAGACCTGTCAATCATCCGAATCCCCCTGACTCTTAGTTCACCCCTATGAGGCGACAGCGTGAAGAAAGAGCATGTTGTATCTGCACCACAGAACAGACTGAACATTAAATGAATGTTCTTTTCAAAGTAAACACACACACGCAATTAAATTACTTTCTAAATACATATAAAAGGATTTATTATGAGATAGAAGTTCCATTTTCTTAATCACAGGTTGCTTTCCAAACACATTCAGAGAGAGTAATTGTGTTATATGTAATCGTCTTTAAATCTAATGAATACACCATCAGCACAGACTTAATATGTGAATTGCACCAACGTCAGCGGAGAAGAACGCATTCATTTCCCTCGTCCTGCTGTTTACACTTGAGGCATATTATGGATGAGGGATTTCCAGCCGGCTCTCATTTTTGCCAAAACACACATATAGACACACAAAAAAAAACAAAAAAAACACCTGCAGGTTTACTAGACCATGATAGCCCCACCAGCGTATAGGGGCTTTCATGTGATTGCACTTATCAATCTGACTCTTGATGTGTGAGCACAGAGCGAGAAAGAGAGCGGATTACAAATCAGCTGACTCCCCACATTTACTTCAAAGTGACTTATTAGAAGAGTTATTCTGAGCGGACTGTTGGACCGCAGAGGGGGGGGGGGGGGGGGGGGGGGGGGGGTTGGCTGAGTAAGACCCTCAACGGAGCCAATCTCCCCCTTTCTCACAATGGTAGATTACTTTAGACAACCCTTCTCGGTTTCACTCATCAACAAGCGGAAAGACCCTTTCTGCTTCGCTCACGGATCTTTCTTCTTCACCCACAATTCTTGTCACCTTCATATTTCAAAAATATTTCCCCTGTAATAGTTTTTGTTTGGTTTCCACACAAGGCTACAGTAATTTGCAGGGTCATTGAAAAGACTGTTCCAGAAACTCATCATTCACCTGTTTTGCTTTTGGTTCTGCAGTGTTTGTCTGCTTACCTCGTCACTTGTTATGTCGAGCTGATAATAGAACAGGAAGAAGGAGGATTTCCTTTCAGCACAGTTCCTGCCCCCAGTTATCTGTTCTCGCTGCTCAGCACAAATAAGGGGTTACCAAGACCTACCATCATCACTGGTGCATGCTTATACTGAACTAGATCAACAAGCCACAGCTCTGTGAAAACATCCTCTTTAGTGTTGCAAAACTAAATCCCCTAATACCCAAAAACATGTCTTATTGAAAAAGCAAATTGGAACATGTACTGTCATCTTGTCATATTTACATGCATCTCAGTGTAAATTAAACCCATCCAAGTCTTTGCCGAGGCAAGTTAGCTGATAATTCGCCAATTACACTGCATAATTATTCCACCACCAGAGACCCCGGAGGCAATTACAGGAGGATTGGGCATTAGCAGTCCTGTACGTTCGACCGGTGGCAGATCACTCCATTACAGAGTAAACACACAGCTCTTCGGGAGACCTCAAACTAAATGCTAGTTGGAGGAAAAGCCCCTAATGGCCTCTGTGACTGGGGTAATAGTTTTCTTATCAGAGACAAAGAGGCCTAAATGACTATGAAACACATCAAGGGGACATAAGCAAATATTGAAATCGGAAAATTGGCATGGCCAAAGGGTGACCCCAATGAAGAGCAGATATCAAATCAGAACCAGCTTACTGAATACTCATTAGCCCCTAAATGTGTGCTGAGAGTCTTAAGCAGTTGCCTGAAATACTCTTAACACAGTCTATCATCGCTGTAATGTCCTTATAGAACCTTTGCAGATTCAAACTATGATATTATATTCAACTACCAGTTCTCATCAATTCCTTAACCGGACAAGTTTTGTAGCTAAAGTAAGCAGTCTAAAAGTAATTTCCTTAGAAAGATAGTTCAGTTATGACTGTAATTCATAGGTTATATAAGAACCCATTGGTTTTTTGGACTACGGTTTTGAAGCCTCGAGTTCGTCATGTTTGGTTGTCACCATCTTGTTTTTTAGTGACATGAGAGGGTGGAGCTAAATCTGAACGCTCAATAAGACATTTTTAAGCCACCAAAAATGTCACAAATAACTTTCATAAACCGAAAAACACACTGCGAAAGGGTTAAAGTTGTAAGACGAAAACACGAAAAACTCCCAGACCAAATAACACCGTGGCAGCGACCTGTCAATCAAAAGGTAGCCCCGCCCTAAAGCATACCCTGCTTTATGGTCTGTTTGACTCTAAATGGACCATAATGTACTAAATGAACATCATGCTGTATTGAAGAAGACTTGAAACTAGAGATTGAGATCATAAACTCATGTTTACTGACATTGATGGTCCTCAGAGGATGAAGCCTACTGACTTTGGTACAGACATTGATGGTCCTCAGAGGATGAAGCCTACTGACTTTGGTACAGACATTGATGGTCCTCAGAGGATGAAGCCTACTGACTTTGGTACAGACATTGATGGTCCTCAGAGGATGAAGCCTACTGACTTTGGTACAGACATTGATGGTCCTCAGAGGATGAAGCCTACTGACTTTGGTACAGACATTGATGGTCCTCTGAGGATGAAGCCTACTGACTTTGGTACAGACATTGATGGTCCTCTGAGGATGAAGCCTACTAACTTCTGGCTTTTCCTCTAGCGCCAACATGAAGTTGACACTTGCTTTTCGTGAATTGTTTTAACAACCATTTTATGGATCGTCATGAAACACGATTCAGACATTCATGACCCACTTTGGATGAATCTGTGAGAGTCAAATCCCTGCACAGAGTGACAAGCCTGTTCAGTGTAACCCGACTCCGTGTCCTCTCCTGTTACCTCTCTGATCTAGATAACCATCACCTTCCTGTGTTTTCTGTCCTCGGCGGGTCTAAGGGATTTATTAACTAGCAAGCAACGCGTAAGGAAGTTATTAGTAAGTTATGTTAAAAGTTAATGTCACACTTTTCTGTTTAAGGCGACGACACTACAGACAAACGCATTGCTTTTCTTTACTGGTCAAGTTTGAGATTTGGGGCTATTTTGCTTCCATAAATACACATTTTGGAAAACATTTGACTACTTTGTTGATTTCCCTCTTTAAAAACCTTTAATATTATAACAAAATTAAACAAGATGTGAGCCTGGCTTTCTGTTCTGGGAGTTCATGCAAATTAGCACATATTCAATATTTAATATTTGCACATATTAAACACATTTTCAGAAACCTTGTAATACAAAAAATAATCGTCTAAGTAATCTAAGCTCCACGCAGATCTATTAGTTAAGAACGTTCTCCCCTTCAAATGCAACTTGAAGAGTTACAATATTAAATCTGCTCCATATCTTCCTCAACAGCAGTCAGAATATTTGATGAACTAATAAAGCAGAATTGAAAACCATGAGTCAGGTTCTTATTTCCAATTCTGTGTAGTTGCAAGTTCTCGTTTCCCTCTTTTGCACCTCAGTGAAATTAAAGCCGGGACTTCCCACCCTACTCATCAGATCAGGTTCCTGCCACAATAAGACATTTTTAAGCGACCAAAAATGTCACAAATAACTTTCATAAACCGAAAAACACACTGCGAAAGGGTTAAAGTTGTAAGACGAAAACACGAACAACTCCCAGACCAAATAACACCGTGGCAGCGACCTGTCAATCAAAAGGTAGCCCCGCCCTAAAGCATCCCCTGCTTTATGGTCTGTTTGACTCTAAATGGACCATAATGTACTAAATGAACATCATGCTGTATTGAAGAAGACTTGAAACTAGAGATTGAGACCATAAACTCATGTTTACTGACATTGATGGTCCTCAGAGGATGAAGCCTACTGACTTTGGTACAGACATTGATGGTCCTCAGAGGATGAAGCCTACTGACTTTGGTACAGACATTGATGGTCCTCAGAGGATGAAGCCTACTGACTTTGGTACAGACATTGATGGTCCTCAGAGGATGAAGCCTACTGACTTTGGTACAGACATTGATGGTCCTCAGAGGATGAAGCCTACTGACTTTGGTACAGACATTGATGGTCCTCAGAGGATGAAGCCTACTGACTTTGGTACAGACATTGATGGTCCTCAGAGGATGAAGCCTACTGACTTTGGTACAGACATTGATGGTCCTCAGAGGATGAAGCCTACTGACTTTGGTACAGACATTGATGGTCCTCAGAGGATGAAGCCTACTGACTTTGGTACAGACATTGATGGTCCTCAGAGGATGAAGCCTACTGACTTTGGTACAGACATTGATGGTCCTCAGAGGATGAAGCCTACTGACTTTGGTACAGACATTGATGGTCCTCTGAGGATGAAGCCTACTGACTTTGGTACAGACATTGATGGTCCTCTGAGGATGAAGCCTACTAACTTCTGGCTTTTCCTCTAGCGCCAACATGAAGTTGACACTTGCTTTTCGTGAATTGTTTTAACAACCATTTTATGGATCGTCATGAAACACGATTCAGACATTCATGACCCACTTTGGATGAATCTGTGAGAGTCAAATCCCTGCACAGAGTGACAAGCCTGTTCAGTGTAACCCGACTCCGTGTCCTCTCCTGTTACCTCTCTGATCTAGATAACCATCACCTTCCTGTGTTTTCTGTCCTCGGCGGGTCTAAGGGATTTATTAACTAGCAAGCAACACGTAAGGTCGCAGGAATGTACTCCAGTTTCGTCCATTGAACTTGACGGTGACTGGCACTCACGCCTAACGTGGCAGGCAGCTCCGTCTCTTTAAGTCTGCGTGGGCTGCCGAGTGTGTAGAACGGTACTCCTGCTTAATACCCGTCTGAGGCCCCGGGCTCTGGGGCGATTGGAAATGGGGAGGAATCGCGGAGACCCGACGTCGGGTCCCAGGTGTGCACTTAACTCCACCTATCAATTCCGGCCCGGGGTGAGGGAGACAACAAGTCAGATCAAATCATGATCCAGTGCTGGAGGATGCATTTCAGCCTGCCTCATTGCCGTGCTGGTCACATGATAACAGCACAGACTGAGCTAGGATGAGTCAACGGCTGCAGGACTCACAGCCACACATCCATTCAAGGTGATGTGTGGGAAAGTGTGAAATGAATCTAGACTCTGGGGCGTATCACTCACAATCCCATGTTAGAGTCATATCTATGATAAGAGACAACCAGGAGAAGAATATAAAAAAAAAGAAAAGAAAAAGCATCAGCTGCGCTCAAGGAGAAGTAATGGCAGCATCTGAAGCTGCCTATTATGTGTCTCCCCATATCCACCCACTGCTTGGTCCAAGGCTGTCTGTGCCGCTCAGCTCTGGCACAGGGACTCTCTCTGTGATACCGCAGAGCTCTCTCAGTGCAGGGAGCGCCGTGCCGACGCCAAAGTCCTGTTATCCAAATCCGTCGGCAGCGTCTCATTTAACAGATAAGAGGCTAATCTACAGGGTGGGCAGGAGATAGACCTACGAATACAAGGCCTCTCTTGTCGCTCGCTCGCCATTCTACGCATTCCTAGAATGTGTATGGGCATGTGCAGCCGAACAGAAACCTCCAGGATCTTTTTCCTTTATCCCCTCAGGCTCAGATGCACTGCTATAACATTTAAATCACAATGTATTTGTGCTATTTATCGGCCTGAATTGTTTTTAGTATTAGATATTATAAATCACAGCCAAATATAATACCAAGCAAACAATCGTAGCTCCAAACAGCACACTAATGCTGGTGCTAACACTTCTCTGTTAGTATAGTTAATCTGTGTCTAACAAAATACGGTTCGGAGTATTTACAGTATGGGTGGATGCATAGTATAAAGACCTCTAAGGGCTCAAAAGAATCTATGCAATGATTCTGTTATCTGAAACATCAAGTCAGTGGAGGTCGTCAGTCTTTCCTCCATTATCAACACAGTGTTTTGAGCTTTTTAAAGTTGAATAAAAGAAACCAAAGTTGTCAAATGTTAAACGCCAGCAGCCACACAAAAATGTTGCCTTGAAAATGAAACAAGAATTTAAATGAAACAAGAAGTCCACTCAATGCTACTGAGACATTTCAGTTGTCACAGAAACATTTTGCCGCTTAACACCCGGAGCCAACCATGCTGCTCAGTTCTCAACAGCAGTATATTGTGGCTATGCTAGTTAGCTTCCAGTTGAATGCACATGCTCAGCAACATAGCGCGTGGGACAGTGAAGGGTTAAAAACCGATGAATAAACAATGGTTTCAATAATTAAAGCCCGGGAACAGGCACAGACTGGCACACTAACCAGTTTCTCAGTAATTGTTTTTTTGGTCCTTTGGCTGCGTAGTTAACAAACATTCTGTCTTTATCCTTTATGTCGGACATTTTTCACTGCAAGTCCTCCTCACCGATGGAGGTCTGACATGGGACGAAACGTTCGTACCTTTACTCTCAATAAATGCAACACAAAAACAGTTAATTTGTCAGTTAATGGACTGTGGATCTCATGTCATTTAAAGCTGCAAACATGTTCATAATTAAATGTTGGTATGCATATTTCCTTTCAATGTCAATGTCTGCAAACGAAGGCTCTCTTATGGTTCAGCCGCTAACTTTCAGTACTTTCCAAAGTCATTCTAAAGAATTTACTTCCACACGATTGTGGTATTGTGCACAAGTGCAGTATTGTGCTCCGGCACAGATTTCATTACCCGTTTCCCCACTTCAGTGCACTTTCAAGATCAAAAGCTGTTTGAAGGTACTCTTCATACCTGATACATGAGACTCAGCAGATAGCCCCGTCTCTCAAGTTCAAGAGCTGTGATGGGGCCCCGCGACAGGAAGTTATTAGTAAGTTATGTTAAAAGTTAATGTCACACTTTTCTGTTTAAGGCGACGACACTACAGACAAACGCATTGCTTTTCTTTACTGGTCAAGTTTGAGATTTGGGGCTATTTTGCTTCCATAAATACACATTTTGGAAAACATTTGACTACTTTGTTGATTTCCCTCTTTAAAAACCTTTAATATTATAACAAAATTAAACAAGATGTGAGCCTGGCTTTCTGTTCTGGGAGTTCATGCAAATTAGCACATATTCAATATTTAATATTTGCACATATTAAACACATTTTCAGAAACCTTGTAATACAAAAAATAATCGTCTAAGTAATCTAAGCTCCACGCAGATCTATTAGTTAAGAACGTTCTCCCCTTCAAATGCAACTTGAAGAGTTACAATATTAAATCTGCTCCATATCTTCCTCAACAGCAGTCAGAATATTTGATGAACTAATAAAGCAGAATTGAAAACCATGAGTCAGGTTCTTATTTCCAATTCTGTGTAGTTGCAAGTTCTCGTTTCCCTCTTTTGCACCTCAATGAAACTAAAGCCAGGACTTCCCACCCTACTCATCAGATCAGGTTCCTGCCTTCAGGCTGCTTCCAACCACAACACATGAAACCATACCGTCATAACGTTGCCGACATTGCATATCTGTGCACCTGCCGATGAAACATTATCATCTGGTCTGTTCCAGACACAGCCTGGAGGAGCCCTTCCTCTCACATCTGCCATGATCTCATCCTCAGTTAATAAAACACAGTCTGAATTAAGACACCTTCAACCCAGGGCTGAGGTCTTGTTATCGAGACATGTAACAGTTACACATTCGGTTTTGCTGCATGATCGTAACAAAAAAAAAAAAGCAGAAGAGGACCTGCATGAAATCTCCATTTTTTTTAAGTGGTTGAATTAAAACTGGAACACGGTTTTACACAATGCTTCATTTATCTGGCTGCAGGACGAGACTCATTATTATTAAATGAAAGAGACATTCTCTAGTGATATGTCTCTTAGAATAAAACTATGAAGGCTCTGAAACAATCCTTTTAAAGTCCCATCTAAGTGATGTCATAGCTGTTTAGTTGAGATTAGATCTAAAGACAAAGGATTTCTTTTCTGCTTGAATCAATGTCATGTCAGATGTGTGGAGACACTTTTTAAAGCTGCAATTAATTGTTTTATTATCTGTACGGTGCAGTGGCGAAAACGCGACAAGTGAATAATATGTTTACTGGTTTCAAAGTGGACCCAGTTATAGATACATAGATATATAGTTATAGTTCTAGATACACCTTTAAGATATGTTCATGCAGCGTTGAGGGGAGAACATTTTACCGGCCATGCTGGGATTTGACGTCAGCGTCAGAAACCAGAAGACGCAAGAGCTTAAAGAGATTACATTGACACGTTGACATATCCAATCTTTTCATATTTGTGTGCATTGTGAAGCAAACAGTTGTGATCGCTCCTGTCACATTCCCCAAAGAAATACAACATTAGTTCAGTACTGCATCAGTCAAAAGATAAGCACATTAGTATTCGTAGCACAGCAACGGAAATCACGGAGATAAGGCTTCAGTAACCGGTGTGGAACTTAAAGAGAGCGTTCACCCCCAGATCAAAAATACATGATTTGCCTTTTACTTGCACTGCTACTTATCAATCCAGATTGTTTTGATGTGAGTTGCCTAGTTCTGCAGATGGAGATGAATACAATGTGACTAGAATGCAGTGCTTATGGTGCTCAAAGCGCCACAGGAAATAAGCATGCATCTACTTTTGGACCAGAGGCTTGTACCAGATGGAAACATTAATGGTGTCCTCCTCGGCTGATCTGTAACCAGGCGGTAACCTCTGTTTCTACCGAGTGAAGCTGATGCAGAAGTGTCTTTAAACGTGCATTCTCTCTAATGACCACCAGGGAGCGACTCCTCTGGTTGTATAGAAGTCTATGAGAAAATGACTCTACTTCTCTCTTGATTTATTACCTCAGTAAACATTGTAAACATGAGTTTATGGTCTCAATCTCTAGTTTCAAGTCTTCTTCAATACAGCATGATGTTCATTTAGTACATTATGATCCAT
This sequence comes from Leptoclinus maculatus, assembly GCA_032191485.1. Classification (NCBI taxonomy): domain Eukaryota; kingdom Metazoa; phylum Chordata; class Actinopteri; order Perciformes; family Stichaeidae; genus Leptoclinus; species Leptoclinus maculatus. The sequence continues at coordinate 16,674,669 of JAVDOI010000012.1, forward strand.
TTAGAGTCAAACAGACCATAAAGCAGGGTAGGATTTAGGGCGGGGCTTACTGTGATTGACAGGTCTCTACCAGAGACGTATACGGCATTTCTACATCACTCATCCACATTCCAAATATGGTCACTAATGTTCATTGGTTGTGAAACAAACAAGATGGCGACGGCAAAATCGCCGAACTCAAGGCTTCAACACGGCAGTCCACAAACCAACGGGTGACGTGATGATGAGTAAGTCCACTTCTTTGAGCACCACAAGCAGAGTGCCGTCTAGTTCCATTACATTGTAGAGAAAGTCAAAACATCTCTATGGCCGATATCTCAAAAAAAAATCACAATAAATAGCGGAAAAATATGTATTTTTGATTTTGGGCTGAACTGTCCCTTTAAACCTGCAATAAATACATTTCAATATTCACCCTCTTTTAAACTCTGTTTTTGTTCTCTGTGCCAACTCCTGAGGCCGGGAAACATCTGGCTCTTTAGCTGGCTAACTGCTCCGCTATGTTCACCAGATATATTTGGTGCAGATCAAGGCGACATGTCGAGTTTTTTCTCTGGAAACAGCTGCATGCTATACGTCCAAAAAACGAGGCTACGAGAGCGGCGAGAGTGAACCCAAACAGACAGCAGAACAATGAGCAGAGCTTCTATATTAAAGCTCAGTAAAGCCGAAGAGAGCAGCAGACTCAGGTGATCATTCTCCGCAGGCTCCTCACTTTGAGCGGCTGCTTTCAAATTGTCACATTATTTTCACATCGTCGGTTGATACAAAAATATTGATTATAGTCGCTTTAAGTGACTGGCCAAGCGGAGAAGTTCAGTGACAGCTGTGAAACATTGAAGGCTGTGATGAATATCAGATGGGTTTTCTTGGATAGTGATCTCAGCTTTGATATAAATATCAAACATACAATTAAAAGTGTCTTTAATCAGACGGAACAGCCCCCCTGTGGTTCAGAGGGGAGCTCATCACTGTGTTATAAGATGTTTCTGCTTTAACCTCGTCTTTTTGTAAAAAAAAAAAAAACATCAATCAATTTCCCTTATTTCATTTGGTTTACTTTTGATCATTCTGTGTCTGCGGTATTATGTTTTCTCGACTCAATTTCTATTTTTTCTTTCTTTTTTTTTACAATATTTGTACAAACAGCACTGATGATGTTTCATTGACTGATCGAAAAAGACGCAGTGGATGAAATAGGAAATTGAATACACTGAATAAATAGAAATATGGTAAATATAGTAACTCATCATCCTCAGTGCCCGTATAGACAAACAGCACAACATTTGGAGAGCATGATGAACACAACCTTTGTTCTGTAAGCTATTTAATACTAAATCTCATATTAGTATTCCAACTGCAGTCTGTTCTGTCCAAAGTCTCCCCTCTCACCCATTGTTCAAAATAATACACTCACTTCAAAGCAATGCTATATGTCTTCAAAGGAAGATTTATGGAAATGTGCCTTCTAATACACATCACCCTTCTGCATCTAAATGCAAATCGTTGTCACTGAGGTAAACACACTATATAGCAGTCCGCTGTGTGTGTCTGTGCACATTGTATTGTTTCGTTCTTTAAGCCGGTACAGACATTGAAACACTTGTAGATTCCGCAGACTTTATCATGTGAATTCTTAAAAAAAAGGAAGTTGTAGTCAAGTTTATACGAGGAATGTTTGATGGACATCAAAAGAAGGAATGTCAAACCGTTGCTCCTTTTGCTTGAGGGAGAATCAAAGACTTGTGCGGCTTCCAGGGAGATCAAGCCCCCGCAGAAGTGAAACTTTGATGAAAGGGCCACCCTCGTCCTGCGACCTAAACTCTCGAGTTCTGACGCGCAGACGAAAGCGGAGTATGTCTTCAATCACCATGTGTCAGGACAAAGCTAAGCGGCGGCGTGAAGATCCGACGCAGAGAACGTTGAGCCGTGTGTGTGTGTTTGTGTGCACGGGAGGAACCGGAGAGGAGAGGAGAGACGCTCCGCGCCTCAGTAATTGCGGTTGTTTGCCCTTGTGTCATCTCTCGTTGTTTCAGTGCCATTTAGTGTGAGAGGCATTTGTTGAGCTTCAATGCTCCCAGACAAGCAAGGATGATACACATTGTGTGTATGCCAAAGGGTGGGTGGGGGGGGGTCTGTGTTCCACGGCTGAAATCGGCGCTTTTATGAATTTGACATCACTATCTAATTTCCAGCTTGACTTGATTTGGGGAAATTGTCACATTATTACAATGAAAACACATGCAAGCACTTCAGGCTTAAACTGACTAAATTAGAAATCTGTGTGTCTCCAGCGTGTCGTTCAGTCACTAAAAATTGGATTCAAACCATAAAATGAACATCCCTCTCTTTTACCCTCACACCTTTTACACTCTACACACACACACACACACACACACACACACACACACACACACACACACACACACACACACACACACACACACACACACACAGTGTCGCTCTCTCAGCTTGTCCAGCAGTGATTCAGTGCAGATCTCACTGTGTTTATTGCATCCCTGCATTACGTGTGCCAAGTGTATTGATGCAATCACAATTCCCAACCCCCAGTTGATGGCTGTTGTCATATCCGACAGTGCACCTTAGCTGTTTTAAAGCCACATCAACATGACGGATGGTTGGCAGCGGCCTGACCCACACAACCATAATAGTGGTTGCATTTGTCTTTCCTTTTTTTATTTAATAACAAAGCACCCTGTCTCTGTGAGAGGGATTTGAAATCACACAGCACCTCCTGCTGTTTGGAAATCCACACATCACTCTGACACTGGACCAAATGGACCACAGGAGGTTACTCCGTGAACCTTTTTTATGGTTAAGTGATCAATTCATAGGGTGTCGTGAAACTCCAATAGAGTTGCTTTTGCATGGGTGACAGACTAAACAATAATCGGCCATATTTTTCTTCTATATAGCTTTCTTCAAAGTTAGGTTTTCATAAGACTTAATACTGCAGTGTGTCCCTCGAGGTATAAGGTATAATATATAAGCTTTATTCACTCAGTGGCACTGCTCTGGGTTTGGGTTGTGGTCATAATATCAAATAATTGCATCTCTTTCGTCTCAATAGGTTATCCAACGTATCCTCATACGATGGTTCGTATGGTATCCGAGGATAAGTTACTCCTCATTTCCTATGAAAGACACCAACACGTGTCAATTTATCTTCATTACTGTAACATGTTTAATTAAAGTCTTCTCTATAATAAACTTCCATCTTAGGTTTAGGAAAAGATGGTGAAATACTTAGTTATGTTTAATAAAAGATGGTGAAATACTAGGTTTAATAAAAGATGGTGAAATACTAGGTTTAATAAAAGATGGTGAAATACTTAGTTATGTTTAATAAAAGATGGTGAAATACTTAGTTATGGTTAATAAAAGATGGTGAAATACTTAGTTATGGTTAAGAAAAGATGGTGAAATACTTAGTTAGGTTTAAGAAAAGATGGTGAAATACTTAGTTAGGTTTAGGAAAAGATTCTAAAATACTTAGTTAGGTTTAAGAAAAGATGGTGAAATACTTAGTTAGGTTTAGGAAAAGTTGGTGAAATACTTAGTTAGGTTTAAGAAAAGATGGTGAAATACTTAGTTAGGTTTAAGAAAATATTGTAAAATACTTAGTTTAGGTTTAAGAAAAGATGGTGAAATACTGAGTTAGGTTTAATAAAAGATGGTGAAATACTTAGTTAGGTTTAAGAAAAGATGGTGAAATACTTAGTTATGTTTAAGACAAGATGGTGAAATACTTAGTTAGGTTTAGGAAAAGATTCTAAAATACTTAGTTAGGTTTAGGAAAAGTTGGTGAAATACTTAGTTAGGTTTAAGAAAAGATGGTGAAATACTTAGTTAGGTTTAAGAAAAGATGGTGAAATACTTAGTTAGGTTTAATAAAAGATGGTGAAATACTTAGTTAGGTTTAATAAAAGATGGTGAAATACTTAGTTAGGTTTAAGAAAAGATGGTGAAATACTTAGTTAGGTTTAGGAAAAGATTCTAAAATACTTAGTTAGGTTTAAGAAAAGATGGTGAAATACTTAGTTAGGTTTAGGAAAAGTTGGTGAAATACTTAGTTAGGTTTAATAAAAGATGGTGAAATACTTAGTTATGTTTAATAAAAGATGGTGAAATACTTAGTTATGGTTAAGAAAAGATGGTGAAATACTTAGTTAGGTTTAAGAAAAGATGGTGAAATACTTAGTTAGGTTTAGGAAAAGATTCTAAAATACTTAGTTAGGTTTAAGAAAAGATGGTGAAATACTTAGTTAGGTTTAGGAAAAGTTGGTGAAATACTTAGTTAGGTTTAAGAAAAGATGGTGAAATACTTAGTTAGGTTTAAGAAAATATTGTAAAATACTTAGTTTAGGTTTAAGAAAAGATGGTGAAATACTGAGTTAGGTTTAATAAAAGATGGTGAAATACTTAGTTAGGTTTAAGAAAAGATGGTGAAATACTTAGTTAGGTTTAGGAAAAGATTCTAAAATACTTAGTTAGGTTTAGGAAAAGTTGGTGAAATACTTAGTTAGGTTTAAGAAAAGATGGTGAAATACTTAGTTAGGTTTAAGAAAAGATGGTGAAATACTTAGTTAGGTTTAATAAAAGATGGTGAAATACTTAGTTAGGTTTAATAAAAGATGGTGAAATACTTAGTTAGGTTTAAGAAAAGATGGTGAAATACTTAGTTAGGTTTAGGAAAAGATTCTAAAATACTTAGTTAGGTTTAAGAAAAGATGGTGAAATACTTAGTTAGGTTTAGGAAAAGTTGGTGAAATACTTAGTTAGGTTTAAGAAAAGATGGTGAAATACTTAGTTAGGTTTAAGAAAAGATGGTGAAATACTTAGTTAGGTTTAATAAAAGATGGTGAAATACTTAGTTAGGTTTAATAAAAGATGGTGAAATACTTAGTTAGGTTTAATAAAAGATGGTGAAATACTTAGTTAGGTTCAAGAAAATATTGTAAAATACTTAGTTAGGTTTAATAAAAGATGGTGAAATACTTAGGTTTAGGCAACACAACTATTTGGTTACGTTGAGGAAAAGTCCGTAGCTTGGGTTAAAATAACATAATAAATAATGTGGAACGAGCAGCCGTCTCCTGAGTGAAAGATATTTTGTTAGATAACATAGGAAAAGATTTTGCAGGATATCTTTACGGGGCATCATTATTTTTTCTAGGTACAGCTACAAATGCTAGATGAGAACAGCCTGTCAGTGCTTAAAGGGACAGTTCACCCCCAAGTCAAAAATACATATCTTTCCTCTTACCAACAAGTCTGTGGATTATCTTGAGTAACCGGGTCATGATTTCTGGAAAGACACATTGCTGTTAAGTTTGTCAAATGTATTATTTTGGCGCTTTGAGCACCACAGAATTATAATTATATTCAAGAGAAGGCAGACATCTCTACAGCTGATATGTCCAAAGGCCACTCACACCAAAACAACCTAGAATGATAAATAGCACTACAGGTAATGTGGTAAAGGTATGCGTTTTTGATTTCGGGGTGAACTGTCCCTTTAAAATGTGGTGAAACTCAGCTGCTGCCTAAGTCATAATTCTCATCATACATTTGGGAAATAAACAGCTAATAACAGAAACAGTGTGCATGTATCTGCTGTAAATAACTCATGTACTTTGTGGGTTTTCTTTTGACCCGCAGACAAAAGAAAAGATGTCACCTTCAGACTGACAAAAGGAGCAAAACGTAACAGCTTTCAGGGACAATCGCCCACTAAAACATGTCGAGCAGTGATGAATAGAGGCCTTTTATTTTCAAAAATAAAATACGAGTCCATCCTCTCGCCGTTAATGAGAGGCACCTGGGAAACAACAGAGATAATTTGTGAAATAGATGGAGATGTCATGCTCATCATTACCCAGACGTTCCCTCCTCTATACAGGTAGCGCTGGAGATGTCTTCCTTCAATGTCTTTAAATTAATGAGCCGTCTTGTCAAGTGAAAATTCATCACATTATTTTGCTTGGCGTGAAGAAGACTGATTCACGTCATTCTTTTTATGTTGTTTGTTTCATGCGTCTCACAGGGAGAGACTGTCAGACATGTTGTTACCTGGACTTTATATTGTTACCGATATATAACACGGGAGAAAAAAAGCTCGAGATAATCTGTAGATATTTAATCCTTTTTGTTCTGTTTTCTGCTATTTTTTTCTACATGCTTTGTATATGCAAGACCAGAAAATGTATGGAAAATACTTTTGTCTCGTAATCCCATGTGGTATGGGCCAAATGTGTGGCATGGAATAAAATAAATCAATGAACGATACGCAATCTACACGAATATTACAATCCACACCCTGTACAGGATGATATAGAACATTTATACATAATGTTACAAACCTATACCTCCATGAATATTCCTCTCTTTTTTTCTTAGGAACATTTGCAATATGAAGAGAGCTCCACTAGATGGCGCTATGTGAGAGGAAAATACAGATTTCAGTCACACCAAAAATTTACAGAGAAAATGCCCACGAGCTTTAAATGTACATTTGATTGAGCCAACGCATGTTGTTTTGTACAATTTATAATTTGGATCAAGATTAGTCTCAGATCTACATGTTCTGTTCACCTCTGAAACTCCTCGACAGGTTTTGGGGTGTTTGACTTGCAGTTACGTGGAGTTTAAATGTGTAAATAGTAAATAAATAGTAGATTATAGGCGACGTGTATTAATCAGCCGTGATGCTTTGTAAAAAAAAAAGGATACATGGAGGAAGCGTACTGCAAATGTTTCCACTAAACACTCACGGAGACGTGGTAATGTCGCAAATTTACCGAACAGTCTGATTGATTCCGCACATGCAATGTGATTTCACACCGCGCAGAGGCTCCGACGATTAGACGTAGAGGGGAGAACGGCGCTGCGCTCCCCCCAGCGGAGGTCCTGTGGGGTACGGGAGGAGCTCAGCTCACCGGCCGGGGCGGGGATCCACACACACTCAGTCAAACCGACTTTTTTTTTTTTTTTTTTTACAGAGAGCTGCCCACGAGCTGCCTCCGGTTTACGGTGATCAGGGTGAGCGGGGTTGGTCGCCGCCTGCGTCTCTCAGTGTGCGCGCGTGCGGGCGCGTGTATGTGTCTCTCTCTCTCTCTCTCTCTCTCTCTCTCTCTCTCTCTCTCTCTCTCTCTCTCTCTCTCTCTCTCTCTCTCTCTCTCTCTCTCTCTCTCTCTCTCTCTCTCTCTCTCTCCTTCCTCTCAGCGCACAGGCGCCCTGCACCCTCAGTCTGCTGACACACCGGGAGGACAGTCCGCACTACTACACGTCCGCATCATTGGACTCTATGTGGATACAAAGCCCGGTCACAACATCCATGGGGATACTTTAGTGGGAACTGCAGCCCCGCGACCTTTTACATGATAACAGGTGAGTGAATATTTGGAATAAAAAATAAAAATAAAGGGCACGGCATGTTCCCATTTGTCTAACTTGAAACAGGTGACATTCGCGGTCGCTGTCATGTTTAGTGTTCCTCTAACAGAGAGGCATGTGATTGTTATTCAGTCTAAAAACTCCTCTTAATGAGCAATCACAGAATTACAGCTAGAATCAGGTCTTTTTAACTATTTGTAGTCTACTGTCCTACATTACAGCAGTGTCCTATGTTTTTACTTATGTATGTGAATACGATTCTTATTCTCTTATAAATGAGAATAAGATTCTTATGATCTTATGTAAGAGTATGAGATGCTAGATTTCATAAAGCTGATTTAATGGAGCCATAAAGTGACTGGCTTGTTAAATCCAGCATATGGCACAAAGTCACCAGATGAGCAGGGGGGTGGGGTGGGGGGGTGGGGGGGGGGCAGTGAGACAATTGGTCCCTTGTGTGTTTTATGATAATGAAAGTGGACTCCCGTTGGCCAGGCCGGTCCTGAACACAAAGATCACTCTCAACAGTACAAGTCCGGTACTGTGGGCGCCTGCTTGGTGCTGAGGCAGCGAGTGTGCGTGTGACAGCACCATTATTCACCAGGAAGCCTAATTGCATTAGTTTTTTTTTACACCAGATAGAAAAACTGTCTTGTTAAGCTGAGCCAAATGAACCCCCCCCCCCCCCCCCCCCCCCGGTGCTGATGCTGTTTGGCTGGACATGTTTTACTCAATTCTACTGTTAGATTTAAGAGTCACTCTTGGCAAAGTGATGTTTCCCTGAAGTACATGAATACACATGCTTTGTAGATGTTTATGTGTCCATACAGTAATATTTCCAGTTTTGTTTGCAGACATTCAGAGCTGATTAACAGTAGTTTGAGGGATTATTTTTCATTTAGCACCAATGTGGCTTCAATACAAACTAGTCTTGATGTTTCTCTAACATTGTAGGAGCTGGAGTGAAATGAATGATCTCCATTGTTTCCATTTCCCACTTTTTATTCCACTCTCATGTTTTGCATTTCATGGCCTAAATTCATCCACTTTAGGCCCGAATGAAATGTACAAGACTGATCACTCTTCACTACTAGAGGATCAATACAGCAACAACAACAAAAAAAACAGCTGATAGTGGACCAGCTGATTGATTCAGGAAATCATGTTCCTGGTGCCTGGAGACGCTCATGAATCTTGCATGTGCAGCAAACATGGGGAGAAAAATAGGACACAAGCGGAGAATCGCACATTCATTTTTTAGGGTGTAATGCATCACGTGACGAAGTAGGAGAACATGATTCAGAAACAATGTGTGTGTGTGTGTGTGTGTGATGGGGGCGTCTGGTTTAGTGTAGTATGCTGTAGTATACCATTTGGCTGATGTTAGAGGCACACACATCTTTTAGAGGAACTCCGGGGGGCACAAAGACTGACCGTCGTGCACTGCTGCCTCTCTGTCCAAAATGCAATTCCTTAATGCACTCTGACTGAGAGTCAGAGATCTAATAAGAAGTGGAAGAGCATCTTCAATAATGAAAGCACCCCCCCCCCCCCCCGCCTACCTGCATCTCTGCTGCAGAGCGAGGGGCCGAGAGGCTTCATAAATAACAGAAGCCAGACCCGACACGTGCTGCTCCAACGTCTGGGAACTGCCAATAATCCTTCTCATCTACTAAAATGCTGTAGTTTGCAGTCATCAGGTGAATCCAGCCCAGTGCAGCAGCTCTGGTCTATTACACTGTTCTGCAGAGAGAGATCGCGGATGTTCAATCACCTTTTACTGACATGAGGAGAGAACAAGAGGAGCTTTCTCGGATAATTTAGCCCCTAATAACACGAGGGAGGAGAACTGCTTCCATTGACGGAAACGTCCTGAAAACATATTTCATTCTCTTGATAGCTTAAGTCCCGCCAATATGAAATGAGTCCTAAACTGTTTCCCGCGCTTCATCGACAACATGTCGACTTAAAACCTGTAATAACTTGTAGTGCTTTTTACGAGGCAAGTCAATACCATCATCCTCACTCAGGCGTTCATTTAGATGTCGTCGTCACAGGAGTGCAAATTAATTTCCTCTCCAATATTTGAGACAAATCCCCTCTAGCAATTAACCTCTATTTGGGCAATTAACCTGTGTGCTTGACGCTATCTAATAACTCCAGACTCTCGAGGCTCAACCCCCCCCCACACACACACACACTTTCTTAGCTTTTATTGATTGCAGTAGAGATATCAGTTCGTTATCCTCGTGTTTCACCATGAAGTAGACGTTTGTTGTGCAAGAAAAGGCATGAAACAGAAAAATCAGATGATTTGATTTCCCGGTCAATGAGCAGTGTAGATTGCTTTGTTTTGGACCGTCTCTCTCTCTCTCTGCTTTATGAAGGGAGGCCTTTCTTTACGGAGGCAGAATGTGACCCTTCGCCGCTGTTCTTATAAGACCGACCCCGGTGTCTGACAGAGCCGCGGGCCGTTTGCCTGGCTATGAAAAGACGGCTCTGTGTTTAGCTCCCAAAAGATTGGCCCCTGTGACTCTCCTGTTGTGTCTCGCAAAAGAGTCTCATGAGCGTGATTTATTTGAGTTCAGAAGTTACGCCTCAAAGAGTGGCTTTCATCGTGTCTGTCTGCACCGCGCGGAGAGCGCCTGGAGACACGTGCCGATAGGTGTACGCTAAGCACGACCACTCCAGTCCAGTAGATCAAGCGGAGAAGCTAAAAGACTCTTTACAGTACACTAAATGGGAGGTTTCCTTCTGCATCAATGTGTGTGTGTGTGTGTGTGTGTGTGTGTGTCTGTTTTTTGTGTTACGACCGAGGAGGAGAGAAGCCTTTTATCCTCCTCTTCAGCTGCCGAGTGCCTGAAATATTTAACAGGGACTGCACTATTTTTGGGCTTGTGCTCGGTGTGTTGAGGAGCTTATGCAATATGTAGTTGCGGCTCAGCGTGCACGGGTGCTGTTGCGTACCAAACAGCAACGCCAGCGGCTCGGCCGACTTAAAGCGCAGCGACGCTGTAGACAATGTGACTTTGCAGCCGTACTGTACACGCCACCGCGAGGGGTGTTGTGTACAAGGACTCCTGCGCCATCTGCGCTCCAGTTTAATCCAATTGACGTTTTTTTTAATACAGCGTTTCGCTCGTCAAAGGAAGCAGGGCCAGGCCACATCTTCTCAGGTTACATGTTTCTCTAAAGTATCGATCAACTCGTCTCTCTCTTTGCCTCCAACTGTCCCCCTTTTCTTTCTCAATTTGTCTCCCCCCTCCCTTCCCCTCCTCTCCTCTCTCTCTCTCCTCTCCCGAGGTGTCACATTCTCTGACTCATGCCCTGGTGTGGAGGATGGGAGGAGAGCAGGGATGAAAGAGAAGAGAGGAAAGTCATTTTGCAGATAGAGAGAGTGACCTTCATCCAGCGAGAGGGATGGGATAAAAGCTGGAGTTAATACCCTGCCAGAGTGTATTCTCCTCCATGCCAAAAAAAGCCATTCAGAATGATATATGGTTCTAATAGGAGCTCTCTAACAATAAGAAGCATTGCCATTGTAAGGCAAGGCAAGGCAAATGACCAGAAATATTCCAGCGTCGAGTCCAGAGGGATAAACACTCGGGAGAAAGTCAAACTGTGTAATCGAATGAAAACAGCAATGCAGCATGTAGGAAGCCAACTAGAGATGTTCCTAAATGTACTGGAACAGATCGAGAATATGAAGATTAGTTAGCATCTGAGATCCAAGCAAAAAAAACAAACAGACTTTCTTTGACTTCAGATTGTTAAATGTGTTGTTTTCATTTGTTTTTTTTGGATAGATGGAATCTGAGGATGACGCCGAAGAAATATTCTTCTTTTTCATACCTTTATTGCAATAAAGTCATGAATTAGTACATCCACAAAATGTCCAATTTTGTCATATTTTATAGCAATTTGAGTATATTTCTTTTTTTTTGACAGATTGTCGGATAAAACATAAAATCTATGGATGACACCGAAGAAATATTCTACTTTTTTTAAACCTTTATTGCAATGATGTCATGAATTATTATTATTATTATTTTGTACTATTATTTTTCATATGTATTTCATGCACCTAGTGATGCAAACAGAAAAAGAGGAAAATAAAAATATAAATGAATAAATAGAATAAAAGTTAGATAAATATATTCATCTGTAGACTGGATGCATGCATGCACGTATATGCACATATAGATACTTGTGGTTATATGTGTGCATGTTAGACTACATTTTGAATATTTACTGATATTTTACAGACAAAACAAATCATCAGAATAATAATCTGCAGATTAATCGGCGATGAAAGTTAGCATTAGTCCTGAACTGAGAGAAGGAAAGCTAAATGTGTAACGTACGTGGCAATAAAACCGTGTATGATTTCTGATTTCTTTCTGATCTCTAAGTGACAAGTGTGCAGTCACAGTGTTCGGGCTCGGGCCGCTCTGCCCCCGTGCTAAGACTAAAGCCGGTGTAAACAAAGGCTCAGACGGTGTCACTGTGTGTCTGGTACCAGTAGCCACTTGGGAGATAACAATCGACCAGAAAAACACGGCCCCCGTAAGGTTCATTATCTTTATGTTTGTGTTGTTTTCATCCCCGCCGGCGATAATGAGAAGGAGGAAGGAACTCGGGTTCGCCTAATGAGGAGACGGGATCCTTTGTGAAAACAAGACTTGATCAATGCGCGTCTCTCGCAGTAGTGGCCTTGTTCTTTCAAGGGTATTATTTAGCCAGAGCTAACTAAATACTGCTCCATCCTGACCGTCAGAGAAACCGATTGATTAGGGTAGACTGCCACAATGGAGGGTCAATTACATGGCTGTTCATTAGCTATTGGATTCACTCGTAATTATGCCGATTCTTGACAAGATTGTAAGTTGCCGTGATGATCAAATTGTGAAATGGTCCAGCAGGCTGATTGGTGAGTCACAGCTTAACCCAGAGTCCCTGTACACCAGACAGTTACAACGGATAACCGGCTCCATTTTAAAGGACGACTCCCACCCTTTGCACAGGGAGTTTCAGCTCCTTCCTTCTAGACGGAGGTATATGGTCCCACGGTGCAGAACAAAGCGGTATAAGAACAGCTTTGTTCCAGCAGACATCACTCAGGGGAACAAATCATAGCAACAGTGCACAGATGCTTATTTATTTTATTTATTGATTGACTGATTTGCAGCCTTGTGTACTTTTATCACGTTTGTCTTGTTGTCTGTGTTGATTGTAATGTCTGTCGAGATGGATGCCTCGCTCTCTATTGCAAACCAAGTCTACCTACGGGTACAAATAAAAGTAACCTGAACCTGAACCTGAACCTGAGAAGAGGTCCTAAAAAAATAAATAGATATGACAGACTTGCGACCGTGTCTGATGTTTGTGGCTCTGAGCTGTCATCACGTCGCTGAGAGTGGAATGAGAAACAATCTGCTTTTGTGTGAAGATAAAAGACTTTTAAATTGTGGCATGTAGTCAAAAATAGTTTGACTGCTAAAGTTTGTGGGGTGTGGGAGATATTAAAGTATTTTGCTGTCCGAACTCTTCATGTCAGCCAGAAACCCAGCAGTTGTTGGAAGATGCTTAAAATGCACTTTGAATTTAGCAGATTTGTTTGCACAATCTGCGGGAGATCTTGTAGTTTTATTGGCTCTTTAAAGCGCCACAGATTAAGGATTAAAAACACACCACTTTGGGGTAATCTTATCAGCGCCGGCCCACATTTCGGTGCAGCGGCTGCAGTGAACGCGGCTGTTGGCCTCCTCTCTGCCGAGCTGGCCCCGGGGGGCCCCGGGGGGTCTGATAACCCTCTCTGGGGTGCGGTGGTTGACAGGCGGCTCGCACTGCAGGCTGACACGGTTATACTTCAACACCAGACGAAGCCGGGGGCTGATGGGCGAGGACAGTCCCCTCTGGCCCCGAGGACCGACCCCCTCCTATTATACGTGACAGAGCTGAGACAGACACGCTGAGAGATGAAACACTGCTCTTTCATCTCAAGCCTCTCCTGTTTCACAACTAACGCCCTCTCCTCCTGTCTCATTGAAGGTTTCTTTTATGGCTCCACTTCTACGTACTTGAGTCAAGTGCTTTTAAGCGTTGAAGTTGTGCGCTTTGTTTGTCCATTTTTATATTTAAAAAAACTATAGGATATGTAAATTAAACTTAAAGAAAACATATTTCCAAATTTTGCCAAAGTTTTGGCTTCAAAACAATTTCTGCATTTGTGTTTTTTTTCTTTTCTTTTAGTGGATTAAAGTGGGCGGGGTTCAATTGGGAAAAAGTGATGTCACATATTCCCGGTCGGCAACTTCCGGGTCTGAAAAGTGACGCAAATGCGGAAATACCTTAAAGCTGCATTCTCTCTAATGTCCACCAGGGGGCGACTCCTCTGGTTGTATAGAAGTCTATGAGAAAATGACTCTACTTCTCTCTTGATTTATTCCCTCAGTAAACATTGTAAACATGAGTTTATGGTCTCAATCTCTAGTTTCAAGTCTTCTTCAATACAGCATGATGTTCATTTAGTACATTATGGTCCATTTAGAGTCAAACAGACCATAAAGCAGGGGATGCTTTAGGGCGGGGCTACACGGTGATTGACAGGTTGCTACCACAACGTTGTCTGGTCTGGGAGTTGTTCGTGTTTTCGTCTTAGAATTTTAACCCGTTCACAGTGTGTTTTCACTTCATGAAAGTTAATTAAAACTATTTGGTCGTCTAAAAATGTCTTATTCAGCATTCGTTCGTACTTAGTTCCGCCCTCTCTTTACTCTTCTGGTTGCAAAAAAAACAAGATGGCGACGACTGAAATACCAAACTCAAGGCTTGAAAACCTCCGTCCACAAACCGAATGGGTGACGTCACAGAGACTACGTCCACTTCTTATATACAGTCTGTGTTCATTCACTTGCATCAATCAGAATTTAGCAATATTTTAATGAAAATCGGAGGACAGTTGTGGGGTTGTTTGATTAAGTTACCAGCACTGTCAAATCATTCACACCGAGTCTTTGAGAATTAAACACTAACTTTAAACTTTACAGCTGATGGAGTATATAATATCACTTTAAACTGTGCTTCATTTGTACACGAGTCAGTTGCATATACAGTCTTCTCTCTGCCGCTTGTCTCGGCTCATAAAACAATATTACTGATGAATCCCAGCGTGACTGACGGCCGTGATGCTGTTAAACCCCTCTGAGAATATTTCATTCACATTGAATTGAGTTCATCTTGATCAAGAAGTATCTGCATAAAGTCGGATTTTTCAACTGAAATAAGTATTCTTTTGAATGTGCAGTCGTTAGATGTGTTACTCACATACCTTTACCCTATTTAGAGTCTTTCAGAGAATCTTTCTACAGCGTGTAGAAAGATTCATAGAAAGAAACTCATGATGGTTTGTTTACATGCGTTTGTGTGGAGCCTGCAGATCAGTCACAAACACTGGTTCGGGACCCACAGGAGGGCCGCTGGGGATTTCATTAGGGTCGGCAAATAAATTATAAAATTCCATCGCTTTTTCTTTAGCATTAATATCTGCAGTACAGCTTTGAATCGCATGAGAGAGCCTGAATGTTCGTATTGTTCTGATAATTGTAGCCGACTTACTGTATAACATTGAATCTAATATAAAAAGATTAGCGTACAGTCCGTTTGTTTTACCGATGAGAGGCAAGAAACAAGCCTGTTAACTCCTCCTAAATGCATTTATTTGGTCTCATTTTAAAGTATTTAACATGAGTATATGTTTTTAATAACGTGCATAAAACTATGTTGTGATTTATCAAATGTATACCTCTTCTAAATGGCTGGTTTCCCTATTCGCGATAATAAACGGTGATCCAGAAAAGGCGGTAAAAATGTATCAGGAACGCTCATTTACGCACAAATGTGCTCTTTGACGCACAAATGTGCTCTTTGACGGGTTTGTCTATAAAGTGGGTCACCAGAAAAAAAGTGTGTTTGGGACACACTGCTGCAGAGGACTCTTCTCTTCTACTATATGTGTGTTTTCATTCATCACCATCTTAGGAAATGACGCTCTCATTGTGTCATATGTACTCAAACATGGCAGTGGGGGAACTGTGAGTTTATGACAGACCGCTGCAGAAGAAAAAAAGAATTCTTCCTGTGGAGCTTCTCAGCAGATCAAAGCTTGTTCGCTCTTGTGTTTCAACAGGACAATCTCTGCCTGTGTGTGTGTGTGTGTGTGAATCGTTGCCTTCTTTCATCCCAGCAGCTGTATGTCTGTGTCTGCTTTGCTTTGGTGCATGTCGCCATCTCTGTGTGTGTGTGTGTGTGTGTGTGTGTGTGTGTGAGTGTGTGCGTGTGTGTGTGTGTGTGTGTGTGTGTGTGTGTGTGTGTGTGTGTGTGAGAGACTGGTCTCTCACCTCTTGCCCTTGCCATACGCGTGTGCACACGTTGACACCCTCTCACTTACCGCTCTATATGTGCCCACCCGGGGGACACCCTATCCTCTCTGCCTCTGTGTTTATCGAGCAGACCCCCCCCCTGTATGTGCTATAGGCAGAGGGGGACCCTGTCTCTATCCCTCACCGTGGGGACCAGGCATGTCCTTCGTTTCCTCTAAACCGGCCCGGAGCCGTCTGTTTGCCAGCTTGTGTGAGAGACACGGTTGCCTCTGAACAGGTGTCCGGTCCTCGGGACCAGCATGTTGCACAACATCCCTTTCATCTCCACTGTCTCTCTGGAGTGGATGCTCACGAAAACATGGCAAGAAAAAAAAGAAAAAATGACGCTGCTGGCTGCTGACAAGCGATGCATGCTGGTTGCTTTTATCTGTGACATCTTTGATGTACGCCTCATGGAAGTAAGAAAAAACACGTCGAATTTTACCACAGTTTATTACATGTGTCTGTAATGAAGCTCATTTTTAGTTTGTGGCATGATACCAATTTGTCATAACTTTAAACATATAAGAGCAAGTTACTGGTAGATTGTTGACCACGTTACATACGTCAATATGTTCCAATATCAGTGAACTTCATACAATAGTTTCATGTAACTTTTGTTAAAAAAACGTTTTGTTAAAAAAACGTCTAGGGCTCAAAAGGTTAAGGTCGACCGATTTTTAAAGACCGACATAATAAAGATAGTTTGGAGCAGCAAAAAGCCGATAGTCGATTATTCGGCCGATTACTTCTGTTGCGCGTCCCGCGACATTGTTAAAAGGCACTCTTACAAACCATTAAAGGGACATTTCACCCCAAAAATCCAATCTAGATTGTTTTGGTGTGAGTTGCCTAGTTTGGGATGTATCGGCCATAGCGATGTCTGCCATCTCTTCATTATAAAGGAACTCTGCTTGCTATTTAAAATGGTCTTTGTACACACAAACACATGAAATCTGACCTCTGCATTCAACCCATCCCAAGCATGTAGGAGCAGTGGGCTGTTGCGACGTGCCGGGGAGCTACTTGGAGTTCAGTCAAGGTCTCGCTCTGGGACACTTCGACATATCATACATACACAAACTGTCTCTCTCCAGAAGTCATGACCCACTTTCTCCAGATAATCCACAGGCCTTGATGAGAGCAGTTTCATAGGAACTATTTTCTTTCAACCATAGCTCTTACATGAAACTGCTCACACCAAGGTCTGCGGATTATCTCTGAGTAACCGGGTCATTATTTCTGCAAAGAGACATTGCTGGTGAGCACCACAGGCCGAGTGTCATCTAGTCCCATTACATTCAAGAGAAGGCAGACATCTCTACAGCCAACATCTCAAAACACTCACAGCATTTTACATTTTTGGGTGTGAACTGTCCCTTTAAAATTTGGTGAAACTCAAGCAGCTGCTGGAAGTCATGATTCTCATCATACATTTGGGAAATAACTGCAACAAACAGTGTGAATGTATCTGCTGTAAAATATCTACTTATTTACTTTGTGGGTTTTCTTTTGACTCGTAGCCAAAAAGAAAAGAAATGACGTCCATCAGACTGACAAAAGGAACAAAATGTTAACAGCTTTCAGGGACAGTCGCCTACTAAAAATGTCAAGCAGTGATGAATAGCATAGATGGATACAAATATTCTTTATATTATATTTTGGATTTTGGGGTGAACTGTCCCTTTTAATTCAAGCAAAATAAAGATGAATACAAGCAGTGGCTCAAATGAAGAAGCTCCTGCGCGCCGGATTCAGTCAGGCGGAGCAGGACCAAGGTGACACCGTCCGGGACAGCGAAGCAGGAGAGTGGATGTCGTCTCCGCCTCGCCCTCCTGTTCCGACCGTGTCTTTGGCAGCCTGCCGCTGTAGTCTGAACTTTGCTAATTCCCTGTTCGGAGTGACCATGGTCTAATTTAGAACAGAGGGGCTCTGTTCATCCCAGAACGCTGCTGCTGCTGCTGCTGCTTCTGGGATTCTGGAAATGAGGGAGTTCAGAGGCTCTCCGCCCTCACACATGCCTTGTTATCAACCCACAGAGCAGCGCATAATGATCCTTCCAACCATTAGCTCCTAATGCAATAAAGGGCTAACATTTTAGCCGCGCCTAAACATAACGAAGTTAGCCCGTCGTGGGCTTGCTCTGCGATAAACACGTGTTCGGGATGCATCGATCAAGCTCCGCGGCCGAGGAGGAGAATATAAAAACCCACACAGGCAGTCAAGCTCTGGAGAATCTTAAGAGGGATGTGTGCGAGCATTCTAACGTGGCTTTGCAAGCATCCAGTGCATGAATAAATCAGCGAAGCCGCGTTGGCCTTGTGCACTAAGCAAAAGCAATAAACCTGCCTACAACGAGTCTCTCAGGAATTGGATCTCGTCTAAAATAACACCCATTTATTAAACATGATCTCCTCACATAGCTCAACAGATCTACAGACAGCATGCAGATTTAAAAAAAAAAAACACGCGTGTGCCAGGCGGCGTCGGTAGGATTGCAGCAGTGGGCTGGGATACAGTGGCTCCGTGGGCTGGTTGGAATGCACTTGGCAGACAAACAAAAAGTGGCCTTGATGAGTCAAAAAGGAGAGGCAGAGCCATGACGACAAAGGATTCCTTTTGATATCTCAAATATGTGAAAAGCACCACTGAAATCAAATGCTTTTCATTACGGTACTGAAAGCAGAGCCGACACGACAAGTCAACTAATAGATGAGTCAGACAACTGCTCTAGAGATGAAAAACGTAGATCACTCGTCTGATCCACCATTTGGGTCCAGACTGAAATATCTCAACATCCACCAGATGGATTAGTGCAAAATATACATATATATATATATATATATATGGCTGACATCTATGGAAGGTGACGTATTCGATCATCCCAAAGTACTTTACCTGTAACACGTGGCTTCATTTCTGTAACGCCTCAAACTATAATGCTCCACTTCGGTCGCAGTAAATCTTGATTAACCTTGTGAGTTCAAACAAAAACACTTGCTTAGGTTTAGGCAACAAAACCACTTTGTTAAGTTTGGGAAAAACATCATGGTCGGGCTTAAAATAAGTATGTAAAATATGTCAAACAAAAAAAAGTAAGACACATACATAACACTAGACACTAAGGTGTCTTAAAACACTCTTCATTCAAACTCAAAAACAAGCAGCGATGTATGCAGTCAATCGGCAGAGAAGTACATCAGTGTGCGTACTGGTCGCTTTGTTAGCTGTTAGCTGCTTCACCACGACTGTGTCTCTGGCTGAGAGTATAGTGGCTTGGGGGGTTTGGCGATGCACTCCGCTTCGTTATCACAAGCGGCTCCTATACCAGCCGGGGGCCGGTTAAGAGTAGCGAGTGACGAGTCGGCAGGCAGTCAATGGGAATATAAGACGGGCAATAAAAGGTGTTTTGAGAAAGTGTGACTCAGTGCAACCACGAGAGGTCCTTGAGCATGCGGCCATGAATGGACGCCCGAAAATATTATGCACTTTGCAGCAGCAGAATGCGAGATTAGCCGTGGACGGACGCAGAGGTGCACACTCACAATCACACAAGACCGATCGCAGGATCTTCCTGGTGGAGATTATGATAATGATTGTTTGTGGCTGCCCTAATTGTAAGCATTTGTTAGATCCTCTGAAAAAACATATAAGGAAACTCCTCTAGCCTTTAACTTCTGCTCATCACATATACATCTATCTACTTCCCCTGTCCACGCTGACAAATGTAAGCAAAAATAAATCAAGAGGAAACATGAATGATTCCATGAACTAATAATACACATCACGCTGACACTGAGCCGCCAGGTGACTCGCACATTAATCATCATACCGTATGTGGTCCGTCACATTACTGACAGGCACGTAGCCACATTGTCATTCTGGGATCAGCACAGACGCTCCTCGTTTGCTCTCACGGTATAAATCCTGAACCTGTTTACTGTGATGGAGCAGATAGAAACCAGGTCCCCAAAGAAACTCCAGACATTTTACAGTTTTATAAAAAAAACTGTTTCGAATTTGATTAACTTTGCATTAAACTCACGCCATGCTCTGCTGGCAGGAAATTTCATTTTTTTTTTTAATCACTGAACTCACTCTGTGAGAAACTGCTCGTCAGTTAATGGAGATGCTCAAGATAGTGTGTTAGTCATCGATGGCCACCCACAGACTGTTAGGAGACGCAACATCGCTGACACTGCTGGCGCTTCCGGTCAATATGCTGCACACTCTCAATGGTCTTCTTCATTATGACTTTGTTATGAATCACCGTCGATATTACATCGATTCAGTCAACAACAACAGTTCGATACAGTTTGAGCACAACAACACGACTATTAGTGGCACACACAATAACGTCAGTGAATTTCTCGTGTTTGTGCACATGAGCTACACCGTGAGTGCAAACAATGAACGCGTACGTTCGTGACTTGATTCACACGTTTCTTTGGTAAACGTTGTTCTTTTTCTCTCTCAGAGCGGCGCTGAAGGACCTCGGAGAGCCGGAGAACGAGCGCTGGCCCTCGTTTGACTGTGTGACCAGCGGATGAGCCTTGTTCATGCGTCTCCCACATCACCATGAACTGTGAGCAGGACTTTGCAGACGGGGGCTTGGGAGTGACCCTCACACTACGACTGCTCATGCATGGAAAGGTATAACGAGCTCATGTTGTGTACGAACGACGGAGGAAATGAACGGGGCTTTCTTGAGCATTAGATTGGTCAGCGTCTCATAAATGTATTTAGTGTGTAATTACCTTCTTCTCTTTGTATTCTAGGAGGTTGGCAGCATCATAGGAAAGGTGAGAATTCCCTTTTTTTTAATTCTTCTACACAAAATACTGCATATATGTATGAAGGTATTAATCATTTGGCAGATGAGGTTGATGTTTTTGACTGATTGGGACGAATCTATTGTAAATGTATATTTATTTTCTATTGATCTAAGCCAGGGGTCATCAACTACATTTGTTCAAGTTATATATTTGTTCAAGTATATATGTTTGAGGAAACTCTGAGGGTCGGACTTTCAAAAAATATTTATATATTAGGTTTAATTGGCCTATTATTAAATCGACCAATCGACAAAAAAAATCTTAGTCGACTGAGACGAAAAACGACCGATTAGTCCAGTTTTGACTATCAATAAGTGTCCTGATTGGTGGAGAACGCTTACAGGAAGAAAAGAGTGTTTAACTTGTCGGATCAGGTTTAGGTAAAGTCACTCTCAAAGAGCACGAAGAGAGAAAAGTTGGTGTGGAAACTCGCAGCTTTAGTGAAGAATGACCTGATAAATGTTCATCTTGCCAACTTTCAGTCGACCTTTATGCCTCGTTTGCAGTGGAATGCTATGCAAAAGGCGTCTCCTTTACAAAAGACTTTAGATGCAGCACAACCCACATTACATCCATAAAAGATGGGAATTTGTTTCAGCTACACCTACTACTGCTGGCTGCTATACTCAGTGAACAACCAGTGACGCCAGCACAGCTTTGTGAGTCCAGTGGGCCCGACTCCTGCATCGGGTTGTGTAGAGTAGACTCGCTAATAATAAGCTGACAGATTTAGAACGTCTTTAGTGACCTCGGATATCATGCCATATATTTGGGGTTGCTAAATCATTGCTAAACAATTCATTCCCAATTGTTTTAAGGTTTGCTTCAATATAGGAATCCCTCCTCAGTTCTTTATTTTTTCCCCATTTTTTGGAGAGTTTGTCCTTTTCCAATGCGAGGGTCCAAGCACAGATGTTGTAGAACATCCTCTGAGGCAAATTTGTGATTCATGATGAGCTATACAAACAAATTGAATAATCTGATCGCCTGATTGGCCACCAGTTGTCGATCACTGGTCTCAGCCATATACCTTATTGATGCCTTTTCTGTGGATTCATAATCAGTTCCTCTAACAAACAAAATTCTTGTTTTTAGAATGTCCCATCCTAAATGTAATTGCATTAAACCAAACCCGCCGCCACCACCCGCACCCATTAGCTCTCCCCCCAAAAAAATCCATCAAACAAAAGCATCAGTGCATCGACTGCAAGCCGAGCACCAAAGACATATTACCGTCGGCCCCTTGTGGGCACTTAAAGTGTCTGTTAGGACGGGCCTGGCTCCTCTACGCTGCACCAGTAGCTCCAGCTAGCGTGCCCTTCGTAATACAACACCAAAGACACCGATAGAAGACGAGGAAAACAAATGCAAGAAAATAAAGAGTGCTGGGAAAGAAGTCACCGTGGATGCCGCAGTGTGTTCCAGAAATTAAAATATGTCAAAGAAAATAAGGGAACGGGAAGAGAGACGAGCTCGACACACACACACACACACACACACTGTGCTGCTCGACAGAGAGAGGCACTTGATCTGCAGTATACTCGGACTAATGACTCGCCACTCCGTCTCTTTGCCAAACCTCTCGTGTTTTTCTCATCAATAGAAGGCCGACACCAGCATCACAATGCGCCACATAGAATACGCTTTCCTGGAATAAAACATGAAACAGAGCGAAGCCCAGTGAGCGAGATGATACAGCTTTTGATCGTCAGTGGATGCACACGAAGGTGTGAGCAGAGCTGTGACAGCTTGGATGGACTTGTGCCAAAAAGGAAATGGAGGGGATGGGGGGGGGGGGGGGGGGGGGGGGGGGGGGGCAATCTTATAAACCAGCAGAGGATGTGCCACAAGTCCAACAAAATTTTGTTTGTCCCCGGCAGGAGGTCCTCACACACACACACACACACACACACACACACACACTTCATGTGCAGCCATACAGCAGGTGTACGTCCCGATGTGTCTGGTTGTTCTCTGAGACAGCAGTGCGGAGGACGCCGCTGCGATGCATTTGAAACCCGAGCTGCAATTTGCTCCGCTAAATTCCAATCAGACTTTCGTGGTTCCGACATAGCCGGTTTCACTTCAGAGGTCGAGGACGCCGTTGGTGTCTCAAACAAAGCACGTGTGATTCTGTTTATTAAAGCTGTCCTTCAACTTCTCTTTCACAGAAAGGAGAGACGGTGAAACGAATACGAGAAGAGGTACTGTGTCCACGATTTTCAGCTTTTAAACGACTTTTCATCATCTTCATCAGTGATGCTTTGTGCTGTTTGTGTGTTTTTTGTGTGTGTGTGACTAGCTGTCAGTAAAACTTGACACAAGACAAGGAACGACCACATCTCTTTGACCACAAGCCGGTTCAAGTCAAGAGAAAACATAATATATCTCAGAGGGCCTCCTTTCAGTATGCATTAGTAATAAACACAGAGCTCGGACATTGTCCGAAATGCCTTTTGGACAATAACGGCACCTTTTCAATTTAAATCCTCATTCACTACCCCTCTTCTTGTTGCTCTCCCACTAAAACCTTCTTTTCCTGCTTAAAAACAACTTCATTCTTCTCTGTCTGCTCCTCCGCTACCTTTTCTTTTCTTCAAACCTCAAGGGTGCAACCAAACTAATGCCGCTTGGTTAACTCTTTGTATTGAAGAAGTAATTGGGCTGACACCGTGGCAGTTCGTTTGATTCTTTCCCCGGCTGCTGAGGTTTTATGTTGTACTTTTATGGATAAATGGAGGAACAGCGAGGTCGTGGGACAATGCAGCCCTCCCTGCAGAGCTGCGGGATGAACCACTCACTCGTGGTAGTCAGTCATCCATTCATCCAGGGGCCAGTTTTGGCCTTTTGTTACTTCCCCACCGCACGAGCCTCTTCCTGTCAGGACCTTCCAGTCACAGTGGGAGCATGACTCACTGGAGTGACTGGAGAAAACGTTCCCCCGTCCACTGATCACGTGACTTTGACTCAAGGACACGGGAGAGGAGGGCAGGAAATTTGTCATCCGAGGCCAAACGCCCCGAGACCAAACTATTACATTGTCAGTCTGAGATACAGAGATGTACTCTCGGTTTCTCCTCACCCTCCTCACCCTGCCTCCCTCCCTGCCTCCCTGCCTCGGGTGTAATGGCTGTACTGCTTCACACGAACGATGAGCTGTACGCTATGGTACATAATATTTATAGAGTATTATAGAGTGTAGATTAATGAAAAACAACAACTCCTTTACTACTTTGTTCTGTTCTGTATGGTTGGTAAAGTCATAAACACCAATGACGTCGGGCGCTTATCTGCTCAGAGTTTAATTGTTTGCAGCTTGAGGCGCTCCTTTAAAAACGCAAAGTCCTCAGCGACGCAAAATGTGGATCTTTCAGATCAGTTTGAGGAGTGACTCTGGTTTGAATGCTCCAATCGAATAAGTGTGTCATGCAGGGCGGGACTTAACTTGGTCTCAACACCTCAAAGTCTTGGTCATGACTCGGTCTCGGTCTCGGTGGTCTTGACTGCAACACTGCAGTTAGCTTAGCTTAGCATGAAGGCCGGAAGCAACAGCTAGCCTGGCTATGTCGAAAGCCGAGTACAAATCTGCCTACCAACACCTCCGTGTTTGCCCCGTGATTCCAGTCATTATGTTAAGCTAATCAAACAAGCTGCTGGCTGCACAATAGCTTCGAATTTAAAAAAGGACAAAGAGTGATATCGACCTTCTCATCCAACTCTCTGCAAGAAAGCAAATAAGTGTATTTTGCACCAACTCTTTGACCATTAACTGACCTCTGTCCCCACAGAGCAGCGCCCGGGTCAACATCTCAGAGGGCTCCTGTCCGGAGAGGATCATCACCATCACCGGCTCCACAGACTGCGTCTTCAGAGCCTTCACCATGATCACATACAAACTGGAGGAGGTAGCTGTAACTGCGCTGCACGCCACTCATTAGCAGTGAAATCAGCTCGTGTCGTCATGTCCCATAAACAGAGAAGAACAGTCCGGGTGCGACATCGTATGTGGCAAGCTTTCAGATGTCTTTGTGGAGCCAAAAAAACAACAACAAAAAAACGGTTTTACAACTTACAAGAAAGCATTTCCTGAGCTCTCAACATTACCGCTTATGTGCTTTTATCGCTATCGATTATATTGTAAAGTGAAGAGATGGAGGGCAAAATGTTAGCTTTCAGACATGATTACACTGAGGATGAAGATTCAGTGTAAGTGGTTTAGCTGCTCTGGTAAAACCATTTTTGACTTTTTTTGATAGAAAATGATGTACAATAAGTTGTTAGATTACATAGCCATTTGTTGGGCCATCCACCCATTAATCAGTCAAGTTTTATTCATAAAGCACCTTTTAATCAAATTAAATGCAATGCTTTATAAATGATTAACTATACGAAAAAAAGACAAAAAAGAGAGAAGGTGAAGAGACTAATGCACACCAAATAAAGTTAATACAAATAAATGTATCATGGTAAAACAGTGAAATAAAGCAACATAAAATAAGAAATAAAAATATGTATACCTACTAAAAACACTATCAAATCAGGCGTAACTTTATGGCATAATAATAAAAAGTGATAAAACACTACATAAAAGCCAGACTGAATAGATTTGGTTTACTCTCAGATTCGTCAGGGCCACACATGTTCAGTCCTCTCGTACAAAAAGTACAAATTAGCATAATGTGTACCTCGTCACCGTCTACTAATGAGTTGTGGATGGCAGGTTCCTCTGTCCATCACTGCCTTAATGAATGTGTTGGAATGCCGTCTTCCTCTCACATTTAGCATCACAGTAAGACTCACACACGCTGGCTGGCAGCACAGTGCAGCATTCATTAAAAGATCTTTTTCGCACCCACCCTATTCTCCC
This sequence comes from Leptoclinus maculatus, assembly GCA_032191485.1. Classification (NCBI taxonomy): domain Eukaryota; kingdom Metazoa; phylum Chordata; class Actinopteri; order Perciformes; family Stichaeidae; genus Leptoclinus; species Leptoclinus maculatus. The sequence goes on from JAVDOI010000012.1 coordinate 16,700,207, forward strand.
AAACCCCTGAAACTCTTTGAGTTTCCAAGGCAACGCGTTGGCTGACCCACACACCGCGCGCCGCTTCCACCACAGCTGAGTTATTGTACGCGCGACACATTTAATTAAAAACAAAAAGGGGAATAATCTGCTTTTTTTTGGAGTATGATTACACAAGAGGTCTTTCATTTGACAGTCCGTCGCTCGTGTGAGCTTCTGTCTGTGTTTCAATGGAGGGAGTTGTCACCGACTGTAGAGAGTGCAGGAAACATTCATGCAAATGAGGCGATGTGATAATCTGAGGGAAATGCTCCAATAGCACAACACATACTACGGTATGGTACTTGTATTTTGTTCCCAGGTGTCGAGGCACAGCATGCATGCAGAGCCACATAATCTGTCTCCGTATCCCACAAGCAACACAATATGAGGATTAAAGCAACTCTTTGTGTCTTATTTCCTCTCATTCGCTTTGAGGTTTTTAATTCAGTGTCACAGAGAAGTATGGGAACGTTCACAGTTGTTAAGACTCGTATTTTTAGATCAAATCAGGAAAATGAAGCCCAGAGCCTGATTGTGCAGACGAGCCGCTCTTCTAATGAGACGAGCCGTCAGAGAGCCTGATCCGCCTCCCTAAATATAGACGCGGAGCAGAGAGGCGCAAGAGCCGCGTCACAGGATGCTGTTCAAACGTGACGTTCACAGTCGTTGGAAAAAGCTCCCTTAAGGTGACGCGTGCCACGCTGTCCCTTCTTAAAGTCACACTAAAAGCCAGCAGCGGGCTTTGCCTTCTGTCACACGTTTCTTTTGTCGTGGGTTGATTCTCTGATGGGAAGCGAGACAGAGCAGCGTATTTACATTTCAAAAGGCTCGCAGAGACACACTGCTCATTAATTAAAAGCTTCAATCTCCGCCCACAGGAGAGCAGACGCAGGATGTTTGCTTCCTGCTCAGTGAAAACATCAGTGATGGTCCAAATACATGCAATACCTTTAATATACTGTAGACAACACACCCATTCTTCCCTGGGCTTGTTATTTATATCACACATTGTTAGTCGCATACGTTGAGATGCATTTTGATATGATTTTTGATTTGTGCCCTAATGTCCAGCATTCCTAAAAAGAACAGTTCAACAATTTGGGAAATGTGCTTATTAAGCTTTTCTAGTCGGGAGTGACAGTCAAGTTACAGTTTACATCCAAGAAGTCATCAATTCATAATTGTATCATATTAGACGTTTGCGTTAAATTGTCATAATTAGCATATTCATTATTAAGTTATGGCCAAAAAATGTGTCACCAAATTCTAATCAGTTCAACCTAAAGTGCGAGTGGACGTTCAATCCCAATTTAACAATTTAAAGAGAAATTTGCTCAGAGTCGCCTTTACGAGAATGGGATGGACCATTAGACTGACATAAGAAGTGGACATGTCCCTGCGACGTCACCCATTGGTTTGTGGACTGACGTTTTGAAGCCTTGAGTTAAGTTCAGTCGCCATCTTGTTTCTTTTGCAACCAGAAGTGACACGAGAGGGTGGAGCTAAGTACAACCAGACGCCAAATAAGACATTTTTAGGTGATCAAAATTTTCATTAACTGAAAACACGCTGTGAAAGGGTTAAAGTTGTAAGAAGGAAACACGGACAACTCCCAGACTGGACAACGCTGTGGTAAGCTAATGCTATAGTGTCTTCAACTTAAATTCTTCCTAAGACTCCTCTGGTTGTATAGAAGTCTATGAGAAAATGACTCTACTTCTCTCTTGATTTATTACCTCAGTAAACATTGTAAACATGAGTTTATGGTCTCAATCTCTAGTTTCAAGTCTTCTTCAATACAGCATGATGTTCATTTAGTACATTATGGTCCATTTAGAGTCAAATAGACCATAAAGCAGGGCATGCTTTAGGGCGGGGCTACACGGTGATTGACAGGTCTCTACCAGAGCTATATACAGTATCTCTACATCACTCTTCCATAGTCTAAATATGGTCACTTCTGTTCACTGGTTGCAAAAAACCAAGATGGTAAATGGATGACATCCCAATGACTATATATATATATATATAATACAGTCTATGGTTGATGTGGTAGAATGTAAGCTTGGCTACGTTGGGATTGGTTCGTCCCAACTCAGCCACTGCTTTGCTGCTCATAGTTTGGGATTTATAAGTAAGTGCACATGGTTTAATTGGGGAGATTTTAAGTTCACAAATGTTCTACCGTTTGATTCCCAGTATTCAAAACACTCAGCAAAGTAACTTAATGAGTAAGGACTATGGATACAAATTTAAAGTGTGTTTATATTAATATGAATCCTAAATTGGCCGATAAAGTGAAGTGGTTTTAAATTCAAAGCCTCTTCGGTCCTAATTGTCGGAGATAAAACCCTCCAGTGGCTTTTTTCCTCTCTCCATTTCCACCTTGACCCCTCTGCTGTCTGATCATTCCCACAGGGACTCTCTCTCTCTCTCTCTTTCTCCCTCCTCTCTCTCTCTCTCTCTCTCTCTCTCTTTCATTCCTGCCGACTCTCACCACATTTTTTTTCATCTCCCTCCAGGACCTGAATGCACTGGTGGCCAACGGCACCATCAGCTCCAAGCCACCGGTCACCCTGCGGCTGGTCATCCCTGCCAGCCAGTGTGGCTCTCTCATCGGGAAGGGAGGGGCCAAGATAAAGGAGATCAGAGAGGTGAGCAGCCAGAACACAAATCCACCCCCATCCTCCCCGCCCTCGCTGCACGGGCTGGCCGAACACTGAAATATATACAAATATATACAAAAGAGATACAAATCGAGCTTCAGATGAGTAACATGACAAAAAGAAGAATTAACAATTAAAAAAATGTTAAGTACATACTGCAGCTGCCCTTAGAAAGTACGTACTGTGTACGCATTCAGTTGGAACGTACTACTTCCTCATAACATTGCATTTTAAACTCTGACCCTCTGGGGAGGATTGTGGGTCAGAATAGCCAGAAAAGCATTTCTGGCTTGCATGCTGCAAAATGCAACCAGATGCAGTAGAACATCCTGGTATTTATTTGGCGAACTGTATCTTGGGACATACTTACTCTTTTTCTGGCACACTAAATAGTATGGTAGTATGGACACAGTGGTGCTTTGAGCTAAATGCTAACGCCTGGATGCTAATGTTTAGCAGGTATACTGTGTACTGCGTTCACAGTCTTCGTTCAGCTGGTTAACGTTTGCTAATAGAGCGCTGCAGGGATGACATCATTTTGTAGGCCAATTAGCATCACACTGGTTCCCCCTACAAAAAGCCAATGGGACTTTTCCATTGGCTTTTGCATTATTTCAGAAAATAAACTGTGGTAAACAAGTTTGTGATAGGTATTCTTTACAAATGAACAAAACTTTTATCATTTTTTAAAGTGTGAATGCAATCGCCAGAAGTAAATGCTAACGTTAAAAATGTACCAGAGGGATACTTACTGACGTATTTCATGTTGCAGAACACATCGTTAAAATCTCTTTAGCTTGTGTTAAACACAGAGCTTATTTCAGGTATCTAACCAAAAAACGCTTTAAAAAACACAATGACTTTGAGACAAGGGAACCGGAACTGCAAAAATGCTGACTCATTTCTGGGTTGTAGGACTCATTCATGCAGCACTTTCATGAGCAGAAAACACAAAATAACAGCGGAGGCTGATGGGAATGTCATTAGTTTTGTAGGTATTTGATGATCAAGCATTGCACAAGTTACATTTTTGACCTGAAAAGGCTGCTAGCGGAAACATCAGGGGATCACCAAAGTCGTTAGGGTTCATCCTCTGAGCACCGTGACTTAACAGAATTTCATGTCAATCCATCTAATAGTTGCGGCGATATTTCCGTCTGGACCAAAAGTGACGGTATCTGCACTTACATGTAGGTTGGCAGCAGAATAATAATGGATATAGGCCATTAAGGCAGGAAATTAGTGAGACAATGCTGTCCGGATAGATCACTTAACCCAACAAACATCATGACTCAGCAGTGGCAACTTTGAAAGGGGGAAAAACTCCCGACTACATTTAGTCCCAGTTGAAACAATAGGATTAAAAGGCACCACGTCTGTTGCCAGAGACGATTGACACTGTAACTTTAGCTCTGTACCGATCTGCAAATAGAGTCTCTCTAATTTTACCTTCGCCGACAAACGGCATCCAGCTGATTTTTCTGCGGTTAGACGGATTTTCGAGCCGTGTTTATCGCCCAAATTGGTTTTCGGTTACAGATTTGTTGTGTCTTGTTTGGTTGCCACAGGACACACGCTTACGTACAGAAGCATTTTAAGATGTGTGTCGTTCAACAATGGCGTCCAAAAAAAAAACCTGCAGTCTGATAGAGACATCGGCATGCATCTTTAAAAGCAGTCCTCCTCGCCTGCAGTCATGCTTTATTGGGAATATATCAGCTAGAATTGGGAATAGATACGTCTGCTGACCATGGGTGACTTTTCTTTTATCTCTAACCTGTCACGGCTCGACGTTAAACACACTACGGCACGGTCGGATCTCCCGTCAGTATCGGTTTAAAAACATAAGGTCAGCAAAGCCATCAGGGGGGCACGGATAGGAGAGTAATACTCGTCTTATCTCTGGAATCAAACTAATCTTTCTCTCTTTAAACCCCTATCACTTTGCAGAGCACCGGAGCTCAGATACAGGTGGCGGGGGATTTGCTGCCCAACTCCACTGAGCGAGGGGTGACGATATCTGGGAATCAGGAGTCCGTAATCCAGTGTGTCAGGCTCATCTGCACAGTAATCCTGGAGGTAGGAAGAGCACGACTCCTCTCTTCACTCCACACCTTTAGCTGACACGTTGTCGGAGCTCTGCAGCTGCAGCTACACGAAGGGAATTATTGCTGTCGACGTGCATGTTTTAATTTCACCAGTATGCACTTTTTTTCTCCATTCCGCTGCAGAAGAAGTTAATGCATTTTAGAGTATGCTGCGTTGGCCTTCTGTGTTATGTAACTGTGTGTCTGTAGCATTATCTTCATCTAAACATCAAGGAAAGTGTGTCGCTATTTTATCAGTTTTGAGCCGTTTGAAGTGCCGGGGCGAGACAAAAGAAAGGTGCTGCTCTCAGGTCAGCGCTCAGTGTTGTTGGAGAGGACACTGAGCTGCTTACAGAAAACAAACTGGCCTGCAGCAAAATCTATCCACCTTTAGACAACGGCTCTCTTGAGAAAATCGAGGAGATGAGATGAGAGAGACAGAAAAAAAAAAGAAAACAACCCCAAGCACAGTTTCTCCCTGTGTGTTCGTGGAAGTGCACAAGTCCTTTTTGTTTTAGCGCTGCAGCTGGACCTGACTGACTAATTGCTAGTTTGATCCAGTTTTCCAGGGCTTTCTTCAAAGGCTTTGCGAGTTTCATTAGGATTCTGTACCAGCGGCTTCTCGCTTTTGGCTCCGAGATTTAAATTATGCAAAGTTATACAAAGAATTTGCTGTGACTGCTCCCGCAGAAAAGATGCTCCACATTCCGAAAGCTTGAAACTGTATCGGCAACATTGCAGTGACTCGATAAGATACACTGTGTCATGTACTCTGGATAATCTCCTTTTCTCATTGGTGTTTGAAGAATTTTATCTTCAAATGTCTCCTCGTCAGCGGATGCTTGATTTATCCAGAGGGCAAACAGCTCCGAAGCAAACTAAAGCTCAGAGCGATTATCAACAAAGAGCTCTCGCTGCGCTGCTTCAATAATTCAATGAATGACTAATATTATCAAAAGGAAAACAAGGAAGGGAATAATGTCAGTGTCATTAGCAGTTTAGTTCATCATTAAGTGTTATTGTATCTTAATGTACCAACGAGTTGCACACCATTTGCACTTAGTGTCTCGCTGTTTGACAGAAGTGCTGTTGTCATTTCGGAGTGGATGTGAGCGTTTATTCACGTCTGTGAGATTCATGATGAAGAGTTTGTTTCAGCCTCTTGTCTTGTTTTTGACTCCTCAGTCTCCCCCGAAGGGCGCTACCATCCCCTACCGACCGAGCCCCTCACCAGCTGCCCTCCTCATCGCAGGGAACCAGGTGAGAGATGTTGACCACACATGTTGGGAGGATTATCCATGATGGACTAGAACAGTGGTTCTCTATGCCGGCGTATTTGGGCAATTGGAGGTTAAAAAAAAGAAATCATTACAGAGCAGGAGACAGGGGGTAATATTCCAAGAAAGAAACTCAGAATTTCCAAGATTATAAATCGTAAATTTATGAGAGAATACGCAGAGAATACGGCTCTGGTAGCGACCTGTCAATCACAGTAAGCCCCGCCCTAAAGCATCCCCTGCTTTATGGTCTGTTTGACTCTAAACGGACCATAATGTACTAAATGAACATCATGCTGTATTGAAGAAGACTTGAAACTAGAGATTGAGACCATAAACTCATGTTTACAATGTTTACTGAGGGAATAAATCAAGAGAGAAGTAGAGTCATTTTCTCATAGACTTCTATACAACCAGAGGAGTCGCCCCCTGGTGGACATTAGAGAGAATGCAGCTTTAAGACACTTCAGCATTGGCTTCACTCTTCATAACCGGAGATTGCCACACGGTTACAAATCAAAGTTGAAAGACATTTCACTCGAAAACTACAAATGTCAACCTCGCAGTGGGAGGGGGAATGAATGGGTTTTTCTCCGTGTGTGACGGTGGGTTTGAGTGGAACAGACACTGCTGTTCGAGAAGGGACAGATATCCTCCTCCCTCCCTCCCGTGGAGCAAGTCACAAGATTAGCCAGCGAGACTGGAGGCCTGCCGTCTCCTCCGAATGCAGCAGCAGTCAGATATTCTGCATAGCTGTCAGCAGTTCTGACGCTGTTTGTGCTGCCTCAGACTCCGGTCAATTTACGGAATGGCTTTGTGTTTTTGATATTACCCATAATAAGCTATCAAATTAAACCCGCAGCGAGGTCCTGGTCACCGGGAGACGGCTTTTAATGAAGGCAGCACAGCGATAAGGGATGTTTGTATAATTTGTCAGGGGAGATGGAATGGGGAAAGGGACTGCGGATGAGTCATGGCCCATAAGCCTGTTAGGTGTGTTGAAGTGTCAGAAATGCAGCCTCAAGAGCCCACCCCAGACCAAATTTGATCTGTAGGGAAAGAGCAGGGGGGAAAAAATGAAATTGGAAGTTTTTATTCATTATTTTTTTACGTGGAGGGTTCCAGCTGGTAAGAACACATTTAAACTCAGTAATCATCTCAAAATAATGAGTGTCTGGACTTTTCAGTAATGAGCTGCACATTTTTCCTTTCTGTGCTTCCCTCGTGTGTTTGCAGATGTATGAGGCGTCCGACTTTGCACCCCACCCTCTGTACTCCGTCACCCAGGGTGGCCTGGACCTCCAGCAGGTAACTGGAATAATCTCCATTCTTCTAAATATATAAAAAGGTATCTCCAGAAGCTGCATTGCAGAGGGCAGGAATGGGTTTTCGGTGGGGGGGGGGGGCTGTGAGGATCTGAAGGTTGTGCGGTATGTCCAAATTTACACAGTCCATCATCTGGCCTGAGGCATTTAAAACAACAGCTGAGCGTTAAAGCTGCAGCTATTGTTCTACCCTGTCTGAAGAGCTGTAACCCCTCCTGAAACACGATGCCACCACACACCACCACCACCACCACCAGTCTCTTTTTTTAGTCCTAGCCTCGCTCTGCACCAGAAACATTTGGGCTTCAGGAGTATTCCTCCCATGGCAGCAATAGCAGATACTCTCATTATATAAGAAACAGTAACAGCAGCTTCTGACAAATCAGCCCCAGACTGAGAAAAAGACAAATAATTGTGGGTAATGATATATGAAGACTTCAGGATTTAGATCACTCATGCTGTAAATTGAAAGATAATTGCTGCTAACTTGTGGCGTTTCTTTGTGCTATCCTGTACAAACAGCAGCTCTAATGCATTGTAATGGCCTCTCCAGTTTATGACCATATAAGATGCACTGGTAATAGAAGCCAGACAGCTGGCGTCAGGCAGAATTGAGTTAGAATAGATAGACAGATGGACAGATAGAAAATGAAGTTAAAGTAAGTATCTATGGGTGGAGTGAGAGAAAAGGGGGGCTTAACATGTGGGAGTCTGCTTAATTTAAGATAATGGGGGAGGGGGGGAGATGATGCAGCCAACAGGCAGGTTTGAACAAATAATTTGTTACAACACAAAAGATTAAAAACTTGAAAGAAAGAAAAATATTTGTAAGTATTAAAAGATTTTAGTAAATAAAAAAAGGGATCATTCTATTATATGTAAGGCAACATTGTGCTTCACTTAAACACTGCTTTTCTAACGTTGCAAAACAAAATGTAACAATTAACATATAGATATCAATTTACTGAATTGTTATTTATTAAAATAACGGTATCCAATGCAGCTATCTGCGTCAGTATCGGACTAAACACATTCACAGGTAGAACCTGTAGACGAGACAATATGTTGGTGTCTGTAGCGGTCTGGTTTGTAGTCCGAGTAGTATTGACCAATCGCGTTGGAGCAGGCTTTGTTTGAATGCAGGTCAACGGTCCGCGTGGAGAACGTATTGGCCGAGATGTGTTCTGGGAACCCGCTGGCTGTCGTCTGATGATGATTTGTAGCTTGTAAACTGGCTACGGTCGTACACGCCGTCTCTCAACTCCAGCCAGCTTAGCGATTGTTAGCAACACCAGTTGACAACAACGCATGATGCCGGTGTTTTGCACATTTTGAAACACTGTAGCAACACAGATAGAAGCTTGACCAGTACGATGCGCACGACTGATTTAATGAGACACAACTAACAAGTGCGAACAAACAGAATATTACGACAGCTTGTTTGCGCGAAGCAGCCATCTTGGATTTTGAGGTTGGGGTTCGTCCGACTTCAGGCGGCGTTCCAGTTGAAATTTTTGGAAATTGAACGCGGCATTAGAGGTCTAACGGAGTTAAACTTCTCTGTGGTCTATTCGAGCCAAAACATTAGTAACGTCACTATGTAGAATAACAAACGTATACATTTCTTTGTCTGTGAATTACTTTTTTGGCAAATAAAAATGATGTATTTGGCAATAGAACATATAAAACAGGAAATGATTTAGTGTAAAAGCAATGCTTAACGGTAATGTATGCATTTCACCACCTTTGTCAAATATGTAAGCCAAGTTTGGCAAAGAAAGGGGACTTCAAGAGAAAACAATTGTTGATTTTGCAATCCAAAGAAGTGGAACTGTTTGGGGGGGTATCAGGGTCGTCCAGCTCACAGGAGCTACGTAACAGTCCGTATAACTGTTCACACTCAGTTCTGTGGATTATTCGGCTCAACCCGTGTTTGGAGAGGGATGTTCTTGTTGAATATTTGATATGTCATTTTTAACGCTGTGACAACCACAAGCAAAATTCAATTCACTTTTATTGCTGCGGGGTGTGGCGGCAGAACTCTCAGAAATGGATATAATCTCAAAGCCTGGATCAAATGAGAAAGTGTGTTGAGCTGAACTACAAACGCTCATTTCTCTGCTTCTGAAAAACAAAAAAAGGCAGGCGTGTGTCGACAGTGAGGCACTTCCATTATTAAGAGGCTGCAGATGTATTGCCCCGTGTGTGATGTTTTATTGCTGTAATTTACCTAATGCAGGATGCTCTCTTCACAGGCCTACGCTTTGCAAAACCAATACGGCATTCCACACTCAGAGGTACAGCGTGACCATTTCAGGACATATTATAACATGAAGATGAGTGCTTTATGGTTTTAGTGCATTACGTTCTGCTTTCTGTTTCTTTACAGATGGCCAAGCTACATCAGCTGTCAATGCAGCAAGGCCTGAGTCCCATCGCCCAGCCGGCTTCGACTATCATACCCGGTATGTAGAGCAGCAGTCGGTGTTTGCTCTGGATGATAAATCCCATAAAATAAGCAGCTTGGAGAGTTTTCCCCGTCTCCGCTCCTCCGTCTGTAACTAGATTTTCAACCTGCCTTTAGACCTGGGAAATAAAAAGCTCGCTGTCGGGTAATGTGCTCGAGGTCAGTGAGGGGGGAGGAGACGAGGGTTTATAGCTCTCCATTAATGCAAAATGATACGTTCCGCAGAGTCAGAGGACTGGGAGACGGAGAAGAATGAGCGCCGTGTTAAACACCGGTCTATTAAAATGGAAATTAACTGCTTTATTATATCTAGCAGTTCCCCGCTCAAAGGGCTTCCCCCCCCCCCCGCCCCGCCCGGCATATCAGTGACAGTTTGTGTGGCTTCACTAAGTAAAAGGAGTTGAATGAATATTCAAATGTCAGATGTGTCAATTTTGCTCAGTGGATGCTTGTCTTTTCTTTCTCTCAGGGATGGACTCCAATTGTCAGACGTCTCAGGAGCTGCTTATTCCCAATGATGTAAGCAAGAGCAACTTTTTGTTTTATGTCGCCCCCCCCCTCCTATCTGAACAACAAGAAAAAACAACAAGGAACTCGGCGCTGATGCACAGGAGCGGGTGACTGTGCGTGCGGTAGCTGCGACTGCGGAGACGTCTGGTTGCCGGCTTCAAAAAGAGACGAGAAACATGTCGGCAGCTTCCTAATTATCCTCATTATTCTAACCTCAGACTAACCCAAGGTTAAAGGGATTCTGAGCCGATATGGATCCCTTTTCGCATTATTGTCGGGGCTGCAGTTGCAGTGTCTTAGAGTGGCTCCCATGGGTGCTCAGTAAATCCTCTCATGTTCCCTGACCTACTTAGAGGCTGTCTGCTGTCAAAACAGCCAATAAGAAAACAGACGAGGATCCTCTCCCTCCTCACGTAGCCTCCGCCGGGGTTTGATGAAACGTCTCTCCAAATCTGAGCAGAAATCACATACAGCATAGATTCTCTTCAAAATAAAGTCGGGCTACATTTAACCTTCAGATGATCCCTGTAGTATTAGGTTTGGATGGTTTGGCTACACATTGTAATTTGCTCCTTATTGGATTTCATTTGGGGAAATGAGAGAGAAAGCTCTCATTTTAAAGTCATTTATGATGCATGATCTAATTTGCAGCTCTTGTAAAAACATTAAAAAAAACAGAAGCACATTTATCCATAAAGAATGAAACGTCGTTCAGGAAAAGACCAAAACAAAACAGTGTGTTGGTCCATTTCTCAAATGACTTCCTCCAGCTCATAACTTCCTAACGAGGACGTACATCTTTTAAAACCGAGTCACATATGTATAGGTTCATCTGTTAAACAACAGCTGGAGCGCTGGAGTTTTAAGCAAAAGTTAATGTTAAATGGTGCGTTTGCTGAGGATCATTTTACACGTCTGTGAGTATTTACAGCAGCAGGATAGTGACTCTAAATAAAATACAGCAAAGGAAGCTGTCCCCCAGTGTAGCTCACTGGTGTGTTTTAACTGTTCTTTGGTCTTTTCAAGGGATTTATTACCAATAAGAAAAATATAGAAAATTGCCAGTCTTATCCTTTAAACCAGTGTTTTTTTTTCTGGGGATTCACTTTTTAAAAATTGACAAACCACTGCGTCCCAATTCACAACAGGCCTTATATCTATAAATCATGAGAAGAGCAAATTTGTGCGTGAATAAATGTTCCCGCCCATTTTTTACTGCCATTTCCACATCGCCTCATATTATCTTGAACAGGTAAACCAGACATTTCTAAGAGATTAACGTTATACCTACGTCACATACGCTATCTCATTCTGTTCATTTTCTCAACAGAATGCACACCAGCCTTTTATTTTAGATTCATAGACTGAATATCAGAGGTGGACGTAGTAGAGTCATTGTCTCACAGACCTCTGTACAATCAGAGGAGTCGCCCCCTGGTGGCCATTAGAGAGAATGCAGCTTTAACACATGAAGCATTGGCTTCACTTTTCAGTTGATTCAATGTTATACGTAGGCTCCAATTATCAGAACAATAAGAGCATTCCCTCCCTCATGTGGCTCAAAGGTGTACTGCAGATTTAAATGTGAAGTAGAAGACGTTTTGCTAATGTATTTGGCGACACTAATAAAATCTATGATGAGTCTTTGAGAATTAAACTAAAGTTGGACTTTATGATCTGAAATGCTCGCTTCTGTCAAATATGCTGTTCAAAACAACTACAAGCATTGGAAAAAAGGAAAAGTTTCAGACAGTGAAATGAATTTGCCTGGTCTCATCCAGCAGGTTTCATTGTACTGTATAGAATATATAGCCACAGCCCCGTCGACAACATTGCTCAAATGCCTGAAGGCTTTTTTAACCAAGACTGGCACAATGCATCAGAGGAATGAGGGAGTCTAGCGCCATACGTGACAGGGACAGCTGTAAGCTCCAGCCATTGTTCCAGAAGTGAGGACTTATAGCCATGACTGAGCCTCCTCAGCCTCCTCAGCACCCCCCCCCCCCCCCGCCAACCACACAATCCTGCTCTGCACACACACACACACACACACACACACACACAGATGCATTGACAAACTGCTTACACCCAGTCAGCAGTATGCGCTGCACTTCTTGCACGAGGAAGATTTAGCCCGGAAGACAAATGGCTGCACCCTCCGCCATCCTATCCCTCTTCCTGTGTGTGTCCTTTCAAATGACTGCCTCAGCAGGAACTCAACAATATGTAGGCCACTTATAGTTGAAGAGCGGTGGTAAAAAAGAATCAACACAGCAGGCATACCTGCGGTGTCTCCTGTGTCATTTATTTAGATCTGGTTTGCATTTTTTTTTTTTTTAAAGGTTGTTCACAGAGGAATGTCGTTGTCTGAGGTCATGCACACCAACGTGTGTGTGTGTGTGTGTGTGTGTGGGGGGGGGGGGGATGTAGCTGTTGACAGCTGGTGTCTATTGACAGCTGGTGTAAGAAAGGCCAGAGTCCTCTGGTGAGTCGTATGTCTCAGTGGACACGTTATCTGTGATTTGAGGCCTGTAGTGGCCATTGTCTCTGGAGTTGCTCTTTAGGCTGGCAGCTCTCAGTGTGTGTGCCCCCCCCCCCCCCCCCCCCCGAGACTCTGAATAAACTGCTGAGCCAATAATAGCCAGGCGGAGCGACCAGGTCGCCGTGTGACAAATCAGACACATTGGAACAGGCTGCTTACTTCTCAGGAATGGAATGCGAGTGTAGCACCATGTGTGTGTGTGTGTGTGTGTGTGTGTGTGTGTGTGTGTGTGTGTGTGTGTGTGTGTGTTTGTGTATTTCCTACCCATGCGTCAGCCGCTGTTAAGCTGCCAGCACACGCGCATACTACAAGTACTTCATCACCGTCTGTCTCACTCACTATATATCTGGCAGCATAACCCCTGTCGCTGAGCCCCGACGCCCTGCACTTGAGCTGATACGCAGGCCCCCCCCCCCCCCGAGCTTCGGCTGTGTTAAATATCTATTGTCGCTAATAGGCCGAGGGTCCAGGTTGGCTAATGAAAGCATGAACAAAAGTGATAATGTATTTGGGAATGCAATAAAAACCCGTGTCATAATCCACTCTCGGGGCGGAGGGAGAACGCTCCGAGCCGACGGGACTGTACCGTTATGAACTTGAGTTATTTTCCCCATTATGTTTTCCATTAGTGCGGAGATGCATCTAGCTGGCATGTGTTTGGGAAGTGATTTGTTTGGGAAGTCATCACCACTCTGAGGAATCAATAACCTTTTAGCCACTCAGATTAATGAGAGGCAAATGTGCCTTCTCTCGTCTCTTTTACCGGTGCACACGCAGTAGCAATTAAGGAAGACTCCGGGGTGGGGTGGGGTGGGGGGGGGGGGGGGGGGGGGGAGAAAAGTGCTTTTGACATGCATGATGGATGACCAATCCACTGAAGATAATGTAAGTGCAATATTCAAAGTGGTCTGCATTACTGTAAGTCTGCCCCACATCACCGCACACATTCTTTTATTATTATTGTTTTGGCCTTTTCTTGAGGGTCACTTTCAACCAACAATAAGAAACAAAAGCAGATGATGTATTGAACCCTCTCCTTCCGTCAAAACTCAGCGAATCCGTCTCTGCCTCTTGTTCTTTTCGCAGCTGATCGGCTCGATCATCGGCCGTCAGGGCACCAAGATCAACGAGATCAGGCAGGTGTCCGGAGCCCAGATCAAGATCGGCAGCCAGCTGGACGGCACGAGCGACCGCCATGTCACCATCACAGGAACGCCGGTCAGCATCAACTTGGCGCAGTACCTCATTACCTCCTGGTAAGGCCCGGTGTACGGCCGTCTAATGATCCACCTCATGTGCAGGCCTGACAGAAATGCATCGATTCTAAAAAAGGGTCAAAGGTGACGCCGTAGAGCGATGAGTGATAACGAGGTACGTCTTTGTGCTGCTGGGATAATTGGCCTCGAGGGAACGGGTGAAAGCCTGGTGGTATTGACGTTTCTCATTGGAATTCAGTATTTGCACTAAAGCTCTGGAATCTTTTTCTTAATTATCTTTTTCCAATAATGCAACAAGAGGAAAAGTCTCGGAGTAAATCATTTAAGAACAGGTGAAAGAACATAAAAGTAGTTCGTACTAACGTTTTATATTTGAGCACATTCTACTGTATATCGGTCGCCCATCCTGTCACAGCCAGGGCACCGCATGAGTCACACCACATCAACGTATCCTCATACAACGGTTCGTATACCTTTACGAAAGGTTACTCCACATTTTTTGTGCGTTTTCCTACGAAAGTCCAAAGATCGCCGTTTGGGTTGAAATAACTACTGAGATGCCGTTACTGAACTACACAAGTTACGAGTTAATTCAACGTTGACTTCTCGTTTCACTTGGAGAATGAACAGCGGCCTCCTGGATGGAAGATCACCGTTTGTTGGACCCATCCACATCCATCCCCGCCGGCCTTGTGAGGTCTTTATACTTACTCATTCATGATTACGTTCGTACATTTCTTCGTGGGATACCTACGAATAGCGGAGCGCTATTTTTCTTAGGTATAGCTACGAATGCTGCAACTTCGTGCGCAAACACCGATGCATCACGGAGAGAGCCGAGCTACAACGATCACGGAGTTGTGTTGTTCTCATAGTTTTAAACTTGTGGTCGTACTCACCTGTCTGAACCCACGCGCACCGCGGTGTCCTCCTCAATCTGCTCCAGGTTTGATTTCTCTGCTCGTTTAACATTGAACTTCAGAATAAAATCATTTTCTGTGGTGGACTTCTGAAACATGTCATCAGTTCTCAACTATCAAGCTGATAAAACAGATTTTTTTTGTTTGGTTTAATGTCTCCAGGACGCCAAACTGAAAAATGAGGTTAATATCAATTAAGTAGTAGTAGTACTCCACAAGACCAAGGCTTTGTGTAAAATCTGTGTTTTAGTTTAAGGATAATAAATTCCAGACCCTTCACCCAGTGTTGCAGCAACAGAATAATCCTCTAATCTTCGTTCTCTGTCCTTTCCCCCCCCATGTCTCCCTCGGCCCTCATAGTTTAGAGACAGCCAAATCCACGGCCCAGGCCGCCACCATGGTGTCTCCGGTCGACCTCAACATGGCCTTCGCCCAGCCGGGCTCCCCCGCCGGCTCCCCCGGACCCACCATGGCCACCATGGGCGCCCTGACCCCGGCTCACATGCTGGGCAACCCGTACGGCGCCATGCCCCTCTCCGGCCTGCTGGGGGTCAAGTCCGTCCCCTTTCTGACTCTGTCCGGCCATGGCCCCACCGTGGCCGTCACCGCGGCGCCCTCCCACACCACTCTGGCCGCCTACACCGCCAAAATCTCCTCAGCCAACTGCATCAAAAAGCCAGAGAGACAGAAGTTCGCTCCTTACTGATGAGCTCCGGGTCCGGGAGGGGGGGGGGGGGGGGGGGGGGGGAGTCAGGGGACGGACAGCTGCAGTGTTCTTCCACACATTAAAAAAAAAACGCCCGATGTAGCCATATCCGCTGACTTTTATTCTATGACGCACCAACAGAGAAGAGACCAATGGAGATGTGGACAAAAAGCTGTTCAAACCTTATTTACGGTTATAGATCATTTGTTTCCCATGAATTGATGGACTGCTTTCATCGTCACCTCGTCTCTGGTATTGATCACTAAAAAAAAAGTTTAAAAAGTAATAAAAAAAAAACAAGGGCTGGGACCTCACCTGAGAAGCACACGTTTGAATCACAGCTTTCACGTGTGCTCCTCAAGTTAGGGATCAGCTTCAAGTATTTATCCTTCAATAAATTTGTAAATTATACTCAGATGACAAATGCTCTACTGTATGATGCTTTTATACAACGTCTATGTTTGCCTCTTGAAGTTTTTAAGAAAATTTGTAAATGTCTTTGGGAGAGGGGGGGGGGGGGATTTTTCTTTTTGTAATAATCCGTGCTCTGGTACTGTACTTTACTGTTCAGTGTTCTGTTCCTTTTGTTGGATTTTATTTTGAATGTGCAACTTGTTTAATCTTTATTTATTAGTATTGTTTCATTTATTAAAAATCTTTGTTTCCTGATGTATTTGTCTTCTACTTATATATATACAGTATATATATATATTTCTACCTTTTTTTGTAGCACACTGGTGCTCAATAGGTCTGTTCATTTACTTCACAGGCAACTGAATCTGTGTTAAATTAATGCAGCGGCACAAAAACACACATGCAGCCAGGAAATAGTGCACAAAGAGATGCCACACCAGATACCAGCTTTAATTTTTAGTTTTTCTTCCAAACGTGAAGGCTGGATGGCAGCTTGTCAGTGCCGCAGCGTGTGAGAGACGCCTGTCACATCATTGTGCTCTTTTGCCCCGAAACAATAACAGCAGAATGACACCGATGCAACCGGGGGGGGGGGGGGGGGGAGAGCTCGGCTGGCATTGCCACTGACATGCATGCAAGTGTGCACGGAGAGCACACCATTACACTGAATACACTCGCTGTGAGTCCCTTAAGACAAAATACAGTGAGACTTTAAGACGTGACGAAGACGGAGGAAGAAGAAGAAAGAGAGAGCTGTAGAAACGAGAGGAGCCACGGTGACGCTGTTTAAAATGAAATTCAGTATGTGCATCAGCATGCACCACGGCATCAGCATCCTCTGGAGAGGATCCTTTCATCCCAACTCTTCTGCTTTTCTGTTTTTTTCTTCTTCCTGTGACTGCGTCATGGATATGCGAGACACGCAGAGAGCTCAGTCCTCAATGTTACAGAAGACGTTTCAGAGAAAAACAGACACACACAACGCTGACAACTTCAGTGTTAATCAGCTGACGTCCAACAAGTAGCCAGGCTCAAAGTTATCTTTCTATCTATCCATATATCTATCTATCCATCTATCCATCCATCTATCTATCCATCTATCCATCTGTCCATCTATCAATCTATCAATCTATCTATCTATCTATCTATCTATCCATCTATCCATCTATCTATCCATCTATCCATCTATCCAGCTATCTATCCATCTATCCATCCATCCATCCATCCATCCATCTATCTATCCATCTATCTATCTATCCATCTGTCCATCTATCCATCTATCTATCCATCTATCCATCTATCTATCCATCTATCCATCTATCTATCCATCTATCCATCTATCCATCTATCTATCCATCTATCCATCCATCCATCCATCTATCCATCCATCCATCTGTCCATCTATCCATCTATCCATCTATCTATCCATCTATCCATCCATCCATCCATCCATCTGTCCATCCATCCATCCGTCCATCTATCCATCTATCTATCCATCTATCCATCCATCCATCCATCTATCCATCCATCCATCTGTCCATCTATCCATCTGTCCGTCCATCTCTCCATCCATCCATCAAACATAAAATCATAACTAGACAGATAAACAGCTGATATAATCATGTTGTATTATATCAGTTGTGATATAAACAGAGTAGATTGGGATTATTTCTCAGGATCCTACAGGAGCTCTAAATGGGTCACTTGTGCCACCTGTAGGCCACATGGCACTGCTCCTTACTGAGCTCCACCATCTCTGTTCATCATATTTGCAGAAAAATGAGCTCATACATTTATTCCTAACAGAGACCACGTTATTGTTTCCCTTCTATGAACGAATAAAACCTAAACTCCAGCTGTATTATCACATACCAAAGAAAGAAGAAACGCTGCATTTGAGTACAAATTTACAACGTAAATGACGGTGGGAAGCTGCTGAGAGCAGGAACCTTAGCTGTCACTGCAGCTGAAGAGGTGGTCTTTCTTCTTCTGTGGTGGACCCAGGGGTTGTGTGACATGCTGTTACCCACACGCACACACACACACACTGATTTCGCCATATACACACTCACACACCTAGACAGAATCACAAAGTTATAGCTATTTTATAATTGAATTACTTTTTATAAGTACACTACATGTATTCTAAATATTCTCCCTTTATCTTATTATCTCATTGTACAGCTACTGTCTTCCTCAGTTGCACTGCTTCCAGCGCATCTTGTTTTAAGTAGACCTTTTATCCAATCAGATTTCGCCCCTATGCTGTCTCTAAGTAAAAAGAATCTGCCCGAGGCCTTCAGAATTACAAGTGAATCTCTTTGCAGTTAAAGTGAATGGGGACGATATTGTTGATTGTCATAGTCTTCAACCAATCAGATCTTTGGTTTGACATGTTGGGCGTATTCTTTGACTTGTCAGAGCTTCTATCTGGCCTACAAGTACGTCATCATTAACGTGCAGCTTGATTGGTCAGTGGGCTAGCGTGACTGTTGTGAAACTAGCTAGCAGAACTTTGTAGTAGTAAGAGTTCAAGTTTAAAGATATGGAAGACGTTTTTACGTGACATTACATTTTTAGCGTTTTGGCATGTTTGGCGGTGACAATCTCAATATCTGCTGCCTCTGTCGAGCGGACATTTTCAGCCCTCAAACGCATTAAAACATATTCAAGAAATACAACTGGGGAGAGTCGACTGTCTTCACTGAATCACATGAATCGAGAAGGACCTCTTACTGGAGCTGAACCGCACCGATGTTCTGTACAACCGTGTCATTAAACTCTTCATAATCAAAGAAAGGAGGATGGACTTTGTCTTTAAATAGTGAACAGCAGCTTTGGTAAGTGAACTGCTTTTGTGTTTTTACATCTGCAGTAGCATTACTACTGTGTTAATTTTTCTATCGTGTCGTTTTTATGATAGTGTTAATATTGTTCCCTCTGATGTCAATACTATTTGAATGGTGCCCTTTAGTGTGTGGTGGAACACGTGTTTTAGCACCGCAGTTTTACTGGAATGTGCAGAGGCCTGTTGAATTGTGTTATTTGGGTTTTATGTTATTCTACCTGCTTTGTTGTCATATAAATACATGTGACTGGTTCTTGTGAGTTTGTTCTTGTCATTGTGTTAATTACATTGATTTTGACTATATGCATGGCCCGTTAATGACGCAGCATCCCGTCATGCTGGCGTCATAATGAGGTTATCAGGAGGTGGTTCAACTGTAGTAGGACAGCACTGAAGGCCCAGGTATGAAATACACGGCGTTAAAGCATGCAAACATGTTGTAGTAGAAACCCAAAACACAACCTGGTAGTGAGAGTAATATGTCTCCTTTAAGTACAATTTAGAGGTACTACTTTAGACATACTTTAGACATTTCAGAGGGACACATTGTACTTTTTCCTCCGCTACATTTGTCTTCTTACTTTTGCTAACAGGTACTTGCTGTTTCTGTTTACCTGGTGAATATAAGTCCAATTACTCTCCGTTAGTCCTGTTTTGGGTCTCTGAGGGAAATATCTGTCTCTTCAGCTGCTAAATGCTCCGCTACGTTCACCAGCTAGTGTCTGACTGTGTCCGTCTGCTGTTTAGAGCGTTAAGAGCGTTACTGCTGAAAAAACAAATACATATAGAACCAGAAAAAAAGGCTACAAGAGCAAACCAAAAGGGTAAATGTGTGCTTCGGATTGCTGAACAATGAGCTGAAACTCCAGAGAGCAGCAGATTCAGGTGATAACTCTCTGCAGCTTCATAACTACAGGCGACCCCTTTCACATCTGATTCATTGTTATCATTATGTCGACTATAAATACAGCTTTAACTAAAGATGAAGCACACACACACACACACACACACACACCTGCCTACATTCTCACCACTGTGCCGTCTGCTCCGTGTGTTTCCATGCCCGGCGGCGCCCTCTACCGTCCACTCGACACACCGCTCCACCAATCACAGCACAGCACAAGGTAAGGAGGAAGAGTTAGCGCTGATAAAAGATTGTCTTTAATGTTTGGCATCGTTAATGAATTCCATACCACAGCAGTTATGGGAGTAGGAAAACCACTTTTACAACCAAACACTGTTTGATCATGCTAACACCATATGTACAGGAAAGCACATTGAAAAGTGTATAAAGTATTTATATGAGAAGACTCGAAGTCAAGAACGGTGGAGACAGCCACAGTCTAATGGATTTGTCCTTTTTCAAACACTGATTATAGATATTTATCAATTACACTGATCTCTGGAGTACACGTATATACACAAAAAACGACGATAAACCTTTTTGGGGCGTCTGCAATAATTCTCAAAAATATTTCACAATACTGCTGTATGTACAATAACAGAATTTACATTGAAAAATTCTATTGTACCTATATTTTGAGTATCGCTCCAGTCACCAGTTATCCTCAGCGCCGCCCGGCTCATGAGAGATACTCACATATTGTAGGCGATATATATCTGACTTCAGGTTCACCTCCATACAAAGTACAACAGCTGATGCAGTACCCTCCTGTCTCGGTACGGTTTCTGAAATATGTTCACACAACTGATGATCTCACATACAAAAATAGATGTTGTCTAGTCAGCTGACAACTCGATGTACAGTAACACAAAGCATCCACCTGCAAAAAAAACAAAAAGAAACAACCAGGAAAACAAGTAATTGTTAAAATATTAGCTATATCCTTCCAACCCACTACAGCGCTGTTTCTTCTGCTCCGCAAAAACAAGTAAAACCTCCCTCTCCCTCTGTCCGGTAGCTCTTTCTGAAACACATCTTTAGTTTTCACTCGACAGAAGGTGATTGAGAGAAGAGCCGCGGGCAGAATAAGAAATATTAGCGCTATACGAACCAAACGACAACCTGAAACCAAAGCGGGACGAAACCATACAAAACATCACTAGGCAGATATCTTCTTCTTCTTCTTTTTTTTGTTTGTTTGTTTGTTTGTTTTTGTCCTTTTGGGGGGAGCGTTGAGCAAAGGAGGATGAAAGGGAGAACGGCTGTCGCTAAATAGAGCTTCTCACAGTCCGGATGAGAGGTCAAACTGCATTTGAGTGCACTTTAAGGCAGGTAGGCGATTCCAACGCTGTCTGAGTGTGGGCTCCTCCTCAGTGGGGGGGTGGGGGGGGTCTAAACAAACAGTGTCCACTGCAGCTGTCCAGGTTCAGCCCTCACTGCTTACTGACAACCTCGCAGAGAGAGAGAGAGAGAGAGAGGATGGTGGTTGAGGTGTGGAGAGAGTTCCTGTTCCGTCTTCATCCACCGTGAACATGAAACATCGTCCATCATCTCCTTCCGCTCCAGATGTCTTTGTCACACGAAAAAGAGACAAAATGGAGACTTTTTTTCTTCTTCTCCCCAACACAGACTGAACTTAAAAGCACTTAAAACAGAAACAAAACAAAACAAAACGACAGCATTGCAGCTTGTGCAACTCAAATAGAACATCTCATCTGAATACATTCACGAAGGTTTCTTCCGTACGCAGCGGTGCGGATTGGGACATCGTCAGTGACCGAAGTTCATGTCGGCCGCAGCACGTGTTGAGAGTGCGCCGTTTCATATGATTCACTATTAAGGAGCACTTAACAGTGTTTTTGAAAAACATAATGGACATAAGCTTTTAAAAACACTATAATGTATTTTGTATTTATTTATCAAAATAAGGATTCATATATATATGAAGCATTTGAAAGCAGAGGAGTCACTGAGCTGTGAATAGCCGGCGGCCGTCGCCTCGCGTTGTGAAAATGCCGTGAAGAGCAAAGATGAAGGGAGTTCAGAGCGTAAAGCTGCACCTGGGATCATGTCGGTTGTCATATTTCACAAAACTGTTGTCGTATTATTCTCAAATGAAAAAACAAACAAACATGCTCACAGACGACGAGTTGTACAATTGTGTACAATCAACATCAATTTCTGAACAAAGTTAATCCGTCTCATTGTTCGACACGTTTCTTTTAGTAATATCTAGGAGGCCACGCGGAGCAGTGACGGCAGTTGTGCCTCGTGCTGGAGATTCATCGAGGTTCCCTCTTTTCTTTCCTTCATGTGCACTGAAATGAAATCACGGGGGGCGACTGAACACACTCTGCCTCGCATGAGACTCCTTCCTGTTGCTGCTGCTTTATCTCAGTGCAAATGAAGGGAAGGAGACAAGGAGTAAAAAAAAAAAAAAGCTCTAACTGAGATATAGCTGGAGCCTCCTCATCACTGGGTCTCCTCGTGCTCCTCGCTGATGCACTGCTCCCAGGGGTGTTTCCCCTGGTCCTCCCGGTGGCCGTGGGGGGAGTGGAAGATCCTGCGGGGCAGCGGGATGGGCTGGGGCGGCAGGTCCTCCTCGGGGATGCAGCCCTCCCTCAGGTAGGGTTTGGGCGGCACGGCCGGAGGCTGAGGCCTGCGGTACGGGATGTGGTGGGGGCCGTGAATGGGGGGGTGGTGGTGGGGCGGCGGCCCGTGGGAGTGGCCGTCCAGCCCTGGGTGGGCGTGGGTGTGAGGGTGCGGGTGGTTGTGCGGGTGCGAGGCAGGGCTGCGGTAGTGGAAGGGGCGGACCGGGTCCACGGAGTCGATCTCCGGCCCGCCGTAGTGGATGTGCAGGTAGGGGGAGGCCAGGTACTCGTCAGGCGGGGACCACAGGTGGCTGGGGAGGGGCTCCAGCGCGTCGTTCCTGATGGGGCCCGGGTCGGGATACTGGCCTCCGAAGTTGCTCTCGCTCAGGGAGGACACGCCGCTGCTGGCGCTGCCGGACAGAGTGGAGTTACTGCCACCCAACGCTGACTGGGGACTGGTGGGGGAGCCGGGGATCGGGTGGAGAGGAGACTGGTGAGAGAAAGAGTCAGAGAGTGAGTCATTGGTGTCATCTCTACTCGCCTTCACATGCTGTCAGAAATACTGGATTTACAAGTTGTGAGTAAAAGAACAACGACTTCATCATTCTGACGTTGTCCGTATTTCAAACACTGAGGCACTTGAAGATGGCTTTGTAATTATAAATCGACTACTGGAGCGAAACAAATGTGTGTCTACGCTGCATCGTCAGGCGTTGCTCTGGTGTGCATTCAACAAATTGACTGTAAGTGAAGAAAATGTGTGGGAGTTGACAACTTGGGAAATGGAAGCTTCCGTGAAAACAGGGTTACCATGACAAAAGACTGAAGAATATCATTTGGAAAATTGGAAATAGGTTTTCCAAAGCTACGGTCACAGTTTCATCATCATCTCTACATGAGGTATTCATGTGAATTGAGGAAGAAAAGCAAAATAATTTGGCAACAGAGCTGTTTGCGGCTGATATTTTCTGTTTTATTTCATGGCGGTATACCTTTCGAAGGGAGCGGACGGGCAGGGCGGGGGGAGGGTCGCTGTTCTGGTGGTGAAACGCATCACAGTGCATCAGGAAGTGTCCTGCAAAGTGAAATTCATATGGAGAGATAATTAATTCATACATTGCTTAAAAGCTCTTACGTAAAGGTCTTAAATAGCCCTCGAAAAAATCCAGCCGACATCTCAAAAAAAGCTCTAAACCTCATAAAGAACGATGAGTGTGGAGTAAAAAAGGATAAGGTACCTGGTGGGAAGGACCTGGGGGGGACAGGTGGCATGATTACACCTCCAGTAGAAGCTGGCATGTAGGACACCTGCTCCCTGTTCTCTCCATCCAGACTCCAGCTGCTGGGAGCGTTTGGAAACACTGGAGGGGGAAAACAAAAACATGTCAACGCCAGGTCGGCAACGTCCGGGTCTGAAAAGTGAAGCAAAGTGTCTTAAAGCTGCATTCTCTCTAATGTCCACCAGGGGGCGACTCCTCTGGTTGTATAGACGTCTATGAGAAAATGACTCTACTTCTCTCTTGATTTATTACCTCAGTAAACATTGTAAACATGAGTTTATGGTTTCAATCTCTAGTTTCAAGTCTTCTTCAATACAGCATGATGTTCATTTAGTAAATAAAAAAATTAAAGTTACAACCTGGTAACCATTAGCGTTCGGTTGTACTTAGCTCTGCCTTCACGTGTCACTTCTAGTTGCCAAAAAGCCAAGATGGCGACAGCTAAAGAGGAAGATGGCGACAGTCGAAAACCAAGATGGCGGCGACCAATAAGCAAGATGACGACGGTTAAATATTCAAGATGGCTACGGCCGTAAAGCCAAACTCGAGGCTTCAAAACTGTCGTCTACAAACCAGTTTCTGACATCACGGTGACTGTGTCCACTTCTTATTAACAGTCTATGGTCAACATACACTGTGATACGTCTCATGTATATAACGCTGAACATGTCCACCTGTTTGCGTTTTGTTACCTTTATCTGGTAGATTCATGTGAGGATCGGCACACGGCTTACAGGGGCTAATTTGCTGAAGTAAGGCACGCTGCATGTGGTTGTTCTGTAACACAGAAGTGTATCATTATAACATATTTGTCATCTGGTGTGCTTAGAACACTGATACACATGTATGGTGCTGTAGATCTGTCCCACCTGTCCATTCTCTGCCATGTTGTAGTACAAGGAGTTGTTGACCCTCTCGCGATGAGACGGCAACAGTATCATCACTTCTCGGTTGTGTTTGGCCTTATCGGGCAGAGACGGAGATCCTGGACAGAAGAAAAGACGCGGACATCTGAACATTTCTACCGGTTTCTTCTACGTACTTTTTGATGAGATATCTATGAAAGATATTTTCCAATTCGCAAGCATTTCAGTCCGTATCCACCTCTGATGTGAGCTTCTTACTTACCTCTGGCACTCGAGGGAGCGGAGTTAATAATCTGGGAAGAGTTGGAGCGGATCGAGCTCAGGCTGGAGGAGGAGGGGCTCGGCTGCAAAACGAAACGTATTTTTAATGGAACAAAAACTTTGCTGGACTGAAATGCAGTTAAAGTTACAGTATCGATGCTGAAATTCACAAAAAAGTAATGATACGAGTAGTTTTATTCGTTTTACATCCTGAAACAAGTTAAAGTTAAATTTACAAGTACGATACAAATTCATACCATTTCCACTAGAGGTCGACCCATTCATCAATTTGGCAGATTAATTAAAGGTTTTAAAGGGACGCACAACAGAAGCAATAGTCCGATTGATCGGCGATCAGATTTCTTTCCTGCTCCAAACTATCGTTAGCACATCGACCTTTAAGAATCCACCGATTGTTGACCTCTTGTTTCCACTACATTCATGCCGGTGTGTGTTGTCCAGTCTTACCTGCATGTGTAACGCCTCCTCGGGGTGCTCCCCCATCAGACCGTCGGTCATTATGACGAGGTTTCCCGCCTCACTCGACGTGTGGGAGGACAGGGAGGAGGACGAGTGACGGATCGAACCCTGGAGGTTCAGAGGGCTGCAGGACGGAGACGATGTTGGAGACTGTAAATCACTTATCTCCATGTGTTTATGAATGTGTGTGTGTGTGTGTGTGTGTGTGTGTGTGTGTGTGTGTGTGTGTGTGTGTGTGTGTGTGTGTGCGTGTGTCTGACCTGTGTCTGTGTATGAGGCGGATACTCTCGGGGCTCATGTGGCTGTGGGAGGAGAGGATGCCTCTGGGAGAGTTGACCCCTTGGCAGCCCGCGGGGCCGAATCGATCCACGCCGGGCACGCCCTGCAGGGACCCAACCATATACTGCTCTGAATATCCACACTGCTCTCACACGCGTTAAAACAAGTTTACATCCATGTCTGTCTAACATGTCATCATTAGCATATGGATTCTTGAGTTATGGTCATAAATGTGTGAGGAAATTGGCTCAAGATCGCTTCTGAGATATGGCGTTTAGCCGTCTCAGAGGCATAATAAGAATATATGGATCTGAGCCCCATGCTGCACTACTCACATGATGTAACCCGGTCCTCATCATGTGGAACTGGTCTACAAGCTTTTTGTGCAGGGGACGCATCTCCGGATGCACCAGCTTCTCGTGAACAGCCAGCCCCACTCCGAGAATGTGCACCTACAGACAAGAACGATAAAAAACAATCACTGAGGAGGATGTTCACACGAATTATCACGTGAACCGCGTGCGATTCGATTCAAAACTGAGTCGGACCTGTTCCTGCATCAGATCCTTCAGATGTGTGATCCTCTCCGTGTCTTCCGGGTGACTGCTGATGTAGTCCTTATCAAAGAAGGCCTGTTGGAGCAGAGGAGGAGCCCAGAGATGAGGATTTAAACAAAGTCAACACATCCACCCATTCAATTCTTCGTTCCAGCTTCACTACCTCCTGATATCTGGCGATGCCTCCGTTCACAGCGGCGTCGATGACCCCATTCAGGCACATGCTGAGCGGGTTGATGTTGCCGTGATGCTGTCTGTGTTGGTACTGGCTGATCAGAGTCCGCAGCTCCTGGGTTTTATTCTCCACCACATAAATGGCGTTCTCCAGAGGGCTCACCTCCATCTGGAAATGAACACACACGCACGATAGAAGGAAGCATGTGTGTGTGTGTGTATAACAATCTTAAAACTAGCTTGTGACGTAAAAAAAAAAAAAAAGGTGACGTTTGAGCTCCTCACCACTTCTCTCCTTTCCACCTCGGCCCAGCGGGAGATCCCGGGGAGAGGACGGGAGAGGATCAGGGTCGTCCTCTCGATCCACAGGCTCTGTTGAAACATGCAGAGGACAGAGGTTAATGCGGTTTGGGCTGTGAACCACATCTGGCAACATCACACGCAGGTCTGCTGGAGAACTGACCGTGCGTGACAGATAAATAACAAGAATGGGAAAGACGGTGTTTATAGTGTAGCGTGTACATGTAGGTCAGTTCAGTGAGGAGTAAAAATCCTGCTGTGGTTTGATTCCAAATTTAGGTCACTGTGTCAAGTACAGTATCATGTCTGGTCCAAGTCTCTGAAGCACTGTGAGCTGTGAACCGGGACTAGATACCAGAAGAGTATCTGAACAACAGAAAGACGTACAACACAATAACGGCTGAAACGTTGACTCGATTCGGACAAAAAAAACGTCGTGATTATCTTTTAATCGTTCACTTCTGAAGGAAAAATGCAAAACATGAATCATTTCCTGCTACTTTTGATTAGTCAATTAATCTAACAGCTAATTTATTGCTTATTCAAAAGATCTTTTAATTCCTGAGTAATATAACATTAACTCGTGTGATTAATGTCTCAATATTGTATTCAATCATCTTCTCTTAAAAACAAACAAATGCAACAAGATAATAAACCCTGATAATACATCTGTCAGATACACATATACATTCATTTAATCACTGTATGTAAAACAGCCTCTCCTCCAGTCTCTCTCTCTCCCTCTGTGCATGTTGTCCTCCTCTCTCTCTCTCCCTCTATTGGTTTCTTTTCTTCTATCTGTGTGAATTGTGTGAATTGTCGTGTGTTTGTGTAATCTGTCCTCTTCCAGGTTACCATGATGGATAGACGGTCGTGTGGCTCAGGACCGATCTGTTCGGTGGCACTTGGAAGTTGTTTTTACGTCCTCGAGGATCGATTCTTCATATTTGTTTGAAATCTATCTTGAATTTTGTCATCCTGATTGTTGAGACTGTAATTGTACTATGTTGGTCTATTCTCTGCACACATGTTTTGGAAGAGTTAAAAGGCTTTTTGGGGTTTGAGTTTTTTGTCTTATCTGAGTCGAGGGTCCAAGGAAAGATGGTGTCATATGCTGCAAATATGTGATATTGGGCTGTGCAAATAAAATAGCCTTGACTTGCATGAGCTGCAAGGCTATTTTTGACTAGTGTTGCATCTGAACTGTGCTGCAGAGATGGACTGGGAGGGGCTGCTGGCTCACCGTACCCTGAACTCGTTCTCGCGGTCCTTGGGCCCCTTGTGGAACGGCCTGTCGTAGTGGAAGCGGCTGACGTTGTTGATGCGGTAGAAGCTCTTGATCCTCTCGGGCACGCGCTCCAGCTGAGGCACATCGGAGATGTCTGACACTGGAGTCACGGCGTAGATCTGCAAGTCTTAGAGGGCCAAGTGTCAAGGAAGTGACAGCCGGACGGACATGCATACTCACAGAGGAGGAAGAGCGCGGGGGGGGGGGGGGGGGGGGGGGGGATATTCACAGGAAAATGCTTACAGAGAGCGTTTTCTCTCGCTGCCTGAATGGAAATCAACCTCGACGTTTCATACAGTGTTCCTCTTTTTCTAACACATATATAAGCAATACACGAAACACAAAAATGAACTGTTAACAATATTAATAATCGTTTTATCAGACAATAATGCCAAATATTCACTAATTCTACCTTCTCAAAATGTACTTTCTA
Organism: Leptoclinus maculatus; assembly: GCA_032191485.1. Classification (NCBI taxonomy): domain Eukaryota; kingdom Metazoa; phylum Chordata; class Actinopteri; order Perciformes; family Stichaeidae; genus Leptoclinus; species Leptoclinus maculatus. Next base: position 16,728,620 of record JAVDOI010000012.1, read on the forward strand.
ATTAAAATAATTGTTGGTTTTATCCTTATGAAGCCGAGTAGGATACACTGAGCGTCACTCTGCAGGATGGTGTCGTCGGGTTGGTTGGGATGCTGCATGGCGATGGCTTGTGGAAATTCCCCCAGCATCCTTTGCTGGAAGTCCTCAAGTCGTTCGTAGTCGTAACCGCGACAGACAAACTCCTTGTTCTGCAAAAAAAAAAGGGGAAGAAGACAACAGCTGGATGTATTCAAGGCCGACAGTGACATGCTGATGAGAAACCGCTGCACATAACTCAGAGGCCACTATAGCTTTAGGAAACATACACACTGCCTACAGTAGGCTACGTACACACATACAGTATCTAATGTGTGCCTCTGTCAGCATTGTTGGCTTCTGACATCTCGGTGTCTCTGCAATGTCACATACATCCGGGTGTAAAAAAAGCCACGTTGGCTATTTTCGCCAAGGTGCGAATAGTATCGTTGGCTACGTACTTTACAGATAAAAGTTCTGTTATAATATGACCAGATTCATGACATCACTAGCTGAGATGGCTGGTAGAGCGACAACCAACTCAGCTCCTGATTTTCAACATCGACCGCCCATCCCTCCTTTCGCTCTCGAACGAGCTTCTGCAGCGGAGTAACTGTGTACGCATCGGCAGAATCACAACCGTGTCAGCACAGACGGAGAGGAGACTGGATTTACCCTGAGGAAGAAAGGAAACTTCCTGCCGTAGAAGCCCATTCGGAAGAACTCCGGCTCAATCCTCTGCTGCTCGATGATGTTGTCGTAATACGCTGCCTCCATTTTCTGTCACAGAATAATAAAACGTTGCAAAAGAGTCACGATGAATAATGGTCTAATCACACACATTACTGAAGCCTCTGCTTTCCCCCCGATGAGTGTGGGTGTGCACAGTTGATTGGGGACATTGTGTTTGACGAGGATGACGGTGACAGAGGGAGCTGGAGATCTCACTCTCCAGCATCACAGAGGATCATCGCTAGTTTATAATAACAGGAAGCACGCAGGACTTTACTTACCCGTATCCAGCTGAGGCTCTGATAATCATATAAAGTCTCGTACTGGAAAGCCAGCTCCCGGCAGAGAGAGATTCCATATTCCCAGCACTGCAAAGTCATAAATGAGATAAATGAAGCTTAAGTCATCCTGTATAACAAAGAGAAAGAATCATTCAAATGACAAATGTCTCAGGAAGAATCAGTGAGACATAGATCGTTATACTTTAAAGTCCAGCTTCTACATCATGTTGCCTCCATGAATTCCCCGAGGTCGCCAACCTGAACGGTGCTTTTTCAACGCATACAGATTTCTATTTGTCCTGGAAGAATCTTTACGTTGGTAACAGTAGCAGGGGATTCCACCGGTACTCATAGAGCAGCGAGATGACAAAGAGTTAATGATGGAGGCCAGAGTCCAGAGGGCACGGTCCTCTCCGAAGCTCAGAGACCAGTCCACTAATTTCATTTTGTTGAGGAAAACCAGCCGGGGAGGAACGATTCGGGGGAGCAAATCACATTTGAGCAGACATCTGACCCTCCCTGAGTATTAGTGCAGACAAAGGCTGCATGCTTGTGTCTCTGTTATATGATATGCAGACTTTGCTTTAGTGCAGAAAACTCTCTCCTGATACAAACATAAGCAATTAGATGATTTTGTTGTGATGAATCTAGTTTAGTTCGTACAAATACTAATAAGTTTCGATGTAAAATATAATTAAAACTTTGAGAAAGGTTTTCAGGATTCTCTCTCACTCTTAATGTTAATGAAGGCTAAATGTCCTTTAGTTTGGGAACAGCTGCACTGCAGATGAGAGCAAGCGGACACGTGAACATGGTAAAAAATAAGAAAGCTATGAAACTTCATGTGAATTGTGTGCAGCACACGCCGGCTTCCAAACAGGAAGTGAGCGATGAAGCCGTGAGAATTCACTCGCCTTGCCCTTGTTGAAGTAGTGGAGGATCTTACGACTCAGGTTCTCCTTTCGTTGCCACTCGCTCTGACAGGGGTAGTGAAGGAAGTCCCTCAGGGGCCGGTCCTCCCACTGCAGCAGCTCCCAGTACAGCAGCAGGGTGAACGCTGCCTCTGTTGTCGGAAGGGGGTACACAGGTCAAAGGTCAAAGGTCATCAGTATGAAAAGTGTATTATCTGCCATCTAGTAAAGCTCCAGATGTTGAACAGTTTGTGCGGTCTGGCCACGGTGATGAATATATGTTTGGGTCCAGTTTTTGTGAAACAGATGGCGAGTGACACAAAGCGCAGTCAGCTGCATAAAGCACAAGTTGCCCCAGAGCATGCTGGGTATGTTTTGGTGTATTGGTGTCCAGAGGTGCAAAGTGCACCTGCACAGTTTAAATCACATCGGCTGCTCTCTCTCTCCCCTGTTTTCAGCTCAGCTGCTTTGACACAAAGGAAAATCAAGATTCTGTGAAATTGTAAAACCCAGTAAATCCAGTTTGATCTGCATTCAACAGTTCCTAATTTGTCTTTTCTGTTTTCTGTTTCACATTAAGTCACATATAAGGTACTTACTTTGAATATGGGACACACCAGAGAGGTGAAAATTAATTATCGCCGGACTGATTAATCGGTTTGGCCGATTAATCGTTGCAGATATGACGTTCAACAAACTATCCTTATCCGTGGAGCTGGGCTCCGATGATGGCCGACCGGTCACCCATTTACGTGATGAGGTGCAATTCTGTTTGCGGGATCAACTCACGATTAACGTTTTTTAATATAGACTACATAAGAGACACTTTTTCATAAAGTAACACTCCACTTCAACACAATGTTCTTCCTGACGACAGGATTAGGAATGTGAGCTAAACCTTGGTGGTGCAGGGGAACAGCTGATTGTGCAGCAAGCAGACAAGATGTACACATGTTACATTTAACCTGTTTTCTGTTTATCTGTTATATATAAATAACGCAGCACTATCAGCTCTTTATCCACAATACAAGACAAGCAGGAAAATAAGTAGTTCAACTGTTCTCTTATTTAACAATTTTCTCTTTCAAATAATCCAACCACGTAAATATCCACAAACTTCAGGATCCTCCTCACTAATACGCACCGACATTAATGGTTTGTAAGATGCGCAACAGAAGTAACAGAAGTAATTGGGCGATTAATCCGCTATTGGCTTTGTCGCGCTCCAAACTATCGTTATTGTATCGACCTTTAAAAATCATTCAACCTCTGAAATAAATACACGAATACATACTGCGGAAACTGTTGTTTGTATGATATGATTCAATCAACCGTGAAGGGTATTTGACTTTATGTTGAGTGACAGTAAGTGAAATAAAAAACACAATATTAGTGACTACATTTAGATATTTGACTCTCTCGGCTGTAAAAACTTTCACTAATTTCTCACATTTTATAGATTAACCAAAAAGGTAATCAATAATGAATATAGTCATCAGCCTTAGAATAAACAGTAGAACAACATCTCATCCGCAGTATGAAGACAAAAGACGCCTCTCTCTATGTTGACTTCACATCTTTGACGATGAGAAGAGGGTGTTCTTTAGACGATGATTCACACAATAACCACATGTGCAATGACAGCCGACTCCGCACAACAATACAAATGTGTTTTCAATTATCTCGCCAGCTGCCTGTTTGTTTGTTTTACGTAAGCGATGAATAAGGTTGCATTTAATTACTCAGATTTGGCCACATTTACATGAACACAATAAAGCCACCACTGCCAATAATGTGAGTAAAGCACTGAAGCCATTTACACCAGTGCATTAACTGACTGACTTACCCTGATTTCCCGTTTACATGATTGAGTGTCGCATTACCAGACATGATTAAAATGTACCATAATCGCCCTCCGAATAACTTATTTTGCCCTTTTTCTAATATAAAATGTACCAACAGTGTAATGTCTTCATGTTAAACTACAAGCACACATGTGTCTGCATCTCTACCCGACATTTGAACTGACTCGAGTGCTTGACAGTGCTGTCTCTACACTCCAAGTCTATTTTCACATCTATTATCATCCTAATGTACGGCTGAACAGGGCGTCCGGTCTGCTGTGGTGGAGTTCCACCAGTTGTAATAAGATGCGGCCGCCAGACTCTCTCTTTTAATTTGTTGTACTTATTTTAAAAAGAGAACTGTTTGCTAAAAACACTACATTCACCGCCTCAAAGTTGTGTTCCTCTGCCAACCAGTCATGTTGCAGTTTACACCAACGTCTGGCCAAATCGTCATCACTTGAACACCAAATTCTAATCAGTTCATTCTTGAGTGCAAGTGGACATTTGTGCCAGATTTGAAGGAATTCCCTCCAGGCGTTCCTGGGATATCGGGAGAATAACAACACGATGCCTCTCTGGCTACAGCTGTCGCCGGGTGAAGAAAGCATGAAAAAAGATATCCAGGCCTTCCCCGCACACGCACACATGTTCAGTTACTCTGTCTCATTAAACCTCAACTCAGGGTGACGGTGGGTGGAGGTATGCTGGGAAGTATGGGAGGTCATCGGGCTCCATGTGCTAATAAGAATAATAAAGATGAATGATCGAGTTGTGCCTATAAGCTACACGAGCTAGCATAGCTAGCACGCTAAAAACAGCAATCCACAAAGTTATGAATTATACAGCTTCTCATCATTTATCTGTCGCTGTCCTCCCACTACAGCCGAGCAGCGTCCCTCTGTCTCTGCTGTTTGTGTTCTTCATATTTTGTCATGCATTTATAAAACCGAGGCTGTTAAAAATCAATGTTTTCCTGAATGAAAAGTAAATCCCTCAAACATGGCCTTGTGGTTTTCAATCAGACTCTGCATGAAGCAAAAGACGGTGTGAATAAGTTCCACCTCGTTCTCCTATAGAAATCAATGGGAAGTGGAACTCGGTCTGACGGCACCTTGAGAACACGTCTAATCGGCTGAACAGACGCTAAATCACCTGTGTGGGCGGACCATGTGTGTGCGCGTGGCCTTTAACCAAAAGAAATACAGCCACGGTGATGATCCGGGTCTACATATCCTGTTTTTCCTGCCACCTTAAACCTTTCTCTCCCGCATCTATTCTACTACAAACAATGAAAGGAAGAGGTATAAAAAATGCCACTTTAGGCAGAAAAAAGCCAGAAACGTTGCAGAGTCTCTGTTACCTGTGAAGTCCTCTGCTTGGAGATGCAGGTCACACAGCTTGTGGATGTAACGGATGTACATGTCCTCCTTGTTCACCTCAGATTTGTAGAAGTTCTGGGGTTGAATTAAAAAATATAATGGGTAACATCTTATGTTATGTGTGGAGTTGTTCATGAACGTGTTTCTGAAGCCATCGATGTCTCACCATGAGGTTGACGGAACCACCAATTTTCTTGTTCTCCATCTCGTCTCCTTTCATGCAGTCCCTAAAAATAAGAAATTACATTTCTTTTCTCGTTGCTCTTTCAACATAAAGTTCGCCTTGCATATAATTGTCTAAATGAATACAGTCATTGTTATTATAAATGTCATTTATATTTATTTTAGGCATGAAAAGGTTAAGAAGCATGTGCTCATTTGTAAATGATAAAAAACAATCTACAATTAAAAGTCAGTACTCTTTTTACCTATGGAGGACTTCACTGCATTTTCCACATCACTGTCCCGCAAATATTTCAGAATAAAAGCCTTGTGTTATAAAATGAAGAGATTATGTCCACAGAAAGACGCTGGAGGGCTTTTATTTTGAAACAAAAAACTTTTGGGTTAAAAATAAACATGAACCTTTTCTCACATCTGTGACATATTCTACAGATATAGACATCGAAACTCATTTTCACAGTCTGTTTCTGCTGTGAAGGAAAAAAATAGGCACGACCTCACATTTCTAGAAGCGATGCGGCCGACATGCAGCGTCGTGGTTAGTCTCACCTGTTAACATGGCCGCCAATAGTTAAAGCAAGAGGTTTCCACAACATACACATGCCGCTCAAGCAGGCAATGTGGCCCCCGGGGGGGGCGGTAAAAGTAAAAAAAATGTGCAACTAAATCTCATCATACCTGTAATCCAGCAATCGCTCGACAAGTCTTGTGACCGACGTGACGAACGAGATCCCCGTCTCCCTCCAGGTCTCCTGCTCTATCTTCTCCAGCAGGCTGCACAAGAGAAAAACACAGCAGGATGTTCTTACTAAAGGTGACAAGCGCAGGAGGTAAGTAGATATGAATCGCACGTCTCTTCGCCTCAGCCGTAAGAGCGTTACACCTCACCTTGGATAAGGACCAAAGAGCTGGGTCCTGTGGTGTGACAGCCAAACAACACAGAGAAGAATGTTAGAGGGAAACATTACGAGAGCAGCATCACTCCGCGTATCACTCTCCAGGCTCACGAAACACAGGTTTGATGCTTACAAAAGGCTGAAGAGCTCTCTGTGATTATCATCGCCTTTCCCATCCGACACCATGCTGTCCAGCTTATCCATCAGCTCTGCTTCCACCTACACACACACACACACACACACACACACACACACACACACAGTCAGCCAAAGGATGAGGGTATATTATGTGACAAAAAGCGTTTTTTTTCTACAGCGGCACACAATCCGTAGTTCATAACACAACAATATCACAGTGACCTGTTTGAAGTTGCCGTTTTTTCTCTGCTCCCAATCCATCATGTCGTGGAAAATTGGGATCATGATGTTCCGAACCTCGGTCTGAGGCACCAGGGTGACGCCGAGGAAGGGACCCATCATTCCCGGGATGAAGTGGGGCTTGTTGTCGCCTGGATTACACAGATTCACACAGAAAGGAGACGTTTTTTGATCTCGCTAATTTCATAAAACATCCAGTGATACGTGTCGTGTGTGTGTGTGTGTGTGTGTGTGTGTGTGTGTGTGTGTGTGTGTGGAGAGTTGGGTTGTCGGACGCACCTAATTTTTGCCACATGCTGAAGAGCTCGTACGCCATCGTCACCCTCATATCTCCGTGCCTAAAAAGAGTGGAGAGTGAAGTGTGGAAAGATAGTTAAATACTGGATAAAAAGGAGAGAATGCATTCGATGAATACATACGGCTGTTCCTTACTTGTCCAGGACTTTCTTTCTCTTAGCCGGCCCGAGCGCCTCCAGCTGCAGACTGGGCTGGTTGATGTACAGAACAGTGAGGCTGAAAAACGAGTTCCACACCTGAAACACACCACGGACCAAAACAACAGGGAATAAATGCCACGTTGAACCACTAACACTAGTTCAACAAACTGAATTATGGAAAAGCTTCACCCAGTTTGTGGCTTCGTAGTGTGCTGGGTTTCCTAAATGTTCACACACACACACACACACACACACACACACACACACACACACCTTGAAATCAAAATCGGCCTCTGAGAAGTTCTTGTGCAGCGCCGGAGACAGGAACTGTGTTGTCACTACGATGATACTGCAGAAAGCAAACATTACACCGTCAGAGGTAGCAGCCCAAAATAGATGACAAAAAAATAAAGCTTTCAACAGAAGTGTCACTTTAGGAGCAGGATAATCTGAAAAGTCTGATCTAACGGTTGGCTGTGTTCCCTTACCATCGCTGGGACAAAAAGAAGACTGCATGACAGAAGTGGAAAAAGCAGACTCACTGACTAGTTAGAAGCCTCATGACGCTCCAGTCTCGGGGGAAGATAGTCAGTTTCATCAGATTGCGGAACACGCAGAAGATCTTCAACAGGAACTCCTGCAAAGGAATATAATGAGAACGCGTATGCAGTCAAGGTATGCAGTAAAGAGGGCCGCAGCACAATGCTGTGATCAGGTGACTCAGACGGTTTCACACCTTCAGCTCCTCTTTGCTATGGAAGTTGTTGAGTAGATGGTGGAAGTGGAGCTCCGTCATCTGCCGAAGCAGCGAGAGAAGACAGGAGACATACTCCCCCTGCACCAAGGAGAATGACAGGTAGGGGCACGCATATTTAAAAAGGTTAATCAACTCAAATTCCAGACTGTTTTTAGGTGCATTGAGTGGAAGCTCACCGTTATCTCGGCGGTGCACTGGGGACAGCGTTGCCCTCTGGCCGTCTCCACAGAGTGAGACTTGCTCATGATGGACAGCAGAGTCTGCAGCAGCACATCCAGGAGGCTCTCCACCATCATCTCCACTTCCTCCTGAACAGAAGACTCCTGAGGAAACGCAGAGATGCAGACATGCTCATTAATAGTTTAGTGTTTCAGCTGCATTATCATAATCCTATATATATATATATATTGCATTTTGTGATCAGATGTGATTTTAAGTCACGGTGACATGTCCTGTACCATGGAGCTAGTCTTAATTATGGAAAAGATGCTGGTAAGGATCCCAGAACAGATGAGCAGCTCCCTCTGCTGGCGCAGGTGCAGGTGGATGTGATGCAGAACCACCGGCAGCAGAATACTACGAGACTCTGAGGGAGGAGAGCAAAGGAAAGAAAAGGAGAAACAGTGAGGATGAAGAGGATGTATGCACATCAGGGCTTACATGTATGGTTGCTTTGGTATCGTCAAGGAGAGGAAAAACACTTTGCAACAATTGTCTCACCGGGGAAGAAGAAGAGGCGGCTCTCAACTGTGCGAGCAATGGACTGCAGTTTGACTACGTCCATGGACTGGCCGATGTCCACTGTGCTGGGCATGCTCCCCAGGGTGCCCCTGACATATTCGGCTACCTCCTGAACGGTGAACATCTGCAGCAGCTCATCAAAGATATCAGGGAAACTGTTCAACAGCGCTGCCTGGGGGGGGGGGGGGGGGAAACAAAGGACAAAGAGAGAGAATATGTAGTGTACATGAGGAATAACATGTTTCAAATAAGACACACTTACATTAAAACATCACAACAAATGTGCTGAGTGACTGATCCAAAACAAAATAGCCCAAAATGAAACCTATTTATCTTCTTAAGAGAGCAGCAAGATCTCAAAAGAGCTCCACCATTCGTCTCTTTCCACAGCCATAAATAATCTCAGTTTCTATCTAAAGCACTGGCTGCATATCAGCTACTGAGGAATACATCATCCTGGACGCGCAGCATCTGCTGCATAGAGGAACCAACACAGGGGGGCGCTGTGACTTACTGAGATGGACGAGAGCCCAGAGGCATAACCACAGAGAGGCATGCAGCTGATCACACCCCTAAACTGTCCCAGAGCAAGACAAGGATGGGGGGGGGGGGAGGAGGCGAGGGATTGAGGCGTCAGTCACAAAATGCACAGAATGAAACGTGAAGCAAGTGAAATAAAGAAAAGTGAAATAAGTTACGAACAGTAACAGACAAAGAATAATCATGTGAATCATGAATGCAAATCATGAGGATGGATAAGAGAGAAAATAAACACATTTATAACCAAAGATTCAAAATAAATAAGGCTGCAGAGCAGGTGACACACTGTCAGAGCGGTAGACGGGGTGAACTATCCGACCTGCGTGAACACCAGGTTCTCTGAGCTGCGGCTGTCCAGACTCAGGACGAAGCGGATCGACTGGAAGAGCTCCTGGATGCTCGCTCTGAACTGCTCCTCCTCCATGCCGCAGGTGGCTCTCGAGTACAGGATACGAGACTGGACGATGAACTTGAACAGGTACTCTAGAGCCTGAGGGGAAGAACAGAGACATCAAAAACAAACACTTTCATTTAATAAGAAAAGCACCATCAGGCCTGGGTCAATAGCATCCTGCTGGTCGGTCCTCCGCCTGCACAAATCTATTGGAACCTCTTGTTTAAAAAAAACTGTTGCAACCGTCACAAATTTGCATCGCTGCCGGTATGAATATATTTTCATGCTAAATATTCACAGCCGAGTACTTTGCATCGTCGTCTCATTTCTTCGTCTTGCCCCCGGTGTGTGAAGGGCCTGCAGAACACGTCGATATCTGTAGAGATTTTACATAACTTCCTTTCTCTCAGCAGGCAAGTATAGGGCCTTATAAGGCATCACGTAAATCCCTGTAAGTCCTTCTGTTACCCTCTCCTCCTAATTAATCCCAGTAGTGGGAGCCAGGACGGACCAAGAGGAAGTGCGTGTGATACTTTACCCTCATGGCCTCCTGGATGTGGTCCTGTCGGACGACCTCAGCCGAGCGGTCCATGTACCACTTCAGACATCGAATCAGTTCTCTGCAGACAGATGGTTTGAAATTACGAGGGTCAATTCAATGTCAAGTGTGACTTCGCAGGTATCTAAATACAGATGTTTGCGTTTTGCGTTCGTTCTCGTACTTGTAAGCCAAAGCTCCAGCAAAGTGGTTTTGGATGTAGGCGTCCATGACAGGTCTGAAGTGGTAGAAACGGCTGTCCCTGAGCAGGTTAATGATGAACACCTAAGCACACACACACACACACATACACATAGATGTTACTCTCATTACCGCTACTAATACATCACATAGTATCGTTGTTTAATTTTCCTACCAGCGACTGGAAAACCAGCGGCCCATATTTATCGGTGTTGTCGTCTAAAAGAGAGAAGAGCGTATCCAGGACATCTCGCAGGAACTGTGAGGAGAGAAAGGAACAGCACCCAACGCGAGCATCGCATGAAAGGCCCGACTAAAATAGAAACAAAGGGTAGCCCCTTCATCCACCAAGCATGGCAATACAACCTATTTTTAATTCTGAGATGAAAAAAACACTATCAAGTGTGTTTCACACAGTGAAGTACTTCAAAGAGTCAACAACATGCATTGTGAACAGAAAAGCATGTGAACAATTTAAAGCTGTAAAATGATCTAATCGGGTTAATCAATAGATAAGAATAACATTATAAGTACACCAAGTTTATACTTGTATTACTCAGCTTTTCCTGGTGTTGTTCTAAATGTGCGGTGCTATCGAGTTCACCCTACAGCCACACAGAAGGTAAACACACTCGTACGTCGTTCACATCGATAAGATAAATAACGCCATGACAGCGACCTTGACAATCTCCTCTCCGCTGATCTGACGCAATCGACCGAGGATGTCCAACACCCGGTCTGGATGGGCCTTCCAATTCAGGAGAGCCAGAAGGTCCACTGAGAACAGAGTGACATCACACGGAGTTGAAGGAAATAGTACGGGGAAGATGGGGCTGGGCGATGGTTCAAAAATGATGACATACCAGAGAACATGCTTTATATCGTTATCCACATATATCAAGATAGTAGATCTTGCTCATATCGCCCAGCCCTAAGTGGAAAATATACAACAAGAAGAGCATGTTAAGGTGCTCCGTTACCGTTTTGTGTGAGTTTGGTGGAGCAGAGTATCGTGGAGACCCAGAAGGTTTCTTTGGGGCTTCTCTGGAAGGGCAGGTTGGCCGGCAGGTTGGGGCAGCTGTTGAAGTCCTCTTTGCAGCAGGGCAGACTCAGGTACAGGCCCTGGTTACTGAAGGTGGCATTTTCATCACACTGGAGGAGAGAGGAGATTTACTGAGACATGCACTGAGATGTTTGATTGGCGGCAGCAGAATGACCGACCAGTGAAAGACGTTTGGCGTACCGTTTTAGCATCTCAGCACAATATACTTTTGAGGTACTTTCTGGCTAATGTTGCCTGCTAATGTGCTGCGAGGGTGATGAGGGTGATGAAGGGTAGAGTTTGGGTTCACAGGAGGTTCAGAAGATTGATATATCAATGCTAGTTAAATATCAAGCTTGAAATACAGTACATTGTCATTTCAAGTGCAAAGTGAAAGACCTCGCTTCCAAATGCAGACTGAAAATCCTCAGAGACGTATTATTTACATCCTCCAAGCTCCATGATGGATGATATCATATTTCATGAGACAGAGATTTGGTCCTCTGGAATTTGTAGGGCTCTAAAAACTCTGAAAAACTCAGATAATTGCCTCTGGACCAAACACTTTTCATTGTATCGGTGGACCTGTCCCTCAGCTCTCACAGTGTAGCTTCTGCACATGTGTCGGTGAAGGAGAGCACACAAGAGGGACAGTGCATTAAATTACATGAAATACATTAAAGTCACAGAGACAGCCGGGCAACTTCAATGCACTCGACTTGATTTTTTTAAAAAGACACAAAGGGTCAAAGGTAAAGAGACAGCATGCATCTAACTGTGTGCGTTAACCGGCACATACCTTGTACACATAGAGCTCGTGGCTCTCATCTGACAGCGTGGTCCCATCTTCTCTCATCAGAGGAGTGAACGCAAAACCAAACAGTTTTTTCTCTCCTTTGTCTTTAGCTGAGAGGAAGGAATATCATGCATCATCAGAGTGTATAACTGCACAGCACACACCACTACTTGTATAACGCAGGACGGGCTGAGGGACGGGCCCGCATTGGTGACTCACTGGAGCAGTGTCTGAACTCGAAGCGTAGGTGGGACCCTCTGAAACGATCTATGGGAATGGGCAGCTTGACCATCTCACTCCAGCGAGGGCTGTTGTTGTGGTAGAGGACAAATGAGCGATACTCGCTGTTGCTGGGCTCTCCGCTGCCCAAACTGATGCAGTCCTGAGAGGAAAGAAAGAAGGAGCGCAGTGTGATTGTTTTTAGTGACAAACATTCAAATGACTGCGTGGGTGAATGGGGGAGGTTACACTGATCATGACTCATGCATGGCACACAAGAACTTTGTGTCATACTTTGAGTGTGTCCCCGTCGGCATAAAGCACATAGAGCGTGACTTCGATGTTCTTCTGGACGCTCTTGCCGCCCCTCTCAAACTCCCCCCGCTCCAGGGTCAGATAGAGGTCATTGCGTATGTCACCTAAAACAAATTACACAGGAGGAACTTCAGTTAAAGGGAAACTCCACCAACATGTCAAAGTCTACAGGTGGGTGCTACTGCACATTGTTTAGAGCCCTTTGTGGTTCCCTCTGGAGTTGCCTTAAGTGTCACTTGAGGCAACTCCACTTGAGGCAACTTCAGTTGGGAAGTTGAAGTTTGAATCTGGAGCCTGGATGTGTGAGAGGAACTCCAAAATGTACCATCCTCCAGGTTTAGCTGCTGCGTTGCTGCCTTAATGCTTCATGTTCCCTCCCGCTCGGTCCAGAGACGTCTGATGACATCACATAAATATGTTTTTATTCTAGATTTTGGGAATTTTTTACAGTTAAAAAGCAAAACAAAGAGTAAATATTGACTCTTTGTTCACAGTTTGAGGTGTCAACAGTTTTCTGGTAGTTCAATAAATAGTCTATATGAAATAACCGCATTGGTAGACGTCACGCACAGAGTCATTGCCCTCTTGAGGCTCAAGCTGGAGACAACAACAGGGCAAAGACATCTCCCAGGCTCCCAGACTATGAGAACAAACATGTCCCCCTGCCTCGGCGACGTTAATAAGTTATAATGTACATCTCAGCCTCCGCTTCAGAGATGAACTGCGAGTGGTCAACATAAATTAAGAGCGAGATGTGCACCGCACGTCATCGTTCTCGGCGATGAGAAACGACCCCGCTGAGTCGTAATGCACTGTAGCTCATGACTGCCTCAGCACCTTTTGTGAGGTCAGCGTTTAATGCAATAAATATCAGTGGCAACAGTGGAGGAAGATATTGCAGTTATTTATAAAATCAGATTATAGTTATTTATATCCAAGTCATTTCCTTGGGGACGGATGAGTCACAGGAGGTGATATTGGGAGGTATTTCAGGCTAACTGGAGAGAAGAGGAGAGGAGAGGAGAGGAGAGGAGAGAGAGGAGAGAGATGAGAGAGAGGAGAGGAGAGGAGAGGAGAGGAGAGGAGAGAGATGAGAGAGAGGAGAGGAGAGGAGAGGAGAGGAGAGAAGAGAAGAGAAGAGGAGAGAAGAGGAGAGGAAAGAAGAGGAGAGAAGAGAGAAGAGGAGAGGAGAGGAGAGGAGAGGAAAGAAGAGGAGAGGAGAGGAGAGGAGAGGAGAGGAGAGGAGAGGAGAGGAGAGGAGAGGAGAGGAGAGGAGAGAAGAGAAGAGGAGAGGAAAGAAGAGAGGAAAGAAGAGGAGAGGAAAGAAGAGGAGATGAAAGAAGAGGAGAGGAGAGGAGAGGAGAGAAGAGAAGAGAAGAGAAGAGGAGAGGAAAGAGGAGAGGAAAGAAGAGAGGAAAGAAGAGGAGAGGAAAGAAGAGGAGAGGAAAGAAGAGGAGAGGAGAGGAAAGAGGAGAGAAGAGGAGAGGAAAGAAGAGGAGAGGATCATACATTCTCAAAGCAGATCAATGTTATCTGATGAAATCTACCGAAATAAACACACACCTCTTCCGTTCTCTCTCCCTTCCTTTGAGTTATCTTTGAAGACCTCTGCTCTTCATAAGTTGCTCAGCACCTGACCTAAATCCTGATCTCACGCAAATAGGGAGTGACAAATCTGAGAGCCTCCTAAATACCAGCGATGGAAGAAGAACTAGCAACAAGACAATAGAATGCTCCCTTAAAGACATCCTGCACTGAACATCTTAATACGCATTAAGGACTACGTCCACATGCTCATCTTCCACCATTATTCAGAATATGACAATATTTAGAATCTGATATGGCTCATGTAAACATCATGAGATGTGAGATATGTCGATGTTATTCAGGTTTTAGGAGCATTCTTTTTTGTATACAGCACGTTCAGAACACGAGTCTCAGTAAAGTTATTTATGGCACTTTGCGAGTTTAAACATTGTGAAGGACTTGGATATCGACAGTATTTTGGATATGCACACATATTGCAAACGTCGACCTTTTCAAGAAGGTGGTTGAAGGAATGAAAGAGGGAGGAAAACATATTATTATAAACGTATGAACATATTCTGACGCAAAGGAGGAAAATGCCACAGGCAGCTCCTGCTGTTTCACTTTTCTATATTTGAACGTGATAGACGACGTGTTTGGGCATCGATTCCTGTCAAACAGGTGAGAACGGCGTCGAGGTGGGATTCACCGGTGATGAGGACGAGTCATGGGGTCGTTTTACGTTAATAAGTGTACTCGAGGCTGCATTTAAACGGGAATATTCATTTTCATAAGCCATGTAGCCTCATGAAGTCGTTTAAATGACACCATCTGAGAAGTTTAGAGGGCGGAGCTTTAACAACTCATCGACATGTAACAAGAGGCCAATAGTATTCTACTAATGTAGTAAAACTATTGTATTCCGTCAGCTTAGTGAATGTTTTCAATTTCACAGTATAGAAGTATAATGTAGCATCAAATGGAAATACTCCAAGTACAAGTACCTCGATGTTGTGCTTAAGTGCTTCTATACAATCTTTAGCCCTATTCTGGCTTTTCCTACATCCTTCTTCCCTGTCCTCCTTCATCTGCATCCTCTCTGCCCTCATCTGTGAGCGTCTCCTCGTTTCCTATCCTCCAAGCCCATCTGGCCTCCGGTCTCCACCTCCTCACCTCCTTGAACCTCCTTGTCCCCCCTTTACCGCCCACTGCTCCTCGCTCCTTACCTGGCAGGATGACATCTGGGAAACCCAGTTTGCGCGTGAGAGCCAGGGCCCTGTTGAACACAGCCTGGTTCTCCCGTCTGATCTGCTCCAGCTCACCCCGCAGCAGCTGCAGGGAGATGATGAGGCCTGGGGCAGGAGAGGGGGGGGGGGGGGGTTGTGGGAGGAAAGAGGAATGGAAGTAAAGACAGTGAAGGGACGAAGAAGAAGTGAGATGGGAGGGACAGAGGGGGTATTAAAAAGGACATTAGTCAGAATGTGGGGGAGGAGAAGACACAAGAGTGAGACGTGATCAGAGCCACGGAGAAAGGAGGGAGTGAGGGAGGGAGGGAGGGAAGGAGGGAGGGAGGAGAAATGGTGTCGTGGAATTACGCAAAGAAGCAAGAAGAAATAAGGCTACCACACAAATCTAGTGACTCTCGTTTGTTTGTGAGGAATGAGTCACGTAGCAAACTGTGAGATGCTCATAATAATAAAAAGAGAAGTAAAAGTGAATTAGCAGAGTTCACGTCGACAGTGAAGCCATTTTGAAAAACTCCACACGGCAAGATCGTTTCATACCGAAGACACAGAGTGACCTGCATCACCTTTTTTATAGCAGCTAATCCAACAGCTGATGTGTTGTCTCCTTCAGGTGATTATTATCACAAAGACTGCTATAGGGGAGGGGGCGATATACTGGGAAGTAGTTTATATGCTACCTGGAATTGTAAAAACATTTATAGATATATTAATCAGAGGGGAACGTCAGTTTTTGTCTGATCCAATGAATTAAAGACATTTGGTGATTTTAATTATTCGCTTTCAGAGCAGCAACGATTACTTATTGGTTAATTGGTTAGGGCCCTGTCACACTATTGCGTATCGTACTAGCGTATGCGAGCGTATGAAAAATATCACTCATACGCCGGTATACGGTGACAGACGCTAGGGATACGTTAGGCATAGGTTGTATACGTTTCAAGCACGGTCGCATACGGTGGCATACGGTGGCATACGCTGGCATACGGCGAGGCAGAAAAGTTTTTTTAAGCATGCTTAAAAATGTTGTGCGTGTGCGGACGTATGGTTTATACGCTAAGCATACGATCGGCATACGCTGAATACGCGAGAGTTACGTCAGAGGTACGTTACTCATAGGTGGAGTACGCTGGTCATACGCTGACATACGCTGGCATGAAGGTGTACCGTACAGCTAGCGTATTGATAGCGCATGAGTCACGTACTTCTAACGTATGTCTGACGAATGAGTAACGTATTTAACTTACAACTAGCGTTTGATTGACATATGGCCAGCGTACTGCCAGCGTTTTGAGAAAGTGTATATATATATACTCCCATTTCGAGCTCTTCTTCAGTTCTTCGTGGACCTACAACGAGAGAGGATGGAGGTAGCTCTTCTCCAACACGCATGCACAGTTCGTACGCTGGTCATACGCTGGCGATACGCTACTCATAGGTTCAATACGGTAAGTATACGAAACTTTCGGTATTTTCAAGGTGTTTTTGTGCGTATGAAAGTTTTTCGGGAAATTTGCATACGTAACTCATACGTTTTTCTCATACGCAATAGTGTGACAGGGCCTTTAGTCGATCAACAGAAAAATAATAAGCAAACAATTTTGATAATCAATTCATCATCATTTGACAATTCTTAAACAAAACTTGTGAAGGCTTCTCAAATGTGAATATTTGGCTGGTTTTCAAACAATATAACATTTGAAGACGTCACTTCATACTTTTTATAAACCAAACTATTAATTGAGAAAATACTCTGCAGCCTTTTTTTCACTTTCTTGCCGAGCGTTAGAATATTGACGCCACTCTCTAATGTGTCCTTTCAACACGGAGCTACAGCCAGAAGTCCATTAGCTTACCTAAGGACAATTTCTGTTTCTCGGCCGCGAGCAGTGAGCCGTGAAATAGTCCCCTCACATAATCCCCCGTAAAACCACAAAGTGTTCACGTTTTTTGGTTGGAATAAAACAGGAAAGAGGAACCATAGTTTAATGAATGGGTTTTAGAGGTGCTGGTAGGTGTAGGGTAGAGCTAAGCTAGCTGTTGCTAATCTTTGTGCTAAGCTAACCTGCAGTTTTCTCTAGATTGGTGGTATACGGATCTTATCACCTAACTCTCGGCAAGAAAGCAAAAATGCCAAAATGTCGAAGTATTCCTTTAAATATCTGGAAAAAGCAAAGTCCTTCATCGCATAACATGAGTGCATGTCCTTCTCTTGAGCCAATATACTGTTTATCTATCAGCAGTCACATGACCCAAGACACTGGGTCATTTGGATACAAAAAACATCAGCAACAAACGTTGACTTTGACTTTTTTTCCTCTTTAAATTCAAACCAATAGAAAAAGGTTCAAATGTAATCCTGAGACCAGACCGGTAGCCGGTCTGTGGAGACAAACATATTCACCATAGTTGGTGCTGGGAGCTGAGTACTTGGTGTTGGACTTGCGGATGATGTTCTCCTGTATCTGGTGCCACTCGTTCTCGTTGTTACACCTGGAGAGAAAAGACAGATGGGGCGGGGCTGTTAACAACGCACCCATTAGTGCGCCCAGATGGAGGGATCGGAATTGAGTGCACGGGGACTACATGAACAGCATGTGTCCCAGAGCCGATTTCCTCCTGGAGAAAAGGTAGCAGCAGGGGGAGGCGCTATCAAGCAGCACATTAGCCCAAATGCACAGCTCACTAAGCAAACCTGACAGCCAGCTCTCTACCAGCCTTTTTCATTACTGTGGGCCCCGAAGGCCCCTGGGATGGCATGGGGAAATGCACAGACTGGAGCGTTATAGGAGCCGACAGTTTGGAGGCACTGAATCACGGCTTGCTTTTTTTTTTTAAAGGGAAGAGCTCTTCGCCTCAGCAGAGGAATCCAATAAAAACGACAGCTTTCTATTCTGGAAATCTTTATTTCACACCGAGCTGTAAAGTTATCCTGAAAACACGAGAGAAAATGGTCACACACACACACACGCACACACATAACAGGATGGCCAAGTGTGTGAGTGACCTCCGACCCGGAGAGGACGCTGAGGAGGACTGCACAGACTCAAGGAGACGTTCTAGCTGTTGACTGACAAGAGAATATGCTGAGCTCGGTGTTTCTTTGTTTTCTCTTCTTCGTCCTCTAACTTTTGCTCCATTATCTAAGTGTCATATCTCTCTCTCTCTCTGTCTCTGTCTCTCTCTCTCTCTCTCTCTCTCTGTCTCTCTCTCTCTCTCTCTCTCTCTCTCTCTCTCTCTCTCTCTCTCTCTCTCTCTCTCTCTCTCTCTCTCTCTCTCTCTCTCTCTCTCTCTCTCTCTCTCTCTCTCTCTCTCTCTCTCTCTCTCTCTCTCTCCCTTCTCCTCCTCTGTGTCTCCCTCCTTCACTGGGTTGGCCGGCGTACAGGAGTGTCTCTCTGTGGCGCGGCCTAACAGAAGCAGCCAAATTCACAACACGCCAAGTGCCCTATCTCAGGGCCGGGGTGAGCCGGCTATTGATTTTCCAGAGGACACTTCATTATCATTCTGGTCAAAAACACACCAAGCATCAACGCCGAAGCGCTAGGTTGTCATGCACGACATTTGCAAGAACATTCCCGCCCTCGCCGCTTAAGATTCTTTAACTCTACTTCCAGAAGTGCAGACGCCATGCAGCGCTAAAAAAAAAAGCAATTACACTGACAGCTGTAGACGGGAACATTTTGATGACGATCTTGCCAGAGGAATTCTCTTTTTTCTGCAGCTGTATTTATAATCGAGGGCTTCGCATGTGTGTACTCACGTGTAAACTTTGAGCACGAAGTCCTTCTCCTCTTTGAGGTCCGTGATGGTGTGGAAAACGTCACTCATGGCGAGAACGGCGCAGCCATAAGGTCGTCTGTACTGCACCTGAGGCGGGCCTTTCTTTGAGTCGTTCAGCAGCATGCGACCTGGAAACAGACAAAAGAAAGGAGAGGGAGACGCACTGAGAGGAAGCACTGATAAATAAAAACTCTGTTATTAAACACTGTACTTGATTTACCAGTTCTTATGACATGTGCAACAATGTACAGGTCTCTCTTCAAGTCTTTGCTGCTCAGGTCCTGAAGAGAAATGGTATAAAGAATGGCTTGAAATACAATTTATTATTCAATTTAATGTGGCTTTATTGACATGAAAGTAATAAATAATCATATTAATATGAATATTAACACAACATTACTAGTGTTATATAACAGTATATATATTGAGTATTACATTTGCCTTGAACTGAATGCCATGCCTCCTTCTATATTTCTAATTTAAGTCGTTAAACTCTCTAAAATCCGGGATTACAGAGTTGAATTTGTCGAAATGAATGTTCCTTGTTTCATTGCATGTTCTACATTGGAGGAGGAGGTGCGTCTCTGTCTGTCTATTCATGTCTACAAGGGGGGGGGGGGGGGGGGGGGAATATGTTACCGTGAAGAGAGCACACAGACGATCAACCTTCTCTGGATTCTTTGGTCCTCCGTTTTTGTTCAGTTTCACCATGAACTTCTCGCTGCAAAAAAAGAACCGAGTTCACAGTTTCAGAGTGTCCGTCAACCACAGAAGGCCGGTCAGACACAGTGTGTGGACACACTGTGTGCGCTTGCTCTTTGCATGCACTCACTTAGCATTGTGGGATTATTGTTACGGGTGAACTGAGATCCCCTCCTCCCCCCTTGTACCTGATCTGTTTGGCCTCGCGAGTGTCGTACAGAGAGAAGAAGACGTCTGCATCCTCGCTGATGCTGTTGTACGTGAAGCTCTTCAGATTGATGAAGAGGTGGTGCGACACGGGGACACGGCAACCGTCACCGTGCCGCTGTCTCGTGCTGTCGGCCTGGGAAACGGAGAGGAAAGTGACTAGACGGGTCGGTACCGCGAGCCGGGCCAAGTACCTGCCACTCTGTGTACGGATAAGCTTATTTAACAGATCAACGGGGGGGTACTGTAAGAGCTGAATAATTCATCCATAAATGCTCTGCAGAGTATTTCTTCCTGTCACGTGTACGTGCTATTTACAGTAGACTGAGTAGACATGCACATTACAAGACGTGATGAATGAATGATGCTGCAGCTCTGGAGGGTCTGTATTTGTTGTTGGAGGAGGGCGCCTTCATTCTGTATTCATATCATGTAGGACAACTTTAACTAAGCTTTCAGTGATTATGTGCATCTCAATCTTGCAGGGTCCCTTTACGGATCGCAAAATGCGGCACTACTGACATTTTATTTCATCGCAAATGACTTCATTTATCCTGATTTTAGTGCTGTATGAATGAGCTTTACTGTTTGACTAGTGTTAGGTATGTTGTTTTAAATGACAGAGATGACAGTTCTAAAACTAATGAAATACTTGTTTATCGTGTACTACTACTTAGAGTACTTGTTCTGGGTGAGTTAAAGGCTAACGCACGTATAGGGAAAGAGGACGGACCGCCTGGTCTATGTGTATTATTTCATCCTCCGTTGTTTGTTGCTGTCTTTCAGCACTTGTAGCCTACATGTAGGATGTGTGTGTGGTAGTTGGACGGCAGGGTAAAAAGTGACAGTGGCAAGCGCAGCGTTTTACCCAAAGTTGAACAGTTTTTAACCCTCTGCGACCAAGAAACCTTTAAACTGGTGTTTCCGCACAAATGACATTCAGAAGACACAATTATCTAAAGAGCCCTACGGCACCATTAGTGAAACATTTCGGGGCTCATGTGGTCCCACGGGGAGTCGACCTTTACACTCAGGCAGCGTAGGTGTGAGCTTCTTACGGCGCGCGGCAGTGACACCTTGTAATTTTAATTATCTATCAAAAGGCTTTTAACCCTACAAGCTAATGTGCACTTTCAGTTCCCTTGTCTCAAAGCCAATGGGTTCTTCTAATGTGTTCTCGGTTAGATGCCTGAAATAAGGTCCGTGTTTAACACGAGCTGGAGAGATTTTAACGTTTTGTTCTAAGACATAAAATATGTCAGCAAATACCCCTCTGGTGAGTCTTAGAAAAGGCTAAATGAGAATGTAAATCACCAGGTCTAAAGGTGATGACTTCCCTGACTTCATTAGCTCCACAGTGAACAGGGAGAAACACAGAATGAGAGATGAGGAGACTGGCACAGTATGAAAGGTTCGGATGATTTTGTAAAGACGATACCTGGTTTGTGCTTTGCTGACCACAGTGTCTGCTGGATACATGCTAAAAGAGAGCGAAGTACAAAGCAAAGATGTCGGATCAGTCGGTCCATTCTATACTCTTCCCACACAGCATTGAACTCGTATACCTCGCAGCAGCTTCAGACACACACCACCTGAGCGACGCCTCTGTCGATGCCTCTGACAACACTTTCACCTACGTGTGCTGCCGAGCGGCTACACTGCTGCAGCGCTGAAAGGGAGCCTACGTGAGGCAAGAACGTGAGTGTGTGGGAGAGGAGAGGACAAAGCCAGTATCGCCCACACACACACACCTCTCTCTGCTCAGCAGCCTAACAAGAACTCCTCTACTCCTCTAACCTGAAGAGGAGCCAAGGCCCTCGCGCCCTGCCAGAAAAACAAGCTCACTTTCACGGACAGAGTCAGGAGGCTTTTTTGTCACGAAAGAGCCACGCTGCTGTTTCTGGACGGAGCATTCAGTGCAAACACTTGTTTTTGATCAGCATATGGAGCTTCGGACTTATGAGCAGAAAGGATCTCCCTCCCAGATAACAGTCTGCAGCAGTATTACATTAGATTTCATAACATCTGTGCTGTAATCGCATATTTCTAAAATTAGATCTGCTTCAGTTATTCTCCTCTCTCCCTGTGTGTGTGTGTGTGTGTGTGTGTGTGTGTGTGTGTGTGTGTGTGTGTGTGTGTGTGTGTGTGTGTGTGTGTGTGTGTGTGTGTGTGTGTGTGTGTGTGTGTGTGTGTGTGTGTGTGTGTGTGTGTGTGTGTGTGTGTGTGTGTGTGTGTGTGTGTATACATTTGAAAGTCCCATGTCAATGAAGCCAAAATACATTTGAGGCGGTATGTATTTATGGATATACGTCTCTGGTCTGGTTTGGTGGATTACAGCAACCAAGACTAAAATATGTAAAAAAATAAATAAAATGTAACTATAAAAAATAGATTTGTATGCATTTTCCCAAAGCCTGATCCAGGACTGTAACTGTGCATCACGTCTGCGAGCTGGAGATCACGCTAGTGAGAGTCACGTGCATGCAAGAAGAAGGACACGCTCAATATGGCGGTAAGATAAGCATAAAGAACAGGTCACCATGAGGCAGCTCCAGCAGCTGAATCGCTCTCTTGTGAGTCACCTTCTTATGGATGATTTGATAATCGGTACATTCACACATCCCTACACATACAACAACACATTCTTATATGTAAAAACAGGCCATGCAATAATAAAAAAAGCATCATTTGAGTCATTGCAATAGATATATGTAGTTCATATATGCATGCAGCAGGATTTAATTCCATTTTTATCTGCCATAGAATGCACATTTACGTTATTAATTTATTGTATTCAATAATTCATGGGGTGAGTTTGTACAGCATGCATGGGTTGAAGAACATTCACGCCCAACGTACCAGTTTGTGCAGCTCTGATATGCTGATCTGATCTGGATCCACCATCTCAAACTCTTTTCTGGGAACAAGGTCTAAGCCAAGGTGCCTGGAGAGAGAAGGAAGGAAGGATTGGAGTAGTTTAGATGATAAGAACATGTCTTATTCAACACATCTCTTTATATGCATCCTTTTCTACAGTTACTGTACTTACAGGTCTAATAATAGTATTAATGTTACATGCTACAATATTGAATATGCTTTTACTTTACTACATGTATCTAACAGTTATAGTTACTAGATATCAAAGGAACAGTTTGACGTTTCGGGGGAAATGTATTGATTTCTGTGCTGTAAATAAGAAGCTGCAGCCGGCTAGCTTAGCTTAGCACAAACACTGGGAACAGGATGACAGCTAACCTGGCTCTGCCTGAAAGTGGCAGAATCTGCCTACCGACACCTCTGAAGCTCACAAATTCACACGTTAGATGTTGTTTGTTTAATTCGCAACAAGAACTGGAGTGTAAAAGTGTCTGTTTGCTGTTTTACTGGAGGTTTCATGTGCCAGACTCTCTCTCTTGGCTAAGCACTGTAACTTCCTGTCGTCTCCGCTGGTTGCCTGGAAACTGCTCGGGGCCATTAGGCGTAATAATAGACGCATTTCTGAGAGAATGTTGAACTTTTGTTTTAAGATTTCACATACAAATCACAGGATTTCTTATCAATAACTATCAAAACATCATGAATTGTTGTAGGCTTAGTAACAACCCAACGGTTGAATGTAGCTTATCCTCGAATAGCTGCAACATTAAAACACTAATATTAATATGTTAATGCATCATTTCAATAAGTAATGATCTCATGTATATATAATACTAAAAGGGGCCGTTCTGCATAATGAGCACATTTGTTATTATCATAATATATTGCTAATTGGTTAAAACCAATGCATCATGAAATGACTATTAATGTATTAATGTAACGCAGTTTTACAACTCGAAAAAAACTTGATTTGCAAAACAATTAGCTGTCAGACGAATGTAACGGGGTCCAGTACTGACATTAGAAGTAAAAATGGAAATACACAAGAAAAGTGTTTAAACTTAAAACCACTTAAACGTTCGTATAAACTCTGTTCTGCATCGGTTCGCTCCAGGACTTTCAGCAGAAATATTCAAACACACGACACAATTCATGGCAGAGCCATCACATCTAAAACATTTGGATCTGTAATTGGGATTCATGGGTTTGAAAAGTACTGAACCGCTCCACGTGAGTTTGTGTTACAGCGACCCATCAAATGAAATGGGGTTAAGTAAACGTCTCCTCACACCTCTGCTTCATGCTGCTGTATATGGTGGAGTACTATCAGTGCTGTTGTGATCTCTTGACCATGAAATTAGATCACCACAGCTCTCAGGTCAGTGTGCACTACAGAGCTTCAACACGCATGGTGGACGAAACACAGTGAATATACAGACTCTACTCCTGAGTTCTTTTTACATTAATACATGTAGTTCAAGTGAATTTCTGTGTACTTTTATGTGCAATGAATATTACAGTAAACTGACAGATGGCCCCTCCACATAAAAGCCCTTCCTCAGCCGAGCTGGATCTCCTCTTTATCTCTGTTATGGACGCCTGTCACAGCTCAGTCGGAGGGAGGGAACAGTTAGAATATGACTTTACACTTCCTCCAAGGGAGGATGTGCGTTGACTTTAAGCCGCTTGAGATTCACTCATCTGCTAAATTACCATAAAATGACATCATAGAGGATGCTGTTTCGCTACCCACTCATCCAGTGTTGTAGATCTCTCCGGTGCCAAAAGGAATATTGTATTCTTTGGGAGCACAACGCACTCAGTGCGAGGGGTAAACTCACTCATTGCCCCAGTCAAGCCGCACGGTGATGTGCCGCTTGATCTCCCGGGTCTGGTCCTGGGCGAGGTGACCCTGGATCAGCTGCCGACGCAGGTCGATGAGCTCGTTCATCACATGACGCAACTTATGGAACAGATCCACCTTGTGTTTCTATTGAAGCAGCCAAAAAAAGACTTTAGTTAGGACATGTGATCTCCTTCTTCTGCAGCATCTTTGTAACTTCAGAGCGTGCTTGATTTCATCTGTTGTGTTTAGTGTAAAGTGTAACTATTACTACAAAGCTGGACAGTGAGAAAACAAGAGTCTGTATGCAGGTGACGTATTTTACATTTAGTTGAAGCAGAATCACATTCTAACCACTTCTTCCGGCCTGTGCAGGATGAATATGTGTCGCTACAGAGATTTAAAAGCCCACTGGTTTTGTTAATGAAACCAAAAATAAAAAAAGAATTCCCCTCGCAAGCCCGCTTTGACCTCCTCACGGTAATGAATTTCATCACCATTTCTCATAAACCAAGGACGACACTTTTAATTCAGGCCTTTTCTGTTCTCCCTAATGGCATGACAAGTCCACATTACCGCCCAGGTTTGTTTACATAAATGCAAAAGATTAAGCGGCATCACAGTGCCGATGTAAATTTAATGAGGATAAACACTGCATGTTCTCAAAGGCTGCTGGAAAACAAAGATTTTTGTCAGGGTTGATGAGCCCTTTCGGGTGTCTATTCTGCGGGGCTAATTACCTACATTATAACAGATACACAGTTATGCTTAGGCCATTGCTCCCTGAAGTAATAACATGAATTGTAATTGGCAACAATAAGGTGAAATGTATCAACATCCAGCCAACGCTACATCCCATTATTATGGAGGCAACTGTGGCAACACGGCCCATATCACACAGGGGGTGAGCACCAAAAAACGAGCACTGTCAAATCAACGCTTCACATTAGTCGAGCTTCAGAGGAAGTTACATCACCACACCAATGCCTCGGGCTCCTCAGTTGCTCAGAGCATGAGCAGTCCTCAGTGAGAGGTTATGTAAAAACTCGCTGCCAGCTCTGCAACGGATCCACTCGGCTCCCGACTCAAAAACCCTACCGACCACTTCTGCCTGCCCCCTCGACACGTAGCAGGATTAAGGATGCTTTAGGATCCCAGTAATCACTTTTGCCCCGGCGAGTAAAAGGCGGACTGAAGGTGGCGAGTTGAGCCGGATCTTAAGATGACGCAGAAGCTATGAGAGGCATGGCTTAAATAAATCAGGGACTGAATGACACAGCATGAAATTGCATACGACAGGTCTGTAGGCCATTATCTGTGTACAACCACCACTTCTGTTCCTGCATAGATCTAGTATATGAAAATGTAGGGGGGGGGGGGGGGGGGCACTCAGGATGCTACGGGGTAGTATCATAAGGAGCTGTCACTGTGTTGGGCAGCATCTCTATTCACGATGCTTACTGGTTAGAAGGTGTTGAATTGGGTGCAGGGAGGAGAAACATATTAGAAAAGCTTATTCCACCAAAACCCCCTCAGGAGCATGCAAATGAAACAACAATGGATTCAATTTATTTTTGCGAAAAAGCTTTTTTTTTTTTCTCCTCCCTTAGAGATCTTGGTAAAGTTAGATTCAGCCTCACAGTTATTGCTTGGTGTTTTGTTTTAAGAGGAGTGAGATGAATTGTTATGTAGTGCGCTACTGACCACGTAGAGCTGCTTCCACAAGACCCCCCATTCCTGAAGTGTGGAGGTGGTCTCTGTGATAATAGGGTCCTCGAGGGGCACCACAGTCTCGCACAGCCTGCGGCGAAAACAAAACAAACAGGTACGTCAGTGTGAGTGCAAACAAGAACACAACGCACAAATATCAGCGTTGGACAGTAATGCAGTACTTTGTACCACATAACAGCAAGCAACAGTAATGAGTAGTGTGAGGGATTAAAGTGAGAAATCCAGTAATTACATCACAGTTGCTAATCCCAGTTATGCTCCATTACTTCAACAGTTTGGGGGTCGACTTGTTTGTCGTCTTACTGGCACATCGACTGAGGTTTAACATGAGTTTGGTCTCTGTCCGTACGGTGGACAGGTACTTCTGCTGATCCCTGATACATTCTTTTGTGTATTATTCTAGTCTTTAAAGAAGGTGATAGAAACGCCAACTGTGTGATGATTACTGGATGCAGCATCTTCTTCCAGGTACAGGTCAACAGAAGCACATTAGAAGGGAAGAAGTTCATTTCTGTTTCTATTGTCGGGTACTTTGCCTTTCTTTCACCGGTTTTAAAGACGTAATACGTCACCTGTTTAGCTCAGCGAGCGAGAGAGAGAGAGCAAGCAGCGATTGGTCGAGCGAGCTAGAGAGCGAATGCAGAGAGGAAGTGACGACAAAGCAGTGAATCAGAGAAATAACACGTCATTTAGTTTCTGGTTGTTAGGTTAAGTTCCAAAGCACAAATAAACACATCCACACCTCAGCACAACGCTGCAGGACGGTACCGCGTTAACGGATTGTGAACGAACGCAGCCGCGGGGCAGACTTGTCGGCTGTGTGAGTGTGTGTGTGTGTGTGTGTGTGTGTGTGTGTGTGTGTGTGTGTGTGTGTGTGTGTGTGTGTGTGTGTGTGGCTCGATGCTGCTTACGGTCAAACTGACACACCGAGAGCTGCACTCAGAACGAGGAGCAGGAGGAACATTGGAGCACATAAAAAAAAAAATACAAAAAGATTCAACAACCCGTTGTCATTCGACAAATACGGCCACTTTGTATCTGACAGAGCTGAAGTGGGCCTTGTGCACACGGAACACGATGCTGCACACCCTGCACTCTGTTATACACCTCCACACGAGGCCCAAAGAGCCTTTGACGACACCTAAAAATGTCCCGAACACAGCAAATTAAGAAGAAGTAAAGAGAAAATACAGAGGGCAGGGTCTCTGTGGATACACACAACACCGCACACTTCTAATGGAACATAACTGATGAGTCTATACATTGTTTTTTATAGAATATTCCTGCATATTATATATTATAGTATTATATTAACATCTATAGGGGAGCCCCTTTGAACACTGTGCTCACAGAATACAGTGGGACATCAGCAGTTAGCTACGTGCTAGCTTGGTGCGGGGACGCGCGGTTAGCCGCCTTCAGGACCAGCGTTGAGCTGATTAATGAAAGCATAGTAATAAGTAATGTCACTGGTTACTTTTGCTGTTAAGTAATAAGTAATGTCATCACTTTATTTAAATGAGTAATATGTCAATTATTCAAAATACTCAAGTACAAAACCACACGGATGAATGTCACTGCTTTAAGAAATAACAAATAATGAAATAACAGCATGTAGAGTAATGAGATTTTCTCTGGCTGCAGTTAGGAATGGAGAAAAAACAGCACACACATCCTTCCTGTCACTTTGTGACCACACTCATAGGGGAACACTAAACCAACGGTTAGATCTCCTGTGAGAACTGGAGCTTTAGCTCTCCTGTGCTGCAAAGAATTAATACTGTATCCTTGTTGTTGCGACAACGGAAGCATCTCCATCCATTATACAATGAGTCAGGGTGATGCTTTGGGAGAACCACAGATATGCAGTAGGTGTGTCACCTCATTAACTCCATGAGACAGCAAAGCACATTTTCCAAAGTGCAACTCCCGGAGCGCGGAAGTATAATAATGTCAATTTCCAAGTCTGCACTTTTAATTGTTTGAGTGCCATCGAGAGTCCTCCTGCTATGTGGAGGGTGGTGACATAACAGCAAAACTCCCAATCCACACTGAGCCACAGCTCCCAGTGTGCAGAGTTAACATCCATGAGCTCAGGCTGATAAAGAGCTCTGCTGCCGGTCTTTGTTCTCGCCTTTATTCCGTGGCCGGCTATTGTGACGGGAACTGTAGATGACCGCCACTGTGTGCACATGTGTGCACATGTGTGTGTGTTTTAGAGAGTGTGTGTGTGTGTGTGTGTGTGTGTGTGTGTGTGTGTGTGTGTGTGTGTGTGTGTGTGTGTGTGTGTGTGTGTGTGTGTGTGTGTGTGTGTGTGTGTGTGTGTGTGTGTGTGTGTGTGTGTGTGTGTGTGTGTGTGTGTGTGTGTGTGTGTGTGTGTGCATGCATGTCAGCAGCTGTCCGGTGGTAATTGTCTTGAAGATTGGATCGTCACAGATCGTCATGCTCTGACATTTGATGAATCTGTATCAGACTCCCTGTATGGTGAGCGAAGCGGAGCTCCTGACCAGTATGGAGTAAACAAAATGGTTTCATCATCATTGCTCATATCATCCTCCAATATGTCTCAATAAAACCAGCCATGGGTCTGTAAAGAGGAACCACTGCTGATGTTGTTGCGTCTGCAATAAATTCAACTCGCTTGCTTGCTGTGTTTACTTAATAATAAATTCAGATAATGGAACGTTCCCTGCATATCTGCAAGGTGTTCCTTCACTCTAGTTTTAGTGTGACAGAGTTGTAGGTGCGACATGTGCGAAATCTATCACATAGAGACGGAGCGCATTGAAGTCCCGCCCCCACACCGGAGGGGAAAACATTTCATCGCTGTCCATTGACTTTGTTTTGTGTGAAGGTGCCTCCTGCACGCAAACAACAGAAAAATGGCTAAAAAGCTGCTGTGTAGTGGGATTCACTACCAACAGGGTAAAGAACCCAGAACTAAGTTTTTATAAAACCGAAAAAACTGAGGATACGGGCAATGAGACGTGAGGAATCAGCAGGAAGAACGGGGGAGCTGTGGGGTCCTGACACTCTAATGCCTAATGTTACGTGTGCAGCAAGCATTTTGTCAGTTCTATACAGCATATGTGGGCATGCATGGACAATTATTTGCTAGTCTGGTAAACTTTTTAGTTTTTTTATCGTATGTTGGATATATGGGGGTAGGGTAGATAGATAAAAAATAGGAAAAAAATCATAAAAAGTTAGACAAGTGCATCCCTAACTGACCCTTTACTGAGTTCCCCCCTCAAACGCAGCGGGGGCGGGGCTTAGCCAAGGGTCACTTATGATGCTGCGCAAGCTCAAACAAGAACACTTCATCATACAACTTACCCTCTGTTGGTCACTGTGGATTTCTTCAAGTGGACATAGCTGACTGGGAAAATACCCTGTGGACAGAGAGGAAGGAGCAGAGACGTTACCGAGTGTGACAGGATCACGTTCTTTACTCTCTACGCTACGTGTAACCAAAATGTACACTATTGTGTTTGTGTTATTAGGTAGAAAAAAAAACCTAGAACGTCTTCAGTGGAGATTATACAATTCTGCTGGCGACACATTATGCACTGAAGAAAATGCAAGATCACGCTTCCTTTATACGTGTTTTGACAATGTCGGCTTTGCTGTGTGCTGACATTTTCTGCCATGCAAGGGGGGGGGGGGGGGTGGAGATACTGTTTGCACAGACCACAGAGACGAGAGGCAGAGCAATGTGCAGGAGCCCTACTGTGGCTTGGCTTAGCAGGGGGAAGGCCACGAGAGACCGCGTGGAGCCAACTGCCACCCTTGCAGTTCATCTTTCTTATTCTAATCTGCCAGATGTGGAGAATTGGCCACAGTGAGCACAACTAATTCCTCTCAGCACCGAGAGAGAGTACGGGGGCGACTGAATGTGGGCAGTAGAGTACATAACAAAATGGAGGGGTGTTAGTAAGAACTGTAAATAGCTGACGAGAGTAGAGAAGGACAGCATGTAGCCACTAACACCTACATTTACCAGGACTGGACAGCTTTTGTGCTTTCTTTGAAAAACGTTACAGCAGCATCACATAACACTTCAGGTTTCTTTTTGACATTTCAGTTTAAAGCAGAGCGGACCTACGAAATAGCAAAAGATTACCTGCTCTCATGTTTCTAATAATATGTCTGCTATTGGTGTTTCTGACGCTACTACTGTTTGCCTACATGGATATGCAAACTCTCCAACAGGGTTTAATGACTGTCCAGCTCCGCTACAGGTTATCAGGAATGGAGTCTCCCATAAACAGTCTTTACTGAACAATCAATCCCATGGGAAGCAGATTTGTCAGTCGTATATAATAACCACTTACTGCAGTGCAGAGTATTGATCTCTGTCAGCGGTGATGGTGTTGTATAATTCGGAGTTCTGCACCTATGGTCTCTCTTCTTACTGAGCCGGATTTATCAAAATGATGCTGCATGCACAGACTGTTAAGTGAGAGGTTTGGATTCAATGGCTCCATCCTTCCCTCCACCTTAACTTTCTTTCTGCCTGGATCAAAGATGTGCCAGTGTGTGCGCTGCATCTCGCCTGCAGAAGTCACTGAAGAATACAATTCCTTTGATGTTACGGATTAGAACTAAATTGTAATTTTATTGTATTTTTTTTTAAAGCATTTTTGGTAAAAAACAAAAAGACTGGTTTTCAGATCTCTAATTGCACCATCTGCTGGCTGAAAGGAAAACTAAATCTGGATTTTCCAAAGATTTCTGCACATAGTCAGAGTGGTGGGTCCATGATGCTCTGCATAGTAAATGAAATAATAGAGCTGGTGTGCATGTAATGCAATGCACATACTTTTTAATTTGATCTTTTTATTATATTTGCACCATTTGTGAATAACATCTTGAAGATGACACATTAACAAACTACATTTTGTGCTTTTTGCTATGAAGTCAAAACTTGGTTAAAACTTGGTATTTTTATGAAAGCACATGTGGAAATACAGGTCAGGAGATTTCTATTTTTGTCAAATCAAAGCTCTATTCAATAAGTTAATCAGTCATTAAGCTCGTTGTTGTCTAGACGGAGTTATTTCTGGGATGCACATCTCTCACATCACATTATCATTCACAAATATGTATTTTGTCTCTGATCAAACCTTCCTGTGGAGACCAAGGCAACCACTTTTACAGATGTTTTGGTGACTCTTTATGTGTTTAATAAAACACCTTCATTAAATACTGGGTTGCCCAACAAGTTTTGTTAACAGTCTGTTGCATTATTAAATACAGTAGAGGTTTAAATAGTGAATGTTGTGTAGACAGTCTGCAGGACTCAACACAATGTCAAACCACAATGTGTTATAATTACCTTGATAGAAGGCTTCTTGGTGGAGAAGCCTCTGTACCAACCTAAAGGAAGAGCAAAGTGCACATCAGAAAACCTCACAATGACAAGTATTAAGGTTTTCTTTACCACATTAAATCCAATTGTAACAGTTACTTTAAATGTCAGTGTGAATGTCATTATCTGCTCTTAAAACATTGCCTTTAACACAATAGCTAACCTGGTTTTAAAATATATATATTTCAGTCATGTTGACAGTGCTAGCTTGGACTAGCCTAGCCTAGCTTAGCGGTGCTGCTGCCGATGGTCGTTTGTCAGTTTGATATCCACAAAACAACAGCTTAAATAAAATGATTTAAACGTGACTACCAGTCTTTTTGACAAACAAAAGCAAAACATGCCGTTTTAAAAGGATGCTGTGGACACTTCTTAGTCAGTTAGCGTTAATTTATTGGCCACAAACTAACACACACATAGCGGCAGCACTCCCGTTAGCTTCTGTAAGCTAAGCTAGCAGTTAGCTCGGCTACATCACCAGTATGATGGATAAAAAGATAACGTTAGTGGCTTTATACCTATGGAGGGACTGGGAAAAGTAACGAGATTACATCATAACAAACGTTACATAACATGAGCTCAGTATGTCAGAACTGGTGTTTATCAAAGTTTACACTTTGTTTTGGTTCACCCTGAACAATAATAACCACATCATGTGCAATAGTACTGGTGTTAGTGTCACTTCTTATACACTTTATTTGTTTTATTTGTTATCTGTAATTTTACTTTTGTATTTAATCTTTGTTGTTGTATTTTTACTTTTTCTATTTTAGTTGTATTTTTCAAACTTTATTTATTTACCTTACTCTTATTGCAATTGTATTTTATTTGCAATAGTGTGTGTATTATTTATTTTACACTTAATAATTGTTATTCTATTGTTCATTTATGTTTCTATTTTTATTCTATTGTTTTTTGCTATTCTTCTGTTGTACTCTTTAATGAAACTGGCACAAGAATTTCCGTTTGGATAAATAAAGTTCTATCTTATCTTATCTTATCTTAATAAGTACAGTGAACTCTAGACCGATTTTACACATACTGTGGGCATGAGTCAAAGTCCCACCAGACACCAGACACCCACCAGACACCCCGCACAATTAGAATTATATCATTATTTGAATTTGTTGTAATTTTTTCAGTGATCCTTTCTCCACGTTTTATTTACAGACAAATGGCAGCTAAATGCGTTTCAGAGCATTGCCTCTATTTTACCTATAATTAATACCATCATACATAGTTCTTGACAACTATTTTTAGGCTATAAATAAACTACAACACGGTCACATGAGCGCGAGTATAAACACAACGAAGCTGTGAAGGCGGACTAGTCGGTGTGATCACGTTTTTTTTTGTCTCATTTAGCCACTTGTTAGCAAACTTCTTTATTAAGACACGTAAAGCTTCACAATTTAAAATAAAAGGGTTATTTACTGACATATTTTATACAGTAGAAGAAAATCTCTAAAGCTTGTGTTAACCACAGACCTTATTTCAGGCATCTAACCAAAATTACCCCCAGGTAGCTAAAAAGACAAATTCCCAGATAAAAGACGGAGGCGGACGTCGAGGCCCTGAGTGACAACAGTTACGTACCTGATACACAATAACCGTGCCTCAGTTTATCACAAGTATGCATTCTTATAGGAGATCTTATTGCTTTTACCTTCACTCTTCTCCAGAATCTGAACAGTTTCCCCGATCTCCAGAACCAGGGCCTGGCATATTGACGACCGGAAGTTGCAGATCACTGTGTGCAGAAAAAGAAAGAGAAAGAGAAAACAATCATGAGACCAAATATTTGACCTTATAGTAGTCCATGCTTGGTTTAATCTGTGAGACCTCTGATGAAGCAGCGTGCCCTCCCTCACACTGTCGTGTCTCCACACTGCTTGTGTTTTTTGGGGTTGTGGCGTTTAATGCAAACATCTGAACACCGTGTCACACAGGAACCACTGCTTAGCAAACTGTAAACAAGCTCCCGCCATGAAGTGGGTAGTCATTTTAATAGGCAATTAATTCTTTAAGCGGCCTGATTTCTTTTTTTGTGCAGTGTGAAGTTAATTGAACTGTCTCCCAAAATAGAGCCCACACAAACTGCTAAGTAGTAAACGCTGGTTTAGCATAAGTCGGTATTAGCATAAATCTTCCATGCCACCTGCTTTCGCGGTGCAGTCTTTGACCAAACACATAAAAAAATAAATCATGTGAATCTGATTAAGAACATGATTAGTCCTTAAGGGATGGACGCCACAGGGAAAGGCCTCCACAATAGCGTTGCCTCTGTGCATCGATGTAACACACACACACACGCCTCAGTGAAGACAAACTTGTTTAACGACGACAGGGCTCTACTGACGATTTTCTTTTTTTAAAACCTACAAATGGTGGCCCTTCAAGGAGAGTTTGGTGTGAATCATTATGCTAATGAACTTGCCAGGGGACCCAGCGAGGGGGAGGAGGAAGAGGAGGAGGAAGGGCTTGGGATTCGGCTCCGGTTGCCTGTTTGAGGGTAACGAGTGCTCGGGTAACTGTGGCAACAGATGATCTACAAACTGGAGGGCTTTCTTCACTGTAACTGCTGCGGGGATCTGGGCTTTTATTCCTTAAATGGCAAAGCTTATTGGATGCTGCATGGCACTGGAGTTCAAGTCAAGCGTATTGGGCATGTATTAGAGTCAGAGAGACGGATCGACTTTAAAGAGCCTCCTTGTCACCTTTCCCCCCCCCCCCATCTGCCTCGGGCACCTTTTTCCAGCCAGGGCTATGTATTTCCTATTTGAGAGTGCTATTCTTTATTGGCCTCTATTTCATTTGAATTGCAAAAAAACCTGCACTCACACCGTTTGAAACACTCTTTAGCGGAGGCCACGTCAGAACAAGATGAGCTTGTCATGTTTTCGAGAGAGAGAGAGAGAGAGAGAGAGAGAGAGAGAGAGACAGAGAGAGAGAGAGAGAGAGAGAGAGAGACAGAGAGAGAGAGAGAGAGAGAGACAGAGAGAGAGAGAGAGAGAGAGAGAGAGAGAGAGAGAGAGAGAGAGAGAGAGACGGGCGCATCGAGCAGGCTTATATTTTCATAGTCCACCCTCACAAAAAAACCTCCGAGCCGTGTAAACACTCTTTCATTGTGCCTAAAAGCTTTCGGCATTTGCATATTCACACACACACACACACACACACACACACACAAAAACCCAACCAAATTCATCTTTCTACTTCTTCAACATGTTGAACGTAGGATGTTGGAAGGACTGACGGGACAGGCAGTGGAAAATGTTGGCAAAAGCAAACACTTCTACTTAGCAACGGTATATGTGTCCAGACTGTCTCTCTATTTAGTTACATTCAGAGTCCACATGGCATCTCATGGCCGCTGTTGTGTAACCAGTAACTCACTGGGAGGAATTATGGGGCTTGAGCACAGGAGGAGGCTCCTGCTGTCCTCCGCTTTCCTCTCACCTCAACCACACTTCCATTGTTCCATCTGCAAATATGGATCATATATGATCGCAATTAGTATCGACGGCGATCAGGGATCTCTAAAAGTTATATTTACTGCCTTTTTTCTTTTGTGCTGATCCGATCAGTGATCCGATCCGAAACCGTGAAGAATTTTGAAGAATGTTATATTTGTTTGGGGTTTTGTAGGTTGAAGCCAATCCGTGTTTCAGAACATTTCATTATGAAGCACAAGTGAAAACAGCACCGGGTGTGAGACTTGAATCCATCGAAGGTCTGAGAAGCTACAGCTCTTACAGCAGAGAAAAGAAGTTCCCCAAAAAGTGGGATTTCTTGAGTAATCTGGTTGTGACATGTCGCAGTTTAAAGCAAAGTGAAGCTGCTGACGGCAGCAAAGAGATGCAAAACCTCTTCAGAAATAATGATCAGCCTGAACAAAAGCATTAAGACCTTTAAAAGAAATACATTTAAATAAAGAGCAGAAATACAACTTATAGCCAGACAGGTTTCATCACAAAGTAAAAAAAGTGTGTTTACTTTAAATGCTTTAGATTTAATAAAGTAAACAAATGAATAGCAAAAGAGTCCATATTTACTCTGAAAAACGTATAAACTCAGAGCACACAACATTCTCTGTTTCCTGTTCTGAATTATTCTTCGGATATCCACCAAACGTTTTTTAAAGTCTGACAAAAGTCTCTCAGGAATCCACTGTTCTGTGTCGGCGTGAAGTGAGAACAGACGGAGTTGGTTTTCCACAACAGCACTTCATAGCTATACCACCACCAGCTCCTGTCGGACCAAAGCAGCAGCATTCCTGGATTTAAATATGCAGAAGTTATGACATTCAAGCCATGACGTCTACACAATGTCACTTGAGTCTGACAAACACTGAGAGTCAAAGGAGGAAAATTACCGTTTCAAGCATCGTGGTTTGAAACAAGCATTAGACTCAGGAGACAAGAGATAAACTGTAATTGTAAAATACATTTTAAAATCATCGAAGCAGCATCGGTGAGGATTAATAACACTCCTTTGTTCTAATTTGCTTGCTCTTCACCAGCAGTGCTGCCACGCACGGTGTGTTGGGGGGAAAAAAACACGAGTGAACACTAAAAACCTCCAACTCCACCTTGTTGATTGAATCCTGCAGTGTTGCGATGTAAAAGAAATAACAAAAAATAAAGAAAAACGGCGATTCAGAGCCCTCCGAGGTGTTAAAACAGAGAGTTGTAGCTCCACAAACATGGCGCCTAGTATATTGAAAGGTTTGTTAGCAAAGTTTAGAATGTGTTCAGGTCACTTTACTTTGTCTTTGCTGTCTTCCGTATTTCCTGCACATCAAGAAGCACTGATAGAATTAGCACACATGTCCAGAGAAAGCCAGTCTAAGGTGTTTAAAGACACTCTGTTGACGGTGACCGTTGACCTATTTCCCATGTCTACCCTTCACTTTCCTGTTTCCTGTCCTTCTCTGCCATTTTATAGTCAGGCCAAAGCCAACATGTAAGCTAAAAAAAAAAAGTAGAGAAGAGACAAGTATCACCTACATGCTGCCATGTCTTCAAAGATGTAATATAGTGAAGTTTAACACACGCATGACCTAGTGGCCAGAGTCAGTGAGAGTCACCTGACTGTACAACGGCTCACAGGGGAGAAATATTCTGCAGAGTGAGGGGAGATGTCATCAGAAACCTGCCAGTACAACAGTAAACACTATATATGGATTATGAATTATCTGTTATTGGCTCCTTTGTACTGAGAAACATCGTATTAAAGACGACACTGCGCTACCGCAGCAACTGAAATTTCCTTGGGGTTTCTTTCCGTCCTTTTTTTTTTGTTCCAGTCTCAATCGCGACTGGTACAACTGTAGCTGAGCTGCTTCCTGAGTGAATCCTTAAACCCCTTTCCAGTAATGCAATGTGAGCATGAGAACCACGAAGGTCCTGCTTGAGTAGTCCTGTCCCAGATCCAGCCAAGTTGGAAAAAAAATTCACACAAGCGGTCTACGGGCTTCGCCCACTGAGTCATGTTGCTCGGCACGACTCGAATGCACACTCACTTACTCTGACACATTACTGCGCTGAAGTCTTGCTAACGTAGGGATTCCTGCCACAGAGGCACAGGAGACATTTTTACTAAACCTGATCCCAAATCAGCGTCACGGAAATCTAGGCACGCTAACCAGCTGCAGGGGGTCCGGGCAGCAGCGAGACGACGACCTTATCATAAAGGACCAAGTTCACGACTATTACAAGTGAAACAACAGGTGTATTTATAGTGCTGATGTGCAGTTCAGGTACTAAGGAACCGTGTGATCCAGAGCCAACGATGAGTCCAAAGAAGTGCTCACCAAAACGAAGCTGAGCAACTTTTCCACTACAAATCATCGCTAAAAACCCACAAAGAAACGCTACTTTTGGGGCGACATTAATCTCTCTAACACCACCCTCAGTTTGAACATTAGCTCCATCTTTTGTTCTGCCGTGAACACGTTTGATCCTCTGAGCTGTCCAGTTCAGATAACGGTGGCCTACAGCCTGCTTGTTTTCATGTGCTGCTAAAGACACAGAAACATCACGGTAGAACATGTGGTCACTGTTCCACAGGAGAGGTCGAGACAGAGACGCACTTCCTCCTAAAATGCCAAGCGGTCAATGAGATAAGGAACATTCATTTTGGACAAATTCAACTCTGTAATTCCAGATTTTATAGAGTTTAATAACGTCTGTATCAACATGCCACAACCTGAGCAGTGAATAACCTAGACACACACAAACAAAAACACGTGAAACGTCATTGTAATATTGTATTTAGATATCATTATTATACAACAATCGTAATGTCGTGTAAATGTTGTGTTAATATTCGTAGTATTTTAATGTGTATTTTTTATTATGATGCTCATACAGTAGCAGTTTGCGCCTGAGCCACGTCCTGGGGCAAAAAGATAAAGATGGCTGATTCATTTCTCTCTCTCTCATGTGAGCAGGTATACGGACTTAAAGTCAGAGCGCTCTCCAATAAAAGTGCAGAGAAATTCTTGCAATATTGCTGCAAATGTGAGAGAAATCCATCAGCGAGTCATTTGTAAATAAGAAAAATCCCAAGAACACTGGACGAAGGGTTTATTATAATGGTTATAATTTGGACAATTTAATAAATTAAATTCAAAATATTAACAATTTATATCACAATAAGCTTATATCCCGTTTTTACTGCAAGGTGAGTATTTACGTTTGGGTACTTTTTGACATTTTAAAGACAAGGGTAATAATAGATTCATTGGTGATTGAAATGATTATCAGTTGCAGTTCCGGGGTGGACAGAGCTGGGCGACCTCTGCTGCCACTCTTCATGTAATTTACAAACTAATATTACTTTCTCCATAAACCAACACAATAATGAATAGGCAGCGATTCTAAGAAAAGGCATTAACGTTTCATGAGGTGGTCTCCAGCTGCTTACCCCGTTTTAGACGGAGCCCATTAAGGCAACATGGGAATACAAAAACGAAAAAGGCCTGGCTGTCTGCTGACACACACACACACACACACATCGCAGTTTCACATCCGTGCGTGGCAATATTGGTGAGAGGGCAATTTACAGGCAAAATAAGCAAAGCAGATGGGGAAAAAATGGTGCCACTATAACAACACAGATGCGGAGGGAGAAGAAATGATGGAAGGTTACGTTGGAGAAATGTTGAACCCATGTCAACACGTTATACGAGGTGAGGAGAGAGAGAGAGAGAGGGAGGGAGAGAGGGAGGGAGGGGGGGGGATTGTACCAGAGTAACGCGGGGGATACTTTTGCAAGGGTACAGTACGTTCTGTGTACACGGCGGCTCTGCTTCCCCGCATTTCAGCACCGTGGACAGCGCCGTCTGCACATTTTCAGCACCGTGGACAGCGCCAGGTCACTCCGCGCCAACGGACTTATAACTGACGCGGAGGCTGCGCCGAACTGTTGCTCTCCCCCCCCCCCCCCCCCCAAATACACACACACACACACACACGCATAAACTACCTCCCTCCCCTGTTTAAAACCCACCAAATGATGCATTTGCGCTTGAAAAGAAGAAAAAAAAGAGAAAGCAGAAACACCTGCAGTGATTCTATGACGGATAAATGGATGCGCGGATGAAGATACGGTTATACTGCACAGCGCAGTACAAGACTAGGTGCTCTCATCCTGCAGTCTTTGTGAAACGATCATGATACATTTGAACGCCTCCAAAACAAAGTGTTGTGTGTGTGTGTGTGTGTGTGTGTGTGTGTGTGTGTGTGTGTGTGTGTGTGTGTGTGTGTGTGTGTGTGTGTGTGTGTGTGTGTGTGTGTGTGTGTGTGCGCGCAAGCCAGCGTGAGTAGACCTGCAAGTAACCAGCTGTAGAGCATCTGGACATGACTCACTGCCCTGATGAAAAACCTCTCTGTAGGATCATCATACTTCTTTGTCGTGGCTGTGGGGTTGAGTTTAATAAGACCGTGTGGTATCTGACGGTGTTATAGTTGCCCCCCCCATGAGCGGCTAATGTGAGTAGTGAAACACTCATAATGCACTCCACCACCTCTTCCTCGGGGGTGATGTAGTGCAGTGCAGTCCTCCTGTCGTTGCAGCAGCATTAGGGCAGTTTCCCGTCTACAGGTAGACTCCATCTTCACTCCAGCCTACACCTGTTGGAGGGGACGCAGTCACGATGCCCCCTCGTGGTTTCAACACGAATCGCGCCCCCCCCCCCCTTCAGATATGCTTATAAAAAGAAAAGGGCTAAAATGCTACACTGACGCATATTTTTATTTTATTTTTTATTTATTTAGTACACAACCACACAACTCAGAGTGGGAGCCTGATGTAAAGCACCGCCCGCGGTTGTGTACAGACTGCGATAGCATCTCTAAGGTGGTGTATCATCCCACGCAATTTCCCCCCTTTCTATGCAGTCACTGCGCGTGTACACCAGCCATTATAAGTGTATGTGTTTTGTTTTTCCACTGGGTGTAATGGGCATAATAGCAGGAAACATGGGCTGGATGAGCCTATGCGGGTGTCGATGAGCGAAAATTGGGTGTTTCTCATGCAAAAGAATTGCCATCACTATACCCTGTATGATTGAAGTCAATTAAAAAACAACAACACTAGAAAACCAGACGTTAATAAAATGAGATTAAAAGGGTGCGATTGACTCACCAACTCCGATTTTCTCCTCTTCCGTTGGTATCCACATATTTGGTTATTTCCCCTCCGGTAGAGCAAGCCACATTATGTCGATATCGTGAGATGATGCTGCTGAAAAAAAAAATGGGAGCTGAAGGCTACAAATTCTCCTGGCTGCTCGAACATGGGACTACATGTCTCGACCGGATTCTGGATCCTGGCGCTTGTGTGTGTTTGCAATAGGAGAGGAGGAAAGGGGGGAGGAAGGAAGGACCATCAAAGCCTCGATATCTCCGCTCTATTATGTCCCCGGCGTGTGTCTCCAGTCTGATGCAGTCTCCGTGTCCACCTAATGTAACGCACACACACGCGCGCGCGCGCAAGCAAGCGGGCACTGCACGCTTTCATGCACGCACACGGTGAGCGGTTTTTCTGGTCTCCAAAAAAATAAAAAGGTGTTATTGCAGACGCGTTTTAAGTGGAACAAAATGTTTATTTTTTCCCCTCAAAGCTTGTTCATTTAATTATTTATTTTGTTGTTCCTCTCTATTTATTTTCTTGCAGCCAATCGCGCGCAAGTCCGGCTGATCCAATACAATAAGGCTGCTCAACCGGCGTGAACGGGCTCCGTCGGGTCGGTAATTAGTAGGTAATAGGTCGCGATGTCGTTCCGCGGTCCGAGCTGTCGAGCTGGCGCGAGAGAACCCCGATAAACCTGCAATATACCATAAGCTGCGCCATCTTTCACGGTCGTCACATGACTCGTTTTGTCAACACCAATGTGTCAAGCATCATTTGCAAATATATGCGCCCTCTCGCTCTCTCTCTGCGTGGCAGTTGCATCCATCACACACACACACACACACACACACACACACACACACACACACACACACACACACACACACACACACACACACACACACACACACACACACACACACACACACACACACACACACACACACACACACACACACACACACACACACACACACACACACACACACACTGCGTTTTCTCCCGCTGTAGGATGCTGGATTGCTGGCTGGCAACGTGCCACCTCTGATTGTGAATGCGTTGCTTTTTGGGGGGTGTTGGGGGTGGGGGGGACCCATAAAGTAGCTCCCGGTGTTACGGATCAGGCCAGACCATGTGGGGAAGCACCTCCTGGTTGGTTGAGTCATTTCAAAAAGAAACAGACCCACTACCGGCGGTGCTTTGTCATAGTGCAGTCATGCTCCCACACAGATGAGATGCAGCTATATAACTCCTATAAAGCCCCCCCCCCCACTAACACACACACACACACACACACACACACACAGTTTGGATTCAATAAAACTCTGGATTTCCCCATTAGGCTGCATCGCACGAGCACAGGCTGTTTCTTTTTTTATAGATGCCATTCACATGAAATAAATGATTGAATCTGAAATTTAGTTTAGTCTCCATTTGTTCCTGTTGTAGATTAATTAGCTGCCGGTGTGTGGACGTGACGTCACTTTGGACTCGAGTTCCTGGAATTAAGTATTTGTATTGTTTTTTATTATATATATATTTTGTTTATTGCTCGCTTATATTTCCCCCCCATGAAGGTCTAAGCTCTGTTTTTCTTAAAAGCCTCCATCATACTGGGAATAAAATGCTGGTGGGTATGTAATAGTGAGCTGGTTATTTATTTACTTAATCATCTTTTTATGGCTTAAAAGAAACAAAAATAAAATAATGGGCCTAGAAAACACAAAGAAACAGTTTGCCTGTAAGCTGATTGATGTGAATAATGTTATATCATGAAGAGAGTCACTGCTGTTAAAACAGTTAAGGGGGGGGGGGGGGGGGGGGGGTGATCAACACAATGTGCATTACTTTGCTGTGAAGCATCGTGGAGTTAAGAGTCATCACTATTACATCCACACAACCTTTCTAATTACTTCAGTACGTCATAGAGCACCGTCAATAAACGTTTCAGGGGCCTTGAAGACGTTCGTCTGTCTCACCGAGACCTTGATCTGGACATTTACACACCAGCGCGCTGTGGGAAGAGAACATGAGGTTTGAAACCAGGTGAATATGCAGTTTTAATCTTAAAACATCTTTGTCATGCAGTATCTCCCCCCCCCCCCCTCACATCAAGCTGTCTTGTCCTGTATGGCAAGGAGGAGAAGGAGCAGAAAAGAAAAAAAAATAGAGTGATTCTGTGAATATTGAGCGTCCAGTGACTTTGATGTAGTGTGGGAGGGAGGGCAGTATTCAGCAGGGTAATTTCTCTCCATCACAGCGACGCTGTGACTGACTCCCATCTGTCTATTACTTCAAGTGGAACACTGTGGGCGGTGTTCCAATCACATACATAAAGCTGGAGGAGTGTGGGGCGTTTCGTAAGCTAAATATGCATCCCAGCTAATAAACATTCGAGGGAAGAAAAAAACAAGAATGACAAATTATAAGCTTCCATCGTACTTGCTGAAAGCACTGCTGCAGAGACGTGTTGAACCGAGGGTGTTTTTAAAAAAGACAAAAGATTTTTGAAAAGTGCACTTCTTTCCTGAGCAGTTGCTGCATTTAGCTGTGATGCAGCAGCACCGAGGGCGAGACGCACCGGTCCGCCTCACACAGTGAGAGCTGCTATCTGTTTCAACACTCCCAAAGCTAGCAGGCAATAAGAGCCAGCCGAGGAGGCAATAAGAGGCATGCCCCCCCCCCCCCACCACCCCCCAGACTCATCCATCACACTGCCTTCACACAAACACACCAATCTTATATCTTTTAACTCCTCGGGATCATGTTTCATGCATCCTGTACGAAGAACGACTGACTGTACACATGGACACACACACACACACACACACTAACACACATGCCAGAAAAAGCTCATTTGATGCGTCTTAATGTGGTTCTGGTGACTATTTTAAGGTGTTCTATTATTAAACGAGGGGGAGGCCACACAGGAACATTTTGAGGCGAATCCCTGCACGCACAATTCTAAGAAAAACACGATGCATATAAACACTTTAAGGGCAATAACGGTGGAATTATTCACATGCAAGTAATGTGCAGCGAATATGTGATTAAAATATAGACCTAAACGCAGGTCGTCTCTTTATTTCCTGCATCGTGGTAACAAGCAGCTTGGACGTGATTTAGCTCACTTCACTGATGCATAGACGGTGGTTTGGGCCTTGATGTGGAGGTACAGAACTGACACATTATCATATCCTTCATCATCAAGAGGTGGATCTGTACGGCAGGAAGAAATCGAACAAAGATAAGACACACAGCAAAAAACACAGGCAGCCACACACAGGTTTAAAATGGTCCAGCAGACTTTCAAGGGTCGAACTGCTTCGTAATCTATTCCACTTGTACGGCGCCGAGCACTGAGAGGCAGATCCAGTTCAGCATTTACTCGAGCGGCATCAAGAACCAGCCAGTCCCCTTTGGTTCGGATGAACAGTAGCTTTCAATTTGCGAGGAGAAGAGATGTATAAACCGAGGCAGCTTCATCAGGATGCATCTACAAACAACCGGTGGTGTGTCGTCCTCTTCTTGTTGCTGGTGAGGCTGAACACAGGACGCATCCGTGACGAGAAGAACACACTTTACTCCGATAGAAGAAACACTTTTATCTTCAGATTTGTGTGCCAGCTGGTCCACACGAGGGTCTTAAAATAAGACGGATCAAATTCACAAA
Source organism: Leptoclinus maculatus (assembly GCA_032191485.1). Lineage (NCBI taxonomy): Eukaryota > Metazoa > Chordata > Actinopteri > Perciformes > Stichaeidae > Leptoclinus > Leptoclinus maculatus. Next base: position 16,772,817 of record JAVDOI010000012.1, read on the forward strand.
ATACTTCTATTTCAGTACGAGTTTTGAGGCTGTGCGGAGACGTCCGAGGACCGTTCAACAATGCTCCATTTAGAGAGGAGGCGTGCACATAGAACGCTGCATCATCTCCATAGAAGTGGATATTATAAGTCTGTGCTGGAATAATAATGTAGATAGAACATTATGATAGACCAAGCATGAAACCTAACCTTGGTTATTAAGAGGGAGGTTGGATCCCTCCTCCTCCTCCTCGCTCCTCATGTCCGCTTGTCAAAGTGTCCTCGAGCGAGACGTTGAACCCCAAAGTTGCTCCTCAATGCTCACGGTGGCTTAAATGCAGCTACGTTGTGCTGCGTACGATCGTATGTGAAGATAAGTTTAACTGTGTTCCATCAAACCAGAGTTCACCATCTAGTTCAAAACATTGACCTAAAGGTTCCCTTCAGGAGCTCCTCGCTTGTGACATGGTCTCTATACTGTATGAATGTGATGCCGACGGCTCGTTTAAAGGCAGTTTCTGAATATGTATTTCTCTTTGGATTGAGCGTTTCAATACTTTAATAATAATCACAGTATTTACAGCACTTTATAAGAATCCAAAGACATGAAAATCTCATTGTTTTATAACGTGGAACCTTTATCATTTCAGTCCTGGGGGACTTATAATGTATATTTGAGTGAAAACAAAGGTACTTAAGAGTTCATTATGTTTTGTTGATGATGCGTGACCTTAAAGTTTTCACAATTGTTTGCAAAGTTTTGTTTGTGTTCTGAAACAAAAAACAAAAAAACTGTTTTCAGGAATGTCGCCACAGACGCCAACATCATAATACTGCAAATACATAAATATGGCAATACTTTCATCAGTGTTACCTCCTTCAGTGACTTAAAAAGACATTTAATTAAATGAAAATCTTCGAGATCGCCACTTTAAAAAGCCACAAATGTTTTCCACGACTCCTCTGCAGCTTATTAAACGTCCGTCATCGTTCACACGTCATCAAAGAAGCACACAAACATAATGTTCCGTCTTTATTTATAGTAAAAATACTTTAGATACATACAAGCTGTACACAAACGGTCTCAAGAAACTCAACATCCAGGTCTTCTCGTGGAAAAAGAAAACCGGTAAAATGAACAGATAACGAGGCAAAAAAGAACACATGAGAAAAATCCAAACGTTTTCAAAAAAGTGTGCAAGTGAAAGGCATCTGTTTTTCACAATGAGTTTGAAGCCTCCCCGTCACTCTACTCGGAGGAAACTCAAGTTTGAAATGAAAATACTCTGCTAAATTTCGATGTGAGCTCTCCTTCAAGGTTTTTAGCAAGATCGATTACATCAGTTTTCTAACACGAGATGAAGTCAAATGTTCCCTGTATGATGGACTCGTGCCTTCACCGACAGCACAAAGCTCTGCAATCTTCAACTAAGGCCAAATCCTCCCATCGGCTCAATGAAGCCTTGTAATATCACACACACGTGTGTGTCCGTCACGCGTCGGCAGTGAGCAGGTGTGTCAATAGTTGTTTGTTACAGTGTCCACACTACTTACGCTTTCTTCAGCAACACAAGAGCAGACAGCAGACTTCATTTCTCTCCTTACATAAACCAAATCAGAAGGAGACGTTCACGAATGGCACTGCTGTGTGTGTGTGTGTGTGTGGGGGGGGGTGTTTTTTGGTCAGCGGTTTTAAGAGTAAAACCTGAAGGTGGCTTTGACGCCATCGGCGACGCGTTTGTGCATTAGGTTAGCTGCCTGATTCAAAAGCTTTATTACTTTTTGGTGATCATTCCGGGCGTTCTGGCAAAAACACGAGAGAGAGAGAGAGAGAGAGAGAGAGAGAGAGAGAAAGAGAGAGAGAGCGCGAGAGAGAGAGCGCGAGAGCGAGAGCGAGCAAGAGCGAGAGTCGTATCCTTTGCCACACAAACGCAGACCACACAGCGCTGCAGTGAGCTTTTCCTCCAACAAACACTAATCTGTGACCAAACAGAGGCTTACAAAGTGAGTGAATCAATACCAAATGAAGAGGCTCGCTTAAAAAAAGCCGTAAATGTGATAAAATATAAAACTTTTCTTCACCGCACAGTTTATCTCCTCATCAACCACACTTCTTTTTTTTTTTTTTTTTTTCTATACATATAAAACTATAGCGTTTACAATCATTTTCTGGCCCACCAGTAAGTCAATTTGTGTGCAAACCTCTCTGAGATTGTTCTCCCTCGGTCTTGTCACTCAGAGTGCAGACACCTACTGTTTCAAACTGGCAGCGCTCCACGTTATCTCCCACCTCATCCGCCGATACTATCGCCTCCTCTCGCCTCCCGCTCTGCAGCTCAAACGACTGCGAGGCAGAGGTCTCGACATGTCGCCCGGATCCTCGGGTCCCGGACCGCCGGTGGCTCCTCACTCGTTCAGGGATAAGATGGTGTCATCCTCGAGGTCAGAGTTGTCGGAGCTGTCTGTTGGTGCGGACAGACAAATACAGATTTTAGAAATGTGGGGAAACAGAGACTAGTGGGGGGGGGGGGGCACTACATCTCCTGTCATTCTTTGGAATAAACCAAGACAGCAGTTTTCACATTCCGCTGGGAAAGACAACGTTTCCTCGCGGAGACCAGACAAGCATGAAAACACAGAACTGGACCAAACATCGGCCTCGTTGCATCACTTAATCCACCTTTCTCACTGTAGAAAGAACACAATGACATCTTGCTGTTGTCTTTAGTGGAAAAGGTCACAGTCGGCATTCATTCCCGGGACAAACGACTCTGCAGCAGTCAAAAGGTGTTTATTTATACATTTAGCTCCCGCTTCCAAAAAGTGAAGCCAATGCTTCATGTGTTAAAGCTGCATTCTCTCTAATGTCCAGCAGGGGGCGACTCCTCTGGTTGTATAGACGTCTATGAGACAATGACTCTACTTCTCTCTTGATTTATTACCTCAGTAAACATTGTAAACATGAGTTTATGGTCTCAATCTCTAGTTTCAAGTCTTCTTCAATACAGCATGATGTTCATTTAGTAAATTATGGTCCATTTAGAGTCAAACAGACCATAAAGCAGGGGATGCTTTAGGGCGTTCTTTGTATAAACTGATCACATATTCAGGATCTAAATGGTTACTTTCTCGCCTGCAGACACGGAGCAAAGGAAGAATAAAATGGAAGTAAGACTACAGATCCCACAATGCAGCGGTGAGGTGAATAAGAACCTGCAGACAGCGTCGCTCACTTCGAGCTCTACTCACCGTTGTCTCCATCCAGATCAATGTCGTCATTATCGGAGTCGGAGTCGTCGTCGTCGTCCCCGACGTCGACACCGTCTTCGAGTAGGCGAGACACCTCTTCGTCGGAGGGAGAGAATTCGTCGTTCCCATCGTCCTCCTCTTCGTCGTCATCCTCGCCGCCGTTCTCCAGCTCGGCGATGAGAGGATCCGTGTCGATGTCATCGTCCGAGTCGTCGTCGTCGTCTTCCTCCTGATCGTCGTCCTCCTGACGACAAAAGAAAGAAAAATGGTGAGTTACAGAATCACAGCAACCTCAGAGTCGGCACGATATTTTAATTTGAAAAGAACAAAGTTGGAACCTGATCCTCCTCGTCCTCCTCCTCTTCCTCTGCAAGTCTCTGCCGGCCGACTTCGTACAGCCTGCAGACCGTGTCAGTGTTCACAGAGTCTTGGTTCTACGGAACACGCAGGACGAAAAAGACATTTCATTGTAAAAAACAAAAAAAAGACAAAAAGTCACCGACACCTAAAGCAAACATCACGAAGAGACTTTACCTCGATCACAGCAAGGTAGCAGTCTTTGGTATCAGTGCAAAGATCAAATATATTCCTCTTGACATCAATAGTGGCTGAGAAGAGAGCAAAGGACATGTGGAGGAAGTACATTCTCTGAAAATATTGCAATAAAAACCAAAATATTATAGCAATCATGATTACCAACTACTGCATATATATATATATATATATATATATATATATATATATATATATATATATATATATATATATACACACACACACACTTTCCAAGTAAAAACCCCTCAATCATCACGGAAGACTTGGATAAATGACTTCATTATTTCATCTTTAATTGAACTAGATGAAAGGGAGGTGAGGGACACTTACCGATTGGTTTGTAGTCCGTGGCATTGAAGGTCCTGAACGACGAACCAAATGGACTTTTTATCTGCATCTCCACCATGTCGTTTTCATCGTCGGCCTGCAACATGGCTGCAGAAGCCAAAGAGCCACAGTACGAGTGAGAGAGTGAATACAAAACCAACCGGTGAGGTCGGGGCTCCGCGGTCGTCGTATTGAGCGCGAACACACACACACACGCGCGCACGCACACACTTCTACAGGCTCCGTTCACACCTCCCTACAAACACACACATGCTCACTTTGCTTCATAATTACCCGCCTTTAGCTAAAAACACGCTCGCGCCGACTGTGGAGCGAGTTGCAGGCTTTGACGCAAAGCGCTGTGAATTACCCATCATGCAGCGGCTTCTGTACGTACCTCCATAGATGACGGTGCCGTTGTTGTTGAAGACTATTCGGCACTGGTCCAGAGCGGGGACCGTGTGGAGGAGGTGGAAGGTCCGCAGGTCCCACTGAACCTCCGACTAAGGACCATGACACCGCTTTTCATTTGCGTCAACTAAATCAATTAAAACCATCCACTGGGTTATGAAATCAATTTTCAGTGCAATAAATATTTAATGTTTGGCAGTGAAATGAAAGCTCATCCCATCATTGGAGCGACGACGCCTTTAAACACGGACACGATCTAGTTTTTTAACATTTTGCTGTATATTCATTACTAAAGTCTAATGTTAAACAAGCCGTCTGCAACTCATTTCTCAAATTAAAAATGGTTGCATTGGTGCAGTTACAAAGATTGCACGTAGGTCTCTTAAATGCAGCAACATGTTTTTTGATGCGATGTGTTTTAGCCATGCTAGCAACATCTGAGAGGCTCTACGGTTCAGAACACAGACTGTATATAAGAAGTGGACGTAGTCATCGTGACGTCACTCATTGGTTTGTCTATTGCTCATATATTCGTTGTGCAGAGGATTGTGGGTCAGAGAAGCCAGAAAAGCATGCTGGCTTGCAATCCGGGTATTTTTGGCGTACTGCATTTGACACTGGGACGTACTAATGATTTTTCTGGCGTACTAAATAGTATGTAGTATTGGAAGGCTTAGTTAGTCTACGGCACTGCAGTCTAATCAACCCATGCATTCAAGTCTCAAGGATACAATTTCCGTGTTGACGATGACCTCCAGGCCGTTGGGATGGAACACGCCGCTGATGTTCATGTTGAACTTGTCAAACTTGTGGATGGCCTGAGCCGTGCGCACGTCCCACAGCACGCCGTCGTTCAGCACCAGGTCGTCCGTCGGGTTGAAGGTGGCACAGTTCCTCTTGTAGTTGTTGGCCAGGTCCGGGTTGTTTAACTTCAGAGTTACCTGACCCGTCTGGATGTCATAAATCTGGAGAAGAGCTGAACGTAAAGCCTTCGCCACTGACTTTAAATGTCATGTTTGGAAAAAGAACGCCGACATACGTACCCGCGCTATGTGTTCCTTCGTCCCAATGACACGATCTTGTGAGAGCTTGCTGAACTCCACGTAATGGTCGCCCAGAAACGAATGCCTGAAGAGCAACATTTCAACATTTCATCAAAAACACGGAGCCAGTGCGAGCACAAACGCTGAGTCGTCATAAATGCCAGTAATGCCTCGGTTACACTGGGAAGGATGAACGATGCCAACTGCTTGTGTTCCATGAACTGAAGACTGCAGCCCTCGGGCTATTAGCGTGCATAATTAAACAGCATGTCATCTCTTTTCTGCAGCTCCCTCTTCTGACAACATAAAGCTGCTGTGACATTGGGCGGAGTGGGCCACATACATGCAGGCGGGATCACAGGCGGGCTTAAAGGGATAGGTTGGATGTTTTAAAGTGGGGCTGTAGGAGGGACGTCACCTAAATGTTTCTTAGGCAGCTAAAATATTTAACATCTGTTTAACTGTACGCTATGTACAGAACATTCCTGCCGTGAGAGAGCTGTACAGTCTATGAGAACTGTATTCATGTCGTACACGCTGTCTTGCAACATTGCTCTGCAAATGTTTCAATATCGAAGACTTTGTGTGCAGCTGGTAAAAAGTAACACATCTGGCTTTAGTCTCTCGTATCAACATCACTCACTTCATGATGAAGACTGATTTCATGCCCCACAGAGCAGACAGCGGGTAACTCCAAGAGGCCGACGTTAAGAGCAGAGAGCCATCCTAGAAACACAAAACGTGATGGTTAAACATCTCCTCCATACATGTTATAAGCCTCGTGAATATACTCTGAGAATCTGCAAATATTGTTAATTTCAAAAGTTGAACAGCTGGATGTCAGAAGTCATTCTCATCCAAGTAAAGAAACTATTTGCAAAACTCATTTTCGAGCAGAGAGGGACTTTAAATATCTTATATATGGAGGAAAAGTAAGAATACACACATCGACAACAGCAAGACGAAGCATGAAACTGTTTCTCTACGAACCCGCGAGGGCTCCAGGTGAGTGATGGCTGAACTGTGACAGCTGTAGCTGGCTTCCTCCTGGCCTGTAAACACATTGTAGAGCTTGAGCTGCCCCGTGCACGTCCCGAGCATCAGGAACCGCTCGCGAGCCGAGAAGGCACAACACATGAAGCCGCTCTCGTCCTCTTCTGCCTCCCGGAACACGGAGATGGGACGGAACCTGGGAAGAGGAGAAATGAATGTGGAGAAACGGTTGCGGAGGAGGATCGGTGGAGAAGCCCCACGTTGTGCTCAAGGAAGGAAACAAAGCGACCCACCTGCTGAAGATGAGATGTCTGTCGAAGCAGCCTCCGTCCACCCCTCCGTATTTAGGATATATAACCCTCCGAGTGTGACGGGATGTAAAGTTGATGGGTGCTTGGCGTCTCTGTTTGGGCTCGGGGCACTGATGGGGGGTGAAGAGGGAGAAGGGCGGGCACGTTGCCACGGGGTTTTTACAGCGCGCATGCTGCTCCCTCAGGTACTCTGTGATGATGCTGTCCAACGCAGGCGGGGACGGCAGGTGCCGGTCGAACTGCTTCTTCATGGCCGGACTCTGGCTGAAGGCGCCGTGGTCAGACTTCTGTCTCAGCACCCGGGGTTTCTTGCAGCTCACCGTGCCGCACGCGGCTTGCCGTTCGCGAGAGAAAACGATCCGTCCGATGAGCGGGGAGCCGTTGGTGCACGGCGGGACGGACGTGGAGGGGAAAGCAGCGGAGGAGGACACGGTGGGCTGTGACGTGGAGGGGCGCGTTTGTGGATTGCTGGACCCCGGGGTGGACGAGTGAGAGGGATGGTTTACGAGTCTCGGCCCGACACCGTTGGCCAGACGTGGCGTGCGGGGTAACGTGGCGACAGGGGAGGCGGGTAGGGGAGGAGCGACGGGGGGGAAAGCAGAAGCCACATGTGGCGGGTGAGACAGACACGCCATCGGGAGGTCTGCCTCCTTTGTGAGAGTCGTGGCTGTGTCGTGAAGGCCTTTGGCCACGAGGTGGTTCCGAATAAGCAGCAGCAGCTCTTTCTCAGGGAAGGAGATCCTGGACTTGGCGACCACGCTGGCCCTCTGCAGCCACGCCAGAGACACGTCCGTACCGATCAGCAGCGGCTTCCCGGAGATCCTCTCTATCAGCTCGGCCGCGAACTTGCAGAACTTGACGTGTTCGCTGCGTTTGTCCTGGAGCACGGGCTCCTTCATGAGCTGCTGGATGTGTCCGCTGCTGAACAACGGCAGCTTGCTGATGATCTGTCTGACGGAGGTGGAGCGAGACAGACCCACCAGAGCCTTACAGGCCAGAGCTCGGATCTGATCTGCATCGGTAATGGGCATCTTCACCGTCAGCAGGGACAGCAGCACCTTCGGGACAGACACGGGAAGTTAAGAAACGATAGTTGACAAAACAAAGGGGGAAGTCGCAGCGATGATACGAGCTGGACAAATCCTCTGAATCACTGTAAGCCCCGCCCTAAAGCATACCCTGCTTTATGGTCTGTTTGACTCTAAATGGACCATAATTTACTAAATGAACATCATGCTGTATTGAAGAAGACTTGAAACTAGAGATTGAGACCATAAACTCATGTTTACAATGTTTACTGAGGTAATAAATCAAGAGAGAAGTAGAGTCATTTTCTCATAGACTTCTATACAACCAGAGGAGTCGCCCCCTGGTGGACACTAGAGAGAATGCAGGTTTAAGACATGAAGCATTGGCTTCACTTTTCCGAACCAGAGGTCGCAGCCTGAGAATGAAAAACTTGTATTTGTAACCTTTTTGTGAGGTCACACTGACCTTTGACCTCCAAATTCTAATCAGTTCATCCTTGAGTCCAAGTGGACGTTTGTGCCAGATCTAAAGGAAACCCCATCAAGGTGTTCCCGATGGACGAGAATGGACCGGACGGACAACCCCCGAAAACATAACACTTCCGGCTACGGCTGTCCCCGGCGCAGAGGCGCAACAACCACAAAGGCTTGAGAGCCCGGAACCATTTAACGGTACCTTGATGCCGTTGTTGGACTGCACCACGTTCCACATCTTAGTGAGCACGCTCTCGCTGGCTTTGGTCTGCTGAGGCAGGCGGCGGCGGGGGGTGCCTGCGATGAACTTGCCAATGCTGGACATGCGTTTGTCCGGAGCACAGACGCAGTTGATGACGACCTGCAGAGCAGACTTCTGAATGTCGGCATCATTTACAAATACCTCCCCCTCTGCTACTGCCAGGACTATACTCATTCCTGAGGGAACATAGAAAACAGACAATTAGATGAAAAACCACAAAAATAATACTTGGGAGTTGCACCAGCTGGGCACAGGGTTTATGAAATGAGTGAAAATACAAAGCTACTGCATGTTATTACATTCTGTGTAGAGTGAATAGGATTCATTATAATGGCTGCTGACCTAACATTCTGTAAATGCCATGCTGCTTGAATGCGTTAGCGACTATTGTCCGTATACGTTGTCGTTTCATGTAGAATATAAAACACTTATATCACAACCCCTACCAACAGTGGAAACAGTGGATCCTCCCTCATCAAGCACAGCGACGGCCTCCGACAACAACAGCTGGGTCTTTGGAACGACCGTGAGGATGCTCAGGATGTCGAGAGCATAACGCACTGTATCGCTCCTACAGGGCAAGAAACATAATATATTATCAAATCATTATACCACCACATAACACATCATGGTTATAAAGGAAATGAGAGTTACTTCCTGGTCCATACCTGCCATAGTAGGTCCTCCAGTCACAGGCGATGGAAATGAGCTGCAGGAGGAGCTGGACACACGACAGCTTGTGAAAGAACTCCGCTGGTTCCCAGTAGAGTCTGAGCGGACCGTACTCGATCAGAAACTCCATCATTTCCACCACCTGCTCGCGGCTATAGCTGACCGCCTGCAGAACGAGCACGCAAATGATCAGGACGGGAAAAACATCAATACAACAGGTGACTCCACACTTTTTACAGATGTTAAGATCAATCACTAAAATGCCCAGTAATCTCGTCGTCTTACCTTATAGTATGGTTGGGAGTGAATGGGGGCGCCCCCCTCTGTGCGCTGGAGGGATTGCTTCACCTGCTCCACCTTGATGGCCAGGTGGGCCTCAAAGTACCGGCGCAGGGCCATGCAGGTGTGCTTGGCGGTCTGCCTGCTGGAGAAAATCTCGTCATCGCTCAGCAGCGCTCCCTGGTCCTCCGGGTTCAGGATCTCCAGAGTGCTGATCTGGAAACAGTCAGTTCACGTCATACACTAGTACACCATCAGCATCCGCTACACGTTCACACGGCTACAGTGCGGATCACATGCAGCGCACTGCCGGTCCGTCCTACCAGGTTGACGAGGCGCCGGAGCCCGTCCTGCCGGTCAAAGAGCTCCAGGACGGCGCGGAAGGAGAAGGAGATGGAGAAGAACATGGTGGCGTGGCAGCAGCCGGATGCGTGCGAGCACTCCAGCAGCCACAGCGTGTAACCGACCACATCTGACAGGATGGAGTGAGGCAGCATGCACACCTGGAGAGGAGAGGACACACCTATGAATACAGATGTGCACCAGAGCTATGCAACACTGATAGTAAACTAGCATCATTTTGAAGCAAATAAATGATGTCGCGATTACTTTGTGAATGAATATATAAATATATTGTTATTTTAATTACATTATTTGCATAGCAACATTGTTTTTATTTAATTGTACTTATTTTGAACACAATGAAAAACATAGTTGCTGCATTAACTCAAAATAAATAAAGACTCCGCCTGTTTTAGAAATGCCGGTCTATGCAAAATAGAGTATAATAATTGCAATAGATTCAAAATATAACAACTATTTAGAAGAAAAATTGTAAATTCCACAAGCTCGGTAAACTGCGCTGTCCACAGAAATAAGTCGTTCACTCCATCGTCGGTTAAATCTGAATCCTGAACATAACTAAAGAAGGGCCTGCATATATTTGTATAAATGTAAGTTCTTATCCGTTTATATGCAACTTATCTTTCCTAATGAACGCTTGAGAACATCCGTCTTATCCGTCGAGTAGTGCTTCTCGCTCTGTGAATATTTTTCTAAACTAATTCATCTTTTTAGCGTAAAGCAAGCGGAGGTTATAAATGATCCTTCACCTTCACTATGAATGTTTCTCTGGATACAAACCCAACAAGAAGAGCTCAGATTAGTTTTAAACTAATCACAGATTTATACTGTATTAGTTTAAGCACAAACTGCTTTCCAATCTTCATCCGAAATTTTTTCTTCTTCCGTGCATTCAACTTCACGTTTCATGCAGAGATGCAGTTTTGTTGTATGCAACACATTTCCACAAAAATTGAGCAAAAGGACGTATAAAGAGAAATTATGACCATAAAAGTGGAGGAACTTGGTGTTCGCTTAACTTAAATACAACAGACGGACCAGTTCATAATTGTATCATTACATTTTAAAGCACCTTTTAGGTACTTTTGAGATAAATCACAGTATTATCATTATCTAAATTCAAGACAATATCTTATCTCACAATGCAGTATAACTGCCAAGCTTTCCTTTGACATGTGCAGCACAAAGTCTAGTGTGTTCGCATGCTGTGCGTCTGTTCTGTACCCTCTCCATGGCGTCCTGGTTGTAGGCGAGGTAGTACAGGCACAGAGACACTCCGGTAGCAGCCATGGACGGCCTGGGGATTTCCAGCAGCTTCTGAACTCCTCCGTGAGCCACGAACTCTGCAGCGAACTTCTTGTGCAGCAGCAGAGACGCCAGGTACTGCGAGAAGAGAGAGAAGTCAGAACAGCTGGACCTTCTGCTTCGGCCCCATGAGGGGGGGGGGGAGAACGGTGTTTACCTTCAGAGCCTCGAAGGTGAGCTGCACGTCATTGGTCTGCTTTAGGTCCATGTAATGCATGAGCAGCTCACGAGCTCCCATCTGCATGAACACGGCCAGCAGCTGCAGAGAGGAGGAGGAGGAACATCAAGAACACTGAAAGCATGTTTTCACTGGTGAACCCTGTAAATGGCCGGTCACTGGAACCAATGTAGTCTTTAGCTTCTTCCTGTACAGACTACAAATGCATGAGGCGACGATTCAAAATCAAAAAAGCTCGAGTAAGGTGTCGTATCAAACTAGAATGTCTAAGGAATCGATTGGTACCAACATGTCACGCAACAACTTATAAGTGAGCAGGGGGATGGCCATCACATACCTCCATCATAATGATCTGTGCTCTTTTACACCGTCAGAAAATATTAATTATTTATATCTGATTTACGACTAGAACAATTTGACACACACTGCTGAGCTTCATGTTCCCAGCTGTCAGATAGATAACTTCTATGTGGCGTGTACGGTTGACTTTTATATCTACGCTTATCATCCTCTGTCCCCAAGCCCTCTAAACAAAGGGCCAGAGTGGTGAGAGGTTAAGGAAGACTGACATCTACTGGTAGGTCTGTGACAAGACAAGGAAAATGTACAACTTGCATGAAGTGATTTTAAAAAAGCACGTTTGCATGCTTCAAAACAGCATTTTACTGTACACTGTGTAGGCTGATGGTAAGGGACAAACCTCCTGATATTCTCCCAGAGGCGTGAGATACTGCAGGATGAGCCTCTGCTCGATCTCCGGGGTCAAAGGGTACAGGTGGTAATTGTTGCCGATCACCCAGGGGCTCGTCTCAGACCAGCTGCTGTTGGAAAGCTCACTGAAGTTCCTGTCCGGGTCTGGCAGAGAGAAATTTAGCTTCTGTTTCAGGGTCCTGCCGCTCTCCCTCTCCGCCTTCCTTTTTAGGTAGCTGCTGCCGTCCGACACGCCTTGGTGTATCAGCGACCCCGGGGCGGACATGGGCTTCATCATGGTCTTAACGGCCGAGTTGGCGTGGCTGCTGGTCTTATGGGGGGAGTTGAGTCGGAACGAAAGCTCGTTTTCGGGCTCGATGGTCGAGAAGGGAATTTCGCCGCCGTCCTCCTCCGGCCCGGCCCCCTCCGCTCCGTTTCTCCCCGGTGTGAAGGGCTTCTCCTCGAAGCCTCCGTCGACGGTCTCCTCGTCCAAAGGCAGCAGCGGCTCGCTCAACGTCTTCCTGGGGCTGGGTCGTTTGATGTCCCTTTTATTCTCCGCGTCCTTATCCTGAAGCTCGCGCATCCGGTGCAGCATCAAAGGCACCTGTCAGAGTGAGGCACGAAAGAAAACAAGTTGACGGAACGTCGCTCCTTCACATGCCTCGTCTGTCACTGTGTACTTTCACATCATTCGTTAAAAGTAAAACGGGACTTTTGAGAGAGCAGAATCCCATACTGACCAAAACAGAGTTCTCCTCCCTGTAGTTGGCTGCGATGTCCTGGTTCTCCATAGCGCCGGCCAACAGGCCTGTGGCGTAGATTCTGAGGGGCTGCTCGGCCTCCTGAGCCCACTTAAACAGCCTTTCAACTATGCCCTCCTGAGGAGAAGGAACGCGGGAGAACGGTGAAATACGGAGAGAAACGAGAACACGAAGGGATTCTGTATGTTGTACTGCTTTTATTTCCCAACTTGATCTTATTTTCTGATTGCTTCCATCGTTTAGATGTAGCTCTAAATAAAAAGTATTAATATTGTAGGTTTTTGTTAACTTTTCAAAATGAAGAATCAGGGGAAAGTTTATCTCTGTCCTCACAGAGCGACAGTCAAAGTGTAACTACCCTGCAGGCTGGACTGTGACTCCACAAACAAAACAACAGCAACTTATGTCGTCTCCACTAACTGTGACGAGGTTGTTGTTGAGTAACATTGACTCAGTAAATCTTACTTTGTGACCCTACTACTGTTTTGCCTTTACCTTCGGCCCGATTCCAATTTATAACTGCTTTAATACCAAAGACACCAGTGTGCCCGAGTACAAGTGAAAATAAGAACTGTTCCCTTTTTATGCAGCTTCCTCTTGTTGTGGGACGGTTTACTTTATGTGTGCACGCTGAACACGAATACAAACTGTCGCCAGTAGAAGGTGTGTACACATGCATTACCTGATGTACCTTTAACCTCTTAACACAACATGTTGGATGTGCAGCTAGAAGGCTACAAGAACGTTCCAGCTTAAATAAACGGCACGCGTTGTTTGAACAGAGAAAAAGCTAAACACTGTTAGCTCATCATGAACTCAGAAATGACCCACCTTCTCCTGAAAGACCACGGCCGTCTCCAATCCAGGCATGATGTTCTGAAGCAGGCGACAGGCTGCTGCATTGAGGGATAACTCTCTGCTGGTCATCACATAGCTATTCACCAACTACAGCGGGAAGAAAAGAAAACCAATCACCTTCTGACTCAGACACGAGAATAGAAATTCCCCCCTTCTTTTGCTTAAAATGTTTTGTAACTTTATCCATTCGTACCGTGTTCATGAAGTCATCATTCTTGAACAGGATCTTGAGCAGGTGTCCTAACACGCATTCCGGGTCAGCTCTCCCTAGTGGCCGAGAGAGAAATATCAAAAACACACACACACGTTAATCAAACCTCCATTAATCTTCACATGATGTGATGTTTTGTTTTATTTTCATACCAGGGTGTCGGTCATCAAAAGGGTCAGGGTCCGCTTTGTGGTACTCCTCTGTCTCTTTCTCAACCAGCTCAGAGATTCTGTAAAGTTTCAGCACATTTACCACCTTTAAGTCGCACCCACCAAAACACACCTGTCTGTCAACGAACACAGAGGCACAGCTACTTACTTTGTGAGGATGCTGACCAGCTCCTGTGTGCCGCCTTGTTGCTCCCTCTCCCACTGTTCCAGTAGAGCAGTCAGCTCTGCCTTGGAGTCCACACTGGCAGATGCCGACGCCATGGCACAGCCTGTCAGGGTGGCATGCACTTAATATGATGTAATTCCATTAATAACACATCTAGTCCAGACTCATCTGCTACTCCGTGGGGTCATAACAAAGAGCGCTGCTGTTTTGCATCTATTTATAATCTTAAAAAAGTCAACATAAACACCACTGAGACACAAATATAGGGGAAGCGTGATTGCAGTCAGATGATATATGTCGCTAATAAACAGGTGTGTGTGTGTGTGTGTGTGCGTGCAAGTGCAGCTGCTCTCCAGGGAATGCAACTGTCAAAAACATTACTTTTCAAGTTAGCATATAAGATTAAAATATTCTCGCATAATTTCTGCTTTGATTGGGAGATACAGCTCTAACACGCAACACCACCAGCATGCTTTTCCCTTCAGTTACTTGCAGCCATTAATCACTGTACTGGTCTGCCTGTTGCGATGTTTGGCTAGCTACACTGTGGCTAAACAAGGAAGCTAACACAAACAGCTCGCTAGCGACACTCTTAAAAGTGGTCACTTTTGACTTCCTGTGCTATAGTCCTCAATAAGCCTGAGCTGTGCAGACACGTACAGCTTATTGTGTCCTATTAAAATCATACTTGAACCAATGGAAGCTGCCTGTACGCGTAACCACCCCCTAGCACTAAGGTGTTAGCAAAGAGTAGCTAGCTAGCAGCATCACAGGTGAACCTGGCTACTTAGCTAGCATGCTAACTTTACCTCGTTGTTCCGCTCAGTTCTTCTCCGGTTTTACCAAATTTGCCGAGACTTGTATCCACCGATACCGGTCCAGACCGGATTGTTCCTAGGTGACTATCTACGTACCGATCACCGTTTCACAGCTAACGCTTAGTTTGCTTTATTGTAGCTTTGTGTCCACAGTTTATTATCATTATGGCGAACACGTTCCCGACGTCATTTCACAAGCGACAGTCCACTTTTAATGACGAAACGACTCAACAGCAAAACATTACGAAATAGCCATTATTTACTTGTACAAAAAGATATCTCGTTTATTGAAAGTAAGGGATGGTTCAAAATAAAGTATTATACATTTTTGGATCATTTGATTATAAACATTCAACAATTAGTTATATTCACATAAAACTATTAGTTCACATACATATTACCAACATAAAAATACTGCTGCAAATACATCATAGGAAATAGTTCCCATAACTGATGATAAAAACAAATCATTGGTGCCATATAAGGTTCAGGATTCAGGGAATATAGTGCGATTATGGTTTATATTTAGTCAGTAAACAATTCATTATTCTGTGGTGCATGCATACAAATGGCACGTAACAATACAAATGATTTCGCAAACATTAGCTATCGTGCAGTCAAAAGGTGAATAGACTTTGTGTCGCCTCGAAGGGCGCAGATTTAAGATGCTTCATCAGTTCTACTAACTTGTGAGGCATTCATACCTTTTTAAATGACCTTGTTTGACTCTATTGGACATCAACCGCCCACATGTTGGAACTACCCACTAATCAGTAGAACCGACTTGCCTGTAAAACTTATTTCGATATATCTAAAGGAAACGAAACGTAAACCTTCATACACAACTGTTGCAGTTTACATCACAGTACAGCAACAGGTAGCAGGATAGTTATCTGCATTTACTTTGAACTCATTCCCGTAAACAAAGTAAATGTGTGATTTCCCTTTCCAAGAGTAGGTCACCTTGGTGACGGGGATCAGCTCGATGGTTTGACGCTGCAGACAAAGAGAGCAAATATGAGCATGTTATGCAAACACCAAATTAGGCTTTGATCCCAAGTATTGTCTTTTGACATTGATAAGATATTATTTGACATCCAAATAGAAGGCTTTAAATAAAGTAGATGCTCTGTTACCTGTTGCAGGATGCGTGACGTGCTTGAGTACTTGCCCTGGTGTTCACCGACAAGGCGCTCTGCAGCATTCACCACCACAGGGTCTGGGAAGCCCATCACTGGGTATACCTGCACAGAGAAATAATGAATAAGAGCTGAATTACTGTTGCTGACTTTCATTTATTTGTTGACGGATCGAGCAGGATTACAAAACTTGCGTGGGACACTTATGACCTCTGAATAAATAGAGTAGGTTTTAGGTCCTCTGGCACGAGTCTGTTAGTTGTTCCAAAGTGCAGGAATAAAACCTTTGCTGAATCAGCTTTTAGCTCCTGAAACAGTCTGCCTGAGGATCTGAGAGCTGCTAGAAATGTTGAAACCTTTAAACGTAAACTTTAAACCTACCTATTCAGCCAGGCCTTTGATTAAGAACGGTTTAATAACTTTATTCACTTATTGTATAGTATTTAAGTTGTAAAATGTTATTCTGTTTTATCGTTATCATATTAATCACTTATTTTATTTTAGTTATATACTTTTTTCTATTTTATTATTATAATTTAAAGCTATTTTACTCCCAACACTGTTAATATAGCCATTAATTAATTATTACATTTTATAGTTTTTTCGTCTTGCATGAATTGGTCTAAAGTTGACACATTTCTTTACTTTTATTTTCTTGCTTTATCTGTTGTTTATTCTGTCCACACTTATTTTTTTGGCTCGTCAGTCACAGCACTTTGAGCGGCACTAACCTGTACGAAAGGTGCTACACAAATAAAGTTTTGATTGATTGAACAACAACAGTACAAGAGGGCCGCATAGTGAGAGGAGCGTGTCAGTAGCAGCAGATCTCCCTCAGTGTCACACAGGATGCGTTTAGCCGCAGAGCTTCCGTGTGGTCGCCCACATTTTGGCAGAGCTCAGACCCCAAAACACAATAACTGTCAAATATACTTGAAGCCTAAAGAGAAGCTCACCATTAACCTTCTAAAGCACAAGTGTAAAACAAAGTGTCATGTGAGCTGTGTAGACCATGGAATCGATCAGAACATTGCATTGACAGCCTGTGTGTGTAGATGCTCCACTACATGCTGAAGTCTTACACCAACTTGCAATAAACAAGATTTAATGGACTAAACTTTTGTTGCTCTCACTACTAATACTTGTGACTAAATGTGTTTCGTTTGAATAATGAATACTGCTGGATACAGTAGACTAAGCTTTTAAAAAAAGACATTTAAGTGACAATTGCAAGTGAGAAATTATTTTTTAAAAGATTTTAGAAATCTCAATGAAAATCTTATTTTGCACGCTGGTCATCAGTCCCCAAAAAAAAATCTAAACAATATGCACGTTCTCTGTATTAAAAAAAAACATAATCCTCCCAATGCCCGTATCCTGAACCCCCTGAGAAAGAAACACTATCTTACCAGGTACTGAGAGTCCCTGAAAAGCTCCTTGCCAGACACTTTGCTGAGGTTGTCCAGCTGCAGTCCACTTGACTGTTCCACAACGTAGTCATCAGAGTTGTTGGTCCTGCAAGCACGAACATAAAACATATAAACATAAAGAGTTACACGGTGACCAACGGTGTAAAGTAACCATAGGAGTGAATGACTTTCAGATCTATTCTAAGCATCATGACGCACCATTTCACAGTGAGGCTGATGTAGACCAGCAGCTGTTGTTTTCCTTGACATGTTGGACATTGCATGGATCCTTGACCCTGGCAGTGGTTGCAACTGTGAACAGAATACTGTCCGTCAGCATCTTTGAGGAGAAGCACCGAAACTGTACCGTTTACAAACTGTACTTTTACTTCATCAGACTCTTACTTCTCCCGCCCTCTGCCACTGCAGTGGTTGCATCGATCTTCTCCGTGGCGATAACCAGACCCGTTGCACACCCAACAGACTTTCTGACGGGGGCAAGAAAAGAAATCACACGATCAGCCGATGATCACGAAGGTCTTTGAAGTAAACCCTTTTTGAATGAGCTCTGTGGACTTTACTTACATTACCAGCGCCGGCGCAGTCTTTGCAGGGTTTTCGGCCCATTCCCACACACACGTGGCAGCCCTGTACGTGAAATAGATTTCTCATCAGGAACGATCTCTAAAAGCTATTACAGGAGCTTTGTTCCAACCTCAAACCTTGTGTTGTGTATAATTCACCTTCATGGACGACGTGTAGGGAACCTTCATGATCTGTTTGTCTTCCACGAACATACTGGGGACTTTGACAGGAACGTCCCAAGGACCCGGAGGCGGTTGGGAGAAGGCGTCCACTGGCTGGCCTGATCCAAATAGAACATACCAGATCATCAGGGAGAATAGCAGACTGACAGCAGACAACAGAGAATTCAACTCAGGTATTTAATCCACAAGATGCTAGTCCTGTACCGTGGTAGGGCTCGTGACTCCACTCTGTAGATCTTGATTCGGTGAAGGTTTCCAGGCGGTACTACAACACCAAACCAACGAGAAATTCTTATTCATGCACTAAACATCCAAAACGACGACAAAAGCTTTTACTTCTACTGATCATTTTCCTGCTTTTCTGCTCTTCCAAAAACACACACAAACACGTATAAAAGGATGAATTCCTACCCTGTACGTGTTGAATGCGTCCATGCGGGTGATCACACCGTCCTTTACTGGCGCCGCACTGTAGCAGCACTTGCTGGAGGCATACAGGGCGAACGCGTCCCGGGCAGTTTCTTCAGTTATAGACGGGATGCTGTGAGCAGGGAGGGAATGAGACGCATTATGAGACGTAGTTTAATCTTTATTTAAACATATAGACAGGTTTACAGATTTGACAGGTGAAGAAGCCAATGACAAAACAAAACAGGAATCTAGAAACACAACGTATTAAAGATAAAACATCAGACTAGGAATATTTTGGGGGATTATATTTACCAAGAATGCTGCATGAAGGGAAAAAAAAGTTCACTCTTTGAATAATTACGTCACTGATTTCAGTACAATATTTCAAGAGGAAGTGGCTGTTGTAAGAGCGCTTGTGGTTTAATGTTACGACACATCATAGAAATTATTAGTTTTTGCAATATCCTCAGCATAGGGAGGGAGGGAGGAGGGAGAAAAATAAATAGTTCAGCTTACTTCCACTGTGGCTGTTCAGGTCCAGGTTGAGGCTGGGGAGCCGGGTAAGCCGGCATCGGAGGGGGCAGAAACCCACCTACAGCAGATAGAGAACGTTTGTTGTTCTGTTTAATCGATTTATCTTAACAGCAATCACTCAGAGTCCTCTTTTTTTTTTACTTACAATATACACTCAGTGGTCAGTTTATTACGTACACATTTAAAATACCAACAGTCCATCCATAAGTTCCACCTTTACACAGATAATAATGGTCATTTTTGCTTTACACTGTCAGAGAGGTTTTAATTATGCATGTACTGTATATTTATTATGGTGGTTGTAGTTTCATATTGTGAGGTGTTTCTAATGTGTTGCCTACTGGATCTGGTTTAGATTGTATGGATGTACTCTAATAAAGCGGACAGGGCGTGGACATGACAGCACTGCGTAAAGGACGTTTACTGTACCTCCTCCTGCCAAGGTGCCTTCATAGCCGGGCATGTTGTCAAACATGCTGGACGGAGGAGCGCTGGGGCCCAAGAAGTCAACAGCAGCGGCGGCGGGTGGGGCGAACATTGCTTAAACGAAACCAGAAGAACCGGTTCAGGTCATGTGAATGGATGTCGGCCTAGAGTTCCACATTTTGAATCAAGCTTCCATGCATTACACAAACGAGTAGGCCACATGTATATACACAAAGGGGGGGTCTCTTTTTCCAAGCGGAATTCTTGAAGGAATTCCCAAGTTGCGAACATATTGTTCATATTGAACTTATCGCGAGAGAGAGAGAGAGAGAGAGAGAAAGAGAGAGATATATAGATAGAGACTTACCTTGCCCCTCCGTGTTATACTCCATTCTGAGGTGTTTTACAGCTGCTTTAATGGTTTAAATCCTTCAACAAACTATATCACTTGTGTGTAAGTATAGCGGCGCACAGAACACCCTACGAGCTGGGCGGTGACAGCAGCCTCAAGCAACCTGTACGTAGAAAGTGACGTCACCCTTGCGTGTGTGGGTTTGTGTGTAAAGCGGAAGTGTGCAATTACAACACTGTTGTAAAAGATTTTAGCTACCATTAAATGTCCAAAAAAAAAAAAAAAAGTCTGCACCCCCCCATGGAGCTTACCGGGTGCCCCCTGCGCCGCGGGTACGTATCCCGGATTGGCCATTCCGTAGTTTCTGTTCTGGTGGCTGCTAACCGAGAAACGAAAGTTAAGACAGTCGGGTCACAAACAACATTCGCTACATTTTGTTTGGAGTAAAACAATAAAAATAATAATACATCAAATGAACTAGTTATAGTTATAAATGATAAACAATAAAGTGACGCTCACCCCAACACCGGCTGATACTCCATGTCAAAGCCCTGGAAAACAACCACCGCACGACCACACACAACTTTTCATATGGTCTCTAATCACACACAGTGTGCGTGACGAGCAATAACATCGATCATCATGTGACAAAAATGTATTATTAACCCTACCTTTTAATCACACCACACCCCCACCGTTTTCGAGAATCTTGCAAATCAGCAACCGTCTCTTCTCTCAGAAAGTAATACAACTTCACTTTTTGTGTGTTTTTTTTGTTCAGCTTGAGAGCTCGATCTTCTGTGAATTAGCCTTTAATGATAAACCTCAGTTCAGAGAAGTAACAGTTATAGCCTCCATCCAAAGTAAAAGTCCAATCTGTCCAGGAAGTGCGCACAAATCCCTTTTTATGAGCAGTAAACTGATTTGTTTTTTTTAAGTGGGCGTGCAGGTTGTGTGTGAAGCTTAAACTAAAATAACATAAAGCTCACAAACACAACAACACAACACTACGACATTCATGTTGTTTCATTTCATAGATTTTGAGAAAGAACTTTAAATTCCCAGTGGAAAGTACAGTGGTTCTGATAAAATACAGTACCCACAATGCTTTGCAACTGTCACGGAAGTCCTTTTCTTTCCTTCCGCCGTCGTTGAAGTCCCTTTTGGATTTACATCGGCGGGTGAGTCGATGCAATCTATGTTCATCAGCGCGATTTAGGGCGCTATTTCACCATCCTGACGTGTATTAACAATCATAGACGTCCATTTAATATATATCGGATGTAATTGACAAGTTTGTCATCGTCAACCGTCTTTAATCTGTTTTGGAACGAAATGCTGCTAATACAGCGACCGCTGCGGTGCTAACGCTCTCTGTAGCAGTCAGTGAGGGCCTGACGTACAACGTGGCTCACAGATAATCATTGTCAAATAAGAGCCGCCAGTTTCTAACACAATACATATGTACAATGTTGATTTATGTCTGGACAATACTGTAAAAATTAAACGTTTGATGTAGAGTAGCATGGCTAGCTAGCTAACTAAACATTGACTGCGCCGTAGTAGCTAGCTAGCTAGCTGACGTTGAGCAACACGTTTACCTAAAGCTCACACAACAGAAAACTTGATGTTCACATAGTTCGTTGCATGTATAGTAATTGTTTGTAGGCCAGAGCTCACGTGCGTGTTGTCTAAATGTGTCAATGAGTTGCAGGTACCTCAACACTTGCTAATGAGTCCTCCGGAGCTAATGTAGCACGTTGTAGTGTAATGCTGCAGCACTGACATGGACCTAACTTTGGTTTTTAACGTTTGTTTTTGTTCATCTCCTCAGTCACCATGGCAGCCCTCAGGCCCCTCACAAAGCCCAAGATTGTCAAAAAGAGAACCAAGAAGTTCATTCGCCATCAGTCTGATAGATATGTCAAGATTGCGGTAAGAGTCCATACGACATACTCCACATGCTCAGACTGCTGCTTCCTCTTGGTGGACATGCAAGTAATTTAATCCTTCAATATCTTTATCAACAGAAAAACTGGCGTAAGCCCAGGGGTATTGACAACAGGGTCCGCAGGCGGTTCAAGGGCCAGATGCTGATGCCCAACATCGGTTACGGTAGCAACAAGAAGACCAAGTACATGCTGCCCACCGGCTTCAAGAAGTTCCTGGTGCACAACATCAAGGAGCTCGAGGTCCTGATGATGAGTAACAAGTAAGTCATGTGTGTGCACTCGCACTGTGAAGAGATGTAGATGACCTTCCCCTTCCTATCAAAGTGATTGGTATCAGGCGTGCACCAAGTTTGTTCTATTTGCAGAGATTTTGAGATATCTGCTGAGACTTTATAATAGATGTGAATGGAACTTTAAGTTTAAATGCAAACACTAAGGCTTTCCTAGGAATTATGCATTTTCTATTTTATAAGCGCTGAATGGATCGACTGACCGAAGTGGTGGCAGAAGTCTCGGTAGCGGAGATCTCACATCTCTGCAAACAGGAATGATTGCGTGTTTATACACCTCAAGGACAAAGTGGATGAAATTAACCTTATTAAATGGCAGCGAGACTTGGAACTGGTTTATCCTCTCAAAACTATTAATGACTCAATAACAAAGTTAATACTCAGACTGTGATCAGTAACACACAGAAACATCCTCTGATTATTAATAGTCCAGTATCTGACATCGGATGGGAATAATAATCACAATTTTAGATGCTTGCGGAGCCTCGTGAGAAAAATATTTGGGCTTCATAAAAGCAGAGTTTTTACCAGGAAGTCCAGCATGGTTCAGCTGCCTTCACAGCAACCTGATGCTGACAATCCTGGATAACAGGTGTGACTTTTTTTAACCAGAAGCTGCCGCTCTGAGTAGTGAAGGAGAGGAGTCTGTTTAAGGATTATGGCCGTCCTCGTAGTTAACACAAGGATGTTTTGCTTCATGCAGTTTCATGTGGAGGCTGGTTAAAGATCAGTATAGTCATGTTTCTTAGGTATGTAGTGACACAGGTGTTGAACTTTTAGAAAATGTTTCCAGGAAACTCCCGTTATTGCCTTTTTGTTTAAAACCACATGTCTGGTGTTTGACTGCAGCATTTCAAGTTGTTTAGCTTCTTGTCATTGAATGATCCCATACTATCTCTTTAATCTGAGTCTGACTGAACGTAGACCTACAAAATAGGAACTCACCAGTTTCAGAGAGGTGGTTGAACTGATCTACTGTTTGTAGATCGTTTGTAACTGTATTCTGAAGAACTTCAGGTAGATATGGAGGAGATAATGGATGCTCGAGTTAGTTCATGGACAGGGTTAGACCATTTCAATGTGCCGAACTTAAAACCTGTATAATGTGAGCCAGCTAACACAGTTCACTCTGCAGCAAATGCTTAAAATCCTGCCCACCCTGTTAACGTTACACAGGAGCGAGAGGACGAGGGATTGTCACTAATTTAGTGGCAACTTTGTAGTTGAGGAACCTCAACACACTAAACATTTCAGTGAAAACATTTTGTTAACCCTTCGCTCTCCTCCTGCAGGACTCACTGCGCCGAGATCGCCCACAACGTCTCCTCAAAGAACAGGAAGGTGATCGTAGAGAGAGCAGCTCAGCTGGCCATCAAGATCACCAACCCCAACGCCAGGCTGAGGAGCGAGGAGAACGAATAAACTGGTTGTTCACAATAAATGTTTAAAAATTCAACCGAGCTTGTGGATCCTTTTTTTTTTTTTTCTGCAGTTCATTGCTCGGGTCTGGAAAACCGTACGTGTGTGAAAGTTTAATTATCACGATGATGTTATGAAAGAGGCTCATTTTAGAGTTCTACATTTAGTTGGTTGTTGTCTGAGATTGTATTCCAAAGACCCAATAACAGAAATGAGTTCATTCAAACACTGATTTTATTTTCCTTAAGTCGATCAGAATCTCCTGTATGTGTAGCATTAGTTTAGCAACACTGGAACTATGGTTTTACAGCTTCAGAATAAGTTTGCTTCTGACCCTCATTTAAATGTCACTGGTGGAGGGAGATCGTATTTCAAAAAGGAAAGTGTGAATAAACAGGTGGCAGGAGTTATGAATAGAAAGTTTGTTTGGGGCATGATATTTAATTGGGAGTTAATTTTGTATGTTGATAAAGCGCTCGCATGTGCATGAGCCGGCGTCTTCATCGTTCTCTCCAGAGCTGGTTGAGTTCTCCCTCGGGTGGGGGGGTGTAGATGGGAGTTATTCCTCATTCGCTTCCAGATGACTGGATGCTGAAACGGAACAAAAGGGGCAGAGATGCCTGAAGAGGAGTGTTGACCCACATTGTAAGTTATTCCACTGTTTCCCTTCCAGGATGTGACGTGTTGCTCCTGAAGAGCAGCAGCTTCTACAGTCGGTACGGCTTCTTGCTGCCAAAGAACATTCTGGAGCCAAAATATATCTGCGTTGCTTTGAAAAGCACAAAGTTGGAGGTTGTCAAGATGGAACTTCATTTATTTATCCTGAGGAAAATTCTTTGTGTAGGAAAGAGTGCAAATAAAAGATTATCAATAAGGTTTAAGAATAAAATGTACACTACGCCAGAAATGTTAACTTGACGCTGCAAATTAAAATGCAAATAAGTAAAAGGTTAATGTTCAGGATCATAAATGATGAGGTGCAAATACTAATTGGTCTCTGCTCTCCATCTGTGTGAAGGAGGTGTGTTGTGAAGGAAGAAAGGATTTCCCATGCTGCATTGTAGTTTCTTGCTGAAGTTGCTTCTGTTTAAGTACATGTAATCTTTAAAGTATAAATAATTGTGTGCTAAATGTATACAACTTTTAAATACAATTGAACTCCAATACTACTATATACAGTAAGTGTGTGTTGAATATATACACGTGTATCACTTTATATTTATATATCAGAAGAATAAATGTACTCTTAACTCCACTACACGTCTTGTAGATTTTGTTATTTTGCAGATTAAGATTTTAAAAGCAAAACATGATCGACTTCTAAAATAGGATGCATCAAAATATACTGAATTATCCAAAGTAGTAAACAAATCAATCGGTGCATAATAATGATTCACTCCAAAAAGGAGCATTCTGCCCAATGAGTACTTTTATTTGTAATACTTTAGACGAGTCTATAGAGTGGTACTGGTACTTTAGTTAAAGATGGGAGCACTTCTTCCACCACTGCTCATCTGTGAAATGTTTCTGTTACATGACAAGAGAACTGATCAAGTGTAAAATCGGTGGACTGCTCCTTTAAATAAGACAAAAGGTTAGAAGGTCAGATTCATGTACTTTTAACACCATTTATTGAGAACGCTCTATAATGTGGAGTTGTGTTTCAGCATGTTCATGTGTAACATCGGTAGATTAAAGAGCCTTGAAATGGTCCGGCTCAGATCGTATATTATTTTGTGATGTTCACAGTCGGCTCCCTGCAGAGAAAGTTTCCATTGCATTCTGGCAGACAAGCTGTGCCCTACAGCCCTGAGCCCTCTGCCATCTGCTCCTGTGACTCTGACATCGCCAGAAATGCAAAAAACACATCGCATTTATTTAGCCAGTCAGCTTGTGGCTGTTTGGAACTGAAGGAAGTGAGTTACCAATGCAGTCCGGCACAGTGATGGACCGGAATCTTGTCCTCTCTTAAAAAAACAAACAAAGCATGCACCTGTTCTCTGGAGCGGCTTTGGACGACTCACCTGAGAGGACTGGAGGTCCTCCAGAGAGGGAGGAGACGGTGAGGACAGCAGGACCAGGAAGGGACGACTGACGTCCAAGAGAGACGGGGAGAGTGTCAGGAAGAGAGGACACAGTTCATCCTTTTCCCTCGTCACTGGTCCAGAAGATGAACATGTCAGCCAGGGTGGTATTTGGAAAGGGGCGCCTCACCCCCCAGCAGCTCTCCTTCGCTTTCCCCCAGACAGACTCCCTGAGGAAAGGCAGCCGGTCCGCAGGAGGAAAGAGGAGGATGTTCTCCTTTTCTCTCAGATGTCGGCTGGGCGTCATCAGAGGGAGAACCACAGGTAACGAGGAGGCTGAGTGGTCTTTAGAGGGATGCTGATGTGTGCTGCTGAGGTCTTTGATGTAGTAGATATGGAGACTTGAAAGTTATTTTGCAGTTTTAAAAAAGAAGAGTTTTGTTGCTTTCACGTGATAACTTGAGTTTATCTGTATGATTAATTCCTCCAAAATTACATACATTACCTGAATTCATTTAAAAACAAAGTTAAACTGTTTGTGTGCAGCAGGCGTGTTAAACTGACAGAAATCTGGGCTTTTAATATAATAATAATAATAATAACTATAATGATAATGATAATGACAATAATACTAATATTAATGAATACACTTTATTAGCACCTTTCATCAAATAAAATGCAGCTCTAAGGGCTTCACAAGAGAACCAAATCAATAACACAGGTATGATAATGTTGATAATGGTAAAAGCAATTTAAACATATTTCAAAAATCATAAAAACTATGAGAAATATAAAATAAATATATAATACTAACAATGCTGTTAGAAAAAGGCTGAATTAATTAAAAGCAAGATCATAAACGACGTTTTGAGCTTTCTTTCTTGAAGCTATCCATATTTGCTAGTCTGATTTGTGATTTGGTGAAGAACAACAGAAGGCTGCCTCACCAGGCTGTCTGTAAGACGACCTAATGGAGCCGTTTGAAACACTCTCAGATGATCAGTCAGAGAGGTTTGAAGGTGCTAAAATAATTAAAAAATCAATTCCCAACGTTACAGGTAGCCAGAATAACGATTATAATACTAATAGACAAATAGAACTGGTAGAAATTATTCTCTTTTCCTGTTTGTTTGTTTATTTATTTATCTATTTATTTCTGAGCGACCTTAAAGGTGAACACTGAAGCATGAGTGTGTGTGACACATCCTTATCCTCTGGCTCTGTTCTTTGTCACAAACTGATCCGTGCTGGCCTGACGACTGAATTAGTCATTTGGCTTGTCAGATTTTTTTTTATTGCAACTGCACCTGATCGCCACAAGGTGGCAGTGTGGCCAGTTTCATGGGAGGAGAAGGTCAAGATTCAGGCCCCTCGCGCCTAAAACACCCCCCGTTGTTTATGTTTATTGGGAAAGTAGGGCTATTTTCAGAAGGGTTTATTTTTAACAATATTGCAGAGGAAACATTTGGAAAATTTAGAAACCTGCACTAAATAGTGAACACAATCACAGGTTATTCTCTTATTGAGTCACTTTTTAAAAAATTCGGCCGTACTTTGTTTCCTTTTTGTTTGAGCATCTAACCTCTATTTCGGTTACTGCAAAATAAATAGAAGATTTCTAATCTAATCATTACATTATCACTCGCTCTTCATCGATAATGCTGATATCTAGTCTTGAGGAAGTGCAAAAGAGTCAATATTCATTTAATTAACCCGACGTTTGTCGCCCTGTTCCCGGGGCTCCGCTCCGTCTCTCTCTCTCTTTATTCTGCTGGAAATTAATTAGTCTCGCTCTGAAAGACTGCGCTCGGTCACTTTGTAAATGGGGTATTAAGGACAAAAGTCTCTGAGGAAATTATCTACACCGAAGAGTATTGTGTCCACTGGAACCACCGACTAATTAGGCTCCGCGCAACGGCGGGTAGAAACGTGGAAAACGTTTGTTTGCAATTACTTTACACACCTGTAAAATAAGCAGCTCTAGAATAGAAAGGTGTCATTTCACATTGTGACTTTCTGAATTGTGTTTGTGTGTTGTTGTTTTTTCCATTTCCTGCTTCCTGCTTCCAAAGTCTCAGTGGTGAAGACAGTTTGTCCGCAGTGACCAAAACAAATGAGGCAGACGAGGCCTCGGAGGGGCTGCCAGAGAAGCTGGTGGAGGGCATTTGTTGTTGTTGTTGTTGGTGGTGGGCGGTGGGTGGTGGGGGTCAGGAAGCGACAGGCGTCGAGGCTTCTGCGCGAGTGGCCAATGGTCAGACACGTGTGGCGACGGGTCAGTCGGCAGAGCGTCTGTGTTTGGGTGGAGGGGCCTCAGCGGGGCCCCGGATAAGCAGAGGGTCCCCTAAAGGGGGAAACATGAGATGTCGGGCTTTAAAGTGAGAATGCATTGAACTTTCACTCAGATTCTAAATGTTCCTTCTTTTTTTTTGCGTCTATTTCCTCGTCCCAGTCTGATGAGGAGTCCATTCTGTCGTCCCAGCCCTCGTGCACGACAACTGCACTTTTATGAATAACATATTCAACTGACACACATCTCAAACAGACAGCTGCTCTTCTGCACAGGAATTCCTCATTGTGTGCTCGTGTGTGTCTGAGAAATAGAGATGTAGATACAAGCTCTGGAGAAAAAAATGTAAAATGGGTGCAGTGTCTCTACGTGAGAACAAAAAAAAGTGACACAGTGCAGTCTGACAGTGAATGTGCAAGTGGTGTTAATTGTGCAGAGAGTTGAGTGTGTGTGTGTGTGTGTGTGTGTGTGTGTGTGTGTGTGTGTGTGTGTGTGTGTGTGTGTGTGTGTGTGTGTGTGCTGGGGGAGGGAGTGACGATCGTGTGTGCCTGCCTCACTGAACCCCTCTGGCAGAGAGAGAGAGAGAGGGGGAGAGCAAACACACTCACTCCGGCTCTAGAGAGGAGGAGGTTGTGTGTGAGCTCGTGTGAGTGTATGAACAGAGGATGATAAACCTTCTGGAAAGAAAAGGACGACCGATTAGTGAGAACAGCTCAAGAATGGAACCACGGCGGGACGGCAAGAAGAGGACATGAACCACTGCTGCTTTGGATTTTATAGATTAAAAACAAGCTTGTTAGATTTAGATATTTGAGGATTGAGACGAACCGTTGACATCTTTGTGTGTGTGTGTGCGCGTGCGTGTGCGCGCGTGTGTGTGTGTGTCGCCAAGTTTAAATAGAGAGCGGGACTATATTGAGACCGTCCGAGGGTCAGCATTTGCCATCTGGAGCTCAATTCCTCACTTGGTTTTTTCTTTCTTTCTAAACGGGGGACAAAGGTTAAGGAAATGTTTGCGCGAGGAGGGGATGAAGAAACGATGACGGTGTTCCATCTGAGCGGCTGAGACTCTTTGACCTCCACTCCTAGAGATCAGCGAGGTTACTGACGGAGAAAGAACTACAGCCATGCTGTGTGGTCTGAGGAGAGACACCAAGAACAGCATTGGTAAGAGCGCGCACGCGTTTGGATCCGTGCAACGTGGAGTGGAGTGGAGTGGGGGGGTCGTCGTGCGTATTGGTTGTAGCGGAGGGATTATGTCACTTGGATCACCTGTTTCCTTTTATAATCTGTAATCCATACGGATGTAACGCTAAATCTGATCGTAGACTCATTATGATGCATGAATGATTGGCTGTGATTGGCTGGGAGAGATTGTAAATGTCAGTGGACTTGGCCACCAGCTCTGCATGCCGCCCTATCATGTAATTGGGGCAGATATAGCAACGTAAACTGGGTCTGGCATTGCCCCCCCCCCCCACACGTTTATAAATAAAGTTTCACATCTGAAAATAGCGTTATGATTTCATTGTCACTGTGAGCGCCGCCCCCCTTATTTAACCTACATTCTCATTGGTTTAGGGGTGGCACACAGTGCCCTGAATTAAACCAGAAGTTAATTAACTCGCCACATATTTATGCCGCACAGCACCGGGTTATTATTGCAGTCGCCGCGGCGCTCCGAGCTCCTTCAGATGCGGCTCCTCAGTGGAGAAACTCCTCCTCCAGCTGTTAACTGACCTCCTCTATGCAAAAGACAACAGAGGCAGGGCAGTTTGTTTTTGTATTGTTGGGGCTGTTTATTAATCAGCTCCGTCCTGATTGTAATGGCCGTTAGAGGTGAGATGGTGATGGGCCGGAGGAGGAGTACAGTAGCGCTCAGTCACGTGCGGAGCGCTGTGCCCCGCGTTACAGAGCTAATGTTGCCTTTTGACTGCAATGACAGCTGCTGGACTGTCAGGACCCCTCAGGAGCCCGCGTGGCTATACGAGGTTTATTATGCCCCCCCCCCCCCCCCCCCCACCACCACCACCACTTTGTTTGTGCCTCCCAGCTACTGGACTGGACAGTCGTGCAGGGATGTGTGAGTAAATTAGTGTGAAATACCATATTATGCATATGTATGTAAGGTTCCTTATACATCGCCATGACATGCCAAGTCCAGTAAAGATGTTCCAGTAGTGGAGGTCTGACTGTGTGCACAAGGATTTTCTTCTTCTCTGCCACTAGTATCCAGGGCCCGAGGTTTAAGGTCAGAGGAGGTTTGACAAAGGATCCATGCCTCTCAGCTGTCTGAAGGCCTCATCTTCAGATGTAGAAACTTGATGTGGACAGAGAGAAGGCGGTGCGCTTGATGCCCTCCGAGGACTCGGCTCTCAGTTCAGTCTTTACAAATCAGCACAGATAAAAAGCTGCACTGGGGGAATGGGTGATGTCATTTTTCATGTCACATCGATAAACTGTCAGCCCCGGGATGACGCCTCCTAAACGATGACAGGTCTAATGTCTGACCTCTATAGAGCACATGGAAGTAGATCCTTCTTTAGTTGTCTTTGATTGGTTTAATACACGTGTGATTTAAGGTTATGTTTAGATTTACAGTTTTCTCCCTCCGATAATTAGTTGTTGTCTTAATTCTATCTGGTAGATTACTACATTTAAGTCAATGTGAACAGGAAGTATATTGTTAGCTGTGGGATGCAACTTACTGTACATTTTTGACAAATTGGCACCGTCAAAAGGATGATGAATTAGCTATTAGCTGTTCCCGATCGCATGGTTCCCAATCGACTATCACTGAACTACTGTGACACTGAAGGAAAGTTAAAACGTGATGATTCTCAGGCAAGTTCTGGTGTGGCAAGCAGCGTCTTTTACAATGCTTTCAAAAGCAAAATGATGAACGTTTATTTCGTTGCACATCGACGTTAATGACATCATCGCGAAGTGTCAGTCACAATATATTTAAAAATGTCTGCATCATGTCTGTGTGTTCAAATTTGATGTTACAGAAGGAGTACTATTTTTGACGCCAATCGTCGGATGCTTACGACTGTAAAAATACCATAATTACGTGAAACACCAGCATGCAGCTGTCGATTTCTACTGACACATCTGTCTCTTGCACCGAACAGTTTTAAAGCTTCTGGTTTATAAATCATTTCTGCATAAGGGGGGGGGGTTTAGCAAGTCTCTGTACTGCATAGTATCAAACCATGAACACTTAAGCTTATGGCCCCTCCACTCTTTAAAAAAAGGGACTTCTTTAAGTTTGCGATATGATGTTCAATCACTGTGCCGGACAGATAAAAAGGTAATCCAGTGGACAGGATTAGAGAAGTGCCAAGTCCGTTTCCCTGTGACTGCTGACATGCTTGTATGGCTGCATTCAGGTTCAGAGGGCCGAGCAGTGGATCTGCTAATCTGAGGCCCATGCCTGTGCTCTGTCAGCAATGAGTTCCGCTATAAGTAAGAAAAATACAAAATAAAATAAAACATCGGTTTCCCTGCAGAGCAGATTGAACATTTCCCAGCTTATTTTGTAGCAGCTGCTGTAAATGATGTGAAAATGATGATTTTCTCTCTGTGCCTCGAACAGTCCATTAACCGCATGCTGTTCCTTCAGGAACATTCTCATGCTTTAGTAGCTGCATACATCAAGCTCGTCCTGCAAATGTATTCTGGTGTTAAATGAATGGTTTTCAAGGGTCTCTGCTGCAGACAGAGAGGTGCTTTAATAGGATTATGGAAACAAAGTGGAAAGACGTTCCAGGGTGTTCAGGCTCATCACTTTGATCCAGTTTTGGTTCAGGCAGCAACCTCCGGTTCTGCCAAGTGAAACAGATGCGGAAGTCTCTTATTACTTGTATTCTCTCTAGTGTCCACCAGGGGGCGACTCCTCTGGTTCTATAGAAGTCTATGAGAAAATGACTCTACTTCTCTCTTGACTTATTACCTCAGTAAACATTGTAAACATGAGTTTATGGTCTCAATCTCTAGTTTCAAGTCTTCTTCAATACAGCATGATGTTCATTTAGTACATTATGGTCCATTTAGAGTCAAACAGACCATAAAGCAGGGTATGCTTTAGGGCGGGGCTACACAGTGATTGACAGGTCTCTACCAGAGACGTATAAGGCGTCACTACGTCACTCCTCCGCATTCCAAATATGGTCACTTCCGTTCATCGGTTGCAAAAAAACAGAGATAGCGACAGCCGTATTCCAAGATGGTGATGGCGAAATTGTTGAACTTGAGGCTTCAAAACATCAGTCCACAACCAATGGCTAGCTAGCAGGGTCTAACGGTCCCTCCGCCCCGCTCCCTGCTGCTCCATGAATTTTGATTTGTTCCCATTTAATAGTTTACTACTTCTCAAGTTTTAGTGACCAATCATGAAATCCAACAGAGTGCTTTTCTTTCCCTCATAGTTGGTTTAAGTTGCTTTAATGCTGCAGTGTGTGTTGGTGTTCACTGCTCCGCTCCGCTAACATTAGTCACTCGGTGACGTAAGTGACGCGAAAGCCACAAATGTCTTATCTGAGCGACTCATTCACACATGAGTCAGTAAAAAAGAGTCGAACCTCTACCTCTCATTACCCAGGGTGCAGTTCAAAGCGCTAAAATGTGTGCAGCTGTCACGATGCGCTGTCAAGTGGATGGTCGTGTTCATGTCACCGCAGCACTTCGTAACCGCACCTTTACCTCCCTGCCGTCTCCTCAGATGAAGGGCCGTACTCGAAGGGGGGCAAGGAGTCCGGGGCAGCTGACCAATCACATTCGTCCGGCAGGCGCAGCTTCTCAGGTACAAACCCAGTCAAACCTGACATCTACTTCTCTTTCTCTTGTCTGCGTCATGAAGTCTTAGACTGAGATTTTTTTTGTCTGCGTGCATGTGTCTGTTTTGTTTGATGTTGCGCTGTTTTGAATGCTTAGATAAGGTGAAAATAAAAACTGCTTGTGTGGCATGCTGTCATTTGCACTAAACCGCACTTGGTAGACTTCCCGTAGAACGATTTAACAGCACAGCAGAACATGGACCACAAGACAGAATGAGTCCCCCCTGTAACTATAGAGCCACATACCCGTCAGAGTCAAGACACTCAATACAATTCCCTTCATGACCTGATAAGCCTGCAGTTCAACGAGTGCCTCTTTTTTTATAATTATGCATTGAATTTCTTTCCTTTATCAGTATTAAAGTGCTATTAATAAAACTGACTCGGTCCTCCTCCTCCTCCTCCTGAATCCGTCACAAAGATTCACTCAGATGGAGAGATTTGAAGGACCCAGGACAGGGCAGGGAATGTGAGAAAATAAAGTATGTGGCCGTGTGTCAGAGGGCATTCATGTGAGAGATGCTGGAGAGGAAGATTGAGTCGCCTCTCAGACGAGGTGATTCTGTCAAGCGGACGCTAATGCCGGCTGTGGGTCTGTGCCTGTGTCTGTCAGCAGAGGAGCACCGAGGAGTGACCACGGTGGACCTGATGAAAAGGGAAGGCAGCAGCCTCGGCCTCACCATCTCCGGAGGCTCCGACAAGGACGGAAAGCCCCGGGTGTCCAACCTACGGCCAGGTGGGCTGGCGGCCAGGTGAGATCCCTGCTCTTGTGATGCGGTTTAGGATGAGGATTTTCACTTCAAGGGTCATAACGAAATTAAAAAGTATTGAATTCACACAGGAGTGAAGTAAAATAGGCTTCACGGTGTGTTCTTTTCACATAGACTGTTTATTTAACGAGCAGAAAACATGCTATTTCTTGATGAATGCAGTTATCGAGACACGAAACCTGAAACCTATATCGTGATAGAAGTGATTTTGGCCACATCGCCCAGCCCTAAATTTCACACTAATGTCTAACAGGATACAATGATGACGTGATGACATTTTGGACGGACGTGTATATAAACCGCAACATGAGTGGCTGGTGAAGGTGAACAACCGTGAGACGGCAATTCTAGTTTATTGCCAGTTCAGTGAAGTTAAAAAAATGTCGCTAAAGCATTAAAATAAAAAAGTACACAATAATATAACACGACATTAACACAACAATAGTTCACTTTATTGTGGTAATTATTCAATATAAATCTTTCGTGAGCTTGCCCCTTTTTCATTCAACGACTGCTTGATCGAGATTCAATTCAACTAATTTTCCCGTCAACCACACGAAAAGGAAAATGTAGTGGAGGACTCACGTTTCATGATGATTAAGCAAACACTCTCACACACACACACACACACACACACACACACACACACACACACACACACACACACACACACACACACACACACACACACTTTTGTAAGAATGACAGCCTCTTTGAAAATGTCTTGGCCAAATATGCCATCGCCTGTCACGTCCAAGGAGTTTCTAAAGACAGACACCGTGCTAATTCTTCCAAGCAGCTCGTCTTCCCACAGCCGAGTTCATTGCTCGTGTGGAGTGCGAGCTAACTCACTGGGAGGAGAGAGAGAGAGAGAGAGAGAGAGAGAGAGAGAGAGAGAGAGAGAGAGAGAGAGAGAGAGAGAGAGAGAGAGAGAGAGAGAGAGAGAGAGAGAGAGAGAGAGACTGGCAGCGAGGACACCGGACCGAGTGACAGGCCGGTCAAGACGTCTCTCTCTCTCCGTCTCTGTCTGTCTGCTGTCACTGCTGATTGGCAGTAGCCCAAAGGTGAGGGGGGGGGGGGGGGGGGGGCGAGCAGGGCAGAACATCATTTTAATTAATTGGCGTGTTGACTCAGAGCGTCATATGTGAGACGGCATGTACAATCATCTGTGTCAGTGTTTGAAGAGGCTCTCAGCCACCCTGCCCACTGTTAGTCGACATACTGACTCACGGATTATTAGTGCCGTTCGGACACAAATTAATAACTTGTTAGTTCTATTTCTGCCTCTTTCAGACAGTCGGTGTCCGTGTTGTTGGTGTCGTTTTGGTCCAACTGTAGGAAAAACGGGTAGATTCCAGTGAGTTTAGGGGGAAAAGTGTGAGAAGTAGAGGCAATAAATGAGCTAAAAGTTGCTAAAGAGCTCCGCAGAGTCACGTTACGGATGTTTGTAGACAAATCACAAAAGCCAAGTGACAGGCAGTGAAGCCGGAGCTGTTTAGGGGACAGTCAGTACACCGGCCTTCATCTCGACTGCCTGTCTGTGACTTTTCCACAGGAGTGACCAGCTGAATGTAGGAGACTACATCAAGTCGGTGAATGGCATCAACCTGTCGAAGCTTCGCCACGATGAGATCATCAGCCTGCTGAAGAACATCGGGGAGCGAGTGGTGCTGGAGGTGGAGTACGAGCTGCCTCCGTTCGGTAGGTGAAGTTCTGCGAGGCAAATGTTCTAACCAACAAACGGTCGGATGTTTGGAGACTGAAGCAAAATGCTTTTTGTGTTTTCAAATGCAGAAAAGAGAGGAGATGGGTTAATGAATTAGTGTTTTAGTTGTGGTAGTTTAGTAGTCTAGATGTCGAGGTTAAAACGGCACCAAATTCTGTGGAAAAGTTAAAATTCTTTAAACATCCAAGTTACATGAAACAGTTTTTTATTATTTACATATTTGAGGAGATGGCCCACTGAGAGTCAGTTTCTGTGTCACGTGGGTTTCACCAGGGCACCTTTAGGAGACTAGCGGAAGGTCCGGAGCTTAAACTGTATACAAGAAGTGGGCGGAGTCGTCGTGACGTCACCCACTGGTTTGTGGACTGCCGTTATGAAGGCATTTGTTTCGGCATTCTGGCCGTCGCCATCTTGTTTTTTTGCAACCAGTGAACGGAGGTGACCGTATTTGGACTGTGGAGGTGTGACGTAGAGATGCCGTTTATGGCTCTAGTAGAGACCTGTCAATCACTGTGTGGTCCCGCCCTAAAGCATACTCTGCTTTATGGTCTGTTTGACTCTAAATGGACCATAATGTACTAAATGAACATCATGCTGTATTGAAGAAGACTTGGAACTCGAGATTAAGACCATAAACTCATGTTTACAATGTTTACTGAGGTAATAAATCAAGAGAGAAGTAGAGTCATTTTCTCATAGACTTCTATACAATCAGAGGAGTCGCCCCCTGATGGACATTAGAGAGAATGCAGGTTTAAGGCCCTTCACCATTGGCTTCATTTTTTAATTAAACCAGAGGTTTCCGCCTGGTCCTGAGTCTATTAACTCCAATGGGAGAACGTGAACACAGATTATAACCAATTCTGTCGCTCCACAGTCACCAAAGTTTGGACCCTTTTTTCACAAGACGCTTATCTTCCGAACATTCTGACACTGAAATGGATATTTTTTTAAACACACAAATCAGGAGAAAATTAACTTTGTTCGAGGACTTTTCTCTGTCTCAGAGATCAGGCAACTGCGTTGGTGAACGCTCCAGCTAACTCATTTTCTTGACGCTAACTAAGGCTGTTAGCTGAGTAAATATGATAGCAAAAGAAAATATAAATACATTATGCAAATACATATAGAGATTTTACCATTTCAAATATTTGTTGAAGCTAATAATGCATCATCTTTGTGACAGAGCATCTTTTGGTTACCTAGACTCTAATCAAGAAATTCTGAAGCATCTCCGATTTAATTGGACATCTTTCGGCCTTTAAAGCACCAGATCGATACTTATTGGGCGTCCTTGATCGAGGAGCTGCACTGTGGCTGCTCACTGCTCTTGAATCATTAGCATAATGTCAAACACATGGAATTAATTTCCCCACTGAGATTAATTTAACATATTTCCACAGTGCTTCATTAATTGTCACGATTCAACCCTCTTACAGATGACAACATGTTGTAAAAAGCTTTCTACCGTGCTAATAATAATGTTCTGAATCTGTCCTTTCTCAGTCCAGAACCCCTCAGGACTCTTAACCAAAACCATAGAGGTGTGTTTACACAAGGAGGGAAACAGCTTTGGATTTGTCATGAGAGGTAGGTGGGCGGGATGTTTCTGTGTGAATCCTTCAGTGAAAATAATTCGCTTTTTTGGGGGGTTTTTTGCACTGATTTATGTTGTGGGTGTTTTTGTTTTTATTTAGGAGGCTTCCACGAGGACTGGCGGAGGTCTCGTCCTCTGGTGGTTACGTACGTCCGGCCCGGAGGTCCCGCTGACAGGTGAGGGCACGAAGGATGAGTTAGTGTTTCTGTTTATAAGTGCTGCTATTTATGTGGCTTGTATGCATTTGTATGTCTCGGTCATGCATGAATGAGCCTTTTCAAAACGACTGCATGTGTGCCACGTGCATGCATGTTTCTATATATATTTAGATGTATGGACTAATGCACATGTGTTTTACTAATTGCAATGAACGTATTCAACAGTGAATCACGTGGAATTATATTATTAACCATTAGGCTTCTAAATCTAAATGTTTCTGTGCATGTTATTTCTTTTGCATCAGTCTTCGCTCAGGCCGGCGCACATGAGGCGCATATGTGTCACATGAGGCTGTGACACATATATGTTATCTTCAAAGCAGAAAAGGGCACCGCTCATCCTGCGGCTAATGCAACATTGCACTTTTCCCCATGAAAAAAAGAAAAAAGTAAAACGAGAGCACCGAAACACTGGAGCAAAGATAATTCACCATCAAAGACTTTTACGGCCGCTTATCTCGTTTATCCTTCGTCTCACCTGGGAGGGAACGCTCATGTGGAACTGTTTAATGATTTACTGTGACTGGTGTTTGAACATCTTGTAGGAGCATCATGTGCCGGATGCTTAATATATTTTTTTCCTTGTGTTTCTCCAGAGAGGGCACTTTGAAGGCCGGAGACCGAGTGTTGAGCGTAGACGGGATGCCTTTAAACCGGGAGAAGCACGCTGACGCTTTGACCGTGCTGATGCAGAGCAGCCAGGAAGCTCTGTTCCTGATCGAGTATGACGTCTCTGTCATGGGTGAGCACACACACACACACACACACACACACACATATATGTGGAGGCTTGGTAGGGCAGCGTTGCTCTGAGGGTAAATAATGTGGCCGTTTGGCTGCGTGGATGTGAGGGTGTGTCTGTGCTGGAGTCACTCTGGCCCAAGAGCACACTTCAACAGGGAAAGGGTAGATGGGTAATATTCTGTGTTTTATTATAGTGTGTGGATCTCAATGAGGTTCAATCTCAATGTTTAAAAAAAATAATACTGGTAAATATCAGTAACTAATTGGTTATGACATGGATTTATTTCACTGGAATAATATGCAGCTGAGATAATCAAATGTATTTTTGCATCAGTGTGGGGCAAGGGGAAATAAGTGAAATGATTCATAGACTGCAGCAGCAGAGTGTAATGTTAGTGTAAGCCAATTTCACACTCGCAGTCTACATGGCCGGTGAAGTAAACAACAAACATGAAACGGCCGAATAACAACGTTAGCTGACGCATGGTGTAACACAGGAGTAGCGAACCTCAGGCAGCTTAACCAATGGCACACTAATAGGTGTGCAATACAGAGTTTTGGGGGAAATGTTGAAGTGCCCTCTCATCTACATGCCAAATGACCCGTTTCACAGCCATTGGAAGTTGCTCTGCCTGTTATTTACAGTAGTATGATAGATTTTTTTAAATCTCCATATGACCTACATCAGTAAACAAGACCATCAGCCAGAAGATTGTCTATTTAGTTACTCTTAATGCTCGTCATCGGTGCCACCGGGTCGGATTCTGGTGAAATCAGATCAAATGAAGGTTCACCAGAAACTCCTTCAGCTCAGACTCCATCATGGATAAAACCCAGATCTTTGCTGCTGCCTTCAACCTGCAGTCGGAGCTCCGGGGGGAGGAGGAGAGCTCAGCGATACCGGCAGCAGCAGCGTCTCCTCCTCCTCCTCCTCCTCCTCCTCCTCCAGGAGCAGAGCTTCTCCTCTCTGGGAGCCGTCACCACGCTGCTGGAGACCCAGGACGTATTGCTGGATCCGCTGGAGGGAAGGGGGGCACGGGAGAACCAGAACCAGGACTGAGCGGGAAAGACTGTCAGACCCTGCTGCAGTAAAATGAGAGGTTTTCTAAAGGGAATCTGGTGCTCAGAAACACTACCGCTTTAGTCCACAGGGACCGCCAAAGCCTCCTCACTATTAGGTCAGAAAGTAGTAAAACATGCTCACTGAAGACAGGAACTCACTACAGATTATAACCTCCATTTGGTCACAGAGACTAATTCCCCATAAGATCACAAACTCTGCTCTTTGCAAACTAGGGCAGGTCACCAAGGACGTTTGACACACATTATCTCTCTGTATGTGGGAGTTTTGGGATCCAGACCTCCTGCCTCCAGACTGAACCTGTCAGAGGGTTTCACATAACAGGAGACATTCTAGAGCTAAAATCTGTCAAATATACAAAAACGGATATTTTTTTGCTTATTGCTAAAAACCCGTTTGTGTAACACTGCGGCAATTCATAAAAAAAAATAACAAACTGAGAGAAAAAATCCCCATCACATCATTTTGTACTGAAGCACGAACACTGCATTTGTTCCTGCAAAAGAGAAAATTATATGTCCCCTTGTCATTGTTCAAGTCAAGACAGTGAAACGTCTGAGGGAAGTGTAGCAAAGGAACAAGACAATAAAAATTGTAAAGTCTATTATGTAATTTTCCTATTTTCAGAACGCGAGGTTGCCGCCGGCTTCAAAGGCAGATGTACTGCTCTGTCCTCCCTCTGTCCGTTGTTCTTCCTCTGATACAAGTGAAGCCTTTCTGAAAGTGTCTTAAAGCTGCATTCCTCATTAATGTCCAGCAGGGGGGGACTCCTCTGGTTCTATAGAAGTCTATGAGAAAATGACTCTACTTCTCTCTGATTTATTACCCCTCAGTATACATTTGTAAAACATGAGTTTATGGTCTCAATCTCTAGTTTCAAGTCTTCTTCAAACAGCATGATGTTCAATTTAGTAATGATGGTCCTTTAAGAAGCAAACAGACCATAAAGCAGAGTAATGCTTTAGGGGGCGGGCTTAACTGTGATTGAGAACAGGTCGTTAACGGCGTTTGTCTGGTCTGAGAGTTGTCCGCTGTCCTCCGTCTTAAAACTTTTGTAACCCTTTTAACAGTGATGTTTTACTCCATTCATGGAAAGTTAATTGTAACATTTTGGGTCACCTAAAAAAATTTCGTATTCAGCGTTCGGTTTGTACTTAGCTCCGCCCTCTCCGTGTCAGTATTCTTAAAACCATCACATTATATATGTAATATTCCTTTTTATATCTTCTTTTCTGTCCTAGGGTCCTGTTCTCTCTCTCAATGATGTCCCCGACCAATTGAGTAATTGTGATACCCCACATGATGAAAGATTGAGTTGCACCTCTAAATCACATGTTTCATTCAGGATGAGGACGAACTAAATTTGATGACTTTTTTTGGCATTATAAAAAATATGATGCCAGATTAACGACAATACAAATCATTGTGTTTGAAAGGTTGTGAAGATTGGGATGCCATTGTATATTTATACATTGTGTTCTTGGCTTTAGATGCATTATGATGGAATCTTGCAACGCCTCTTCTCATATCTGTGTGTATTATCTGTTTCAGGACGCAGTACAAACAAGCCTCGTGGCCTCTGCTGGTGGAGATAGTGAAAGGCCCCTCAGCCAGCCTGGGGATCAGCCTCACCACAACTATATACAGGAGGCAAACAAGTTATTTATTATTGACAAGGATAAAGGCAGCCAGCGTTGTGGAGAGGTGGAAACCAACCTCTAACAGATATACCGCTACACACACATCAAATTAAAGCATTTTCCTCACACACTCCGGTCTCACTCCTTGTCTCCGCTCTCTCCCAGATGTGGAGCTCTGCACGCAAGGCGACATCCTTCTGTCGATAGACGGGACCAAGCCAAGAGCATGCTCTCTGATGGAGGCCACGCAGCTACTTGCCAGCACCTCTGTGACGTTGTAAAGCCTCGAGATTCCTCCCGGGCCAGTCAGAGCAGACTTCCTTTCAGGCCGCAAGACACAGGTAAATAAAAACTGTGTGAGATACTGCAACAGAACAAGACTCAGAAAAGAGACAAATAGACTCTAGAATCATTTAGGGTCGCAACGGAAGAAAACAATCAATTTAAATTAATTCAAATAACAGTTTAAGTGCCCAAAAGAAGGTAAAATTATCCAATATTTCACAAAAAAAGGGTTTTTACGAATATTGTATTGAAACATGTGGGGATAACTAGCTAACTAATGCCTAGTGTTACATTAACAAAAGTCATTGTAAGGGTCGACTCCTATCTCAACAAGAAAGAGTAGTGTTGATTTTAAACATATAGTTGTCCTTTTGAGCCATTTTCACCCAAAATGACAGATTCTTTTAATAAATGTGTTAAAGAATGTCAATATGAACACCAGCATTGATGTGTTTCATCACATGTACTGAGTGTTCACTTTACCCTGTTAGTAGTAGTTTGAAATTCCATTACTTAATTAGGATATTGTAAGCAGGACTTTTAAGTGGAATTAAGTATTTGGATGTTGTTGTAGTTGTGGTACTTTTAAGGATCGGAGTACTTTCTTTACACCACTGTATGTAAGATAGTATTGTAACCTATTTGTATAGTGGTCAGTTTTTCACTATGTTAAAGATATAAAATGTACAGTGCTGTGTGTCCACATTGTAATGCAGTAACCATACATAAACATGTTGTACACGCTCGAGTGCAAATGTGCAAATGTGCAAATGATTCACGTGTGGGACAATATTGACTGTATAACTATTAAGTCCTCAACATCAATTTTAATTATGTCTGTGTGCACATTGTGGAGGCTATACACAGCTACAGCTGGAGATCGTGTTTTTGCCCTCACATACGACTCTCAGCTCTTGCTACCTACAGCTGCTAAGAGCGCTGGCTGCCTCCAGCTGCTTTTCTCACTACTATGAATCGGCCTGTGTGTGTGTGTGTGTGTGTGTGTGGTGTGTGTGTGCGCTAGCTGCCAGCCACAGTCCATGTGCCATTTGGGAACACACTCGGTTGGGTAGCAACAAGCCACACATACACACTTTCTCTATCAGCGATCATGTTCTGCAGACTTATTTCCTGGGTCAAGCAGCTGCAGGGGGCTCCTTAACATGGTGAGCATGGGAAGAATCATACAGCGTGACAAAGGGTAAGGACATGTAGTGTATTCATCTACAGTCTTCTTTATCCTTTTGTCAGATCCCGTCGGCAGCGTTTCCCTTTTTACTTTTCAAACTTCCATCTCTCTTTTTTGTCCCCTATTTACTGATTTCATTTTACATTCATACCTAACTTAAAATGTATCTTTTCCATCACTGCTCTGTGAAATACTCTGACTTGCATTCTCCACCTGTTGACCACCGAGAAGTGCGGCACACGTAAACACCTTCTCTGCGAAATGACATGGCATTCCTATTCAATAACGATTCCCTCCTTGAATGAGGCGCACGACGTTACGATAATGTGATATTTTCACAGCTCCTTTTTCCTCCCCCTGGATAAGCATGATATAAAGATGCAATTTGTTCTAATCCTCCTCCGGGGATTTAATAGACTGATATGGCCACACAAAGAGATTAGTGAGTTAATGTTCTCTTTCCGCCCAGCGTCGATCAAAAACTCCATTTTCTTGGAGAGCCTCCCGAGGTTGAGCTTAACGTAAGCCGTCAGAGGCAAAGCTTCACAGGTTTGATTGAGTTTCCGATAGAAACCTGTTCTCCC
Source organism: Leptoclinus maculatus (assembly GCA_032191485.1). Taxonomy (NCBI): domain Eukaryota; kingdom Metazoa; phylum Chordata; class Actinopteri; order Perciformes; family Stichaeidae; genus Leptoclinus; species Leptoclinus maculatus. Next base: position 16,815,601 of record JAVDOI010000012.1, read on the forward strand.
CGAAAAAAAAGAAAAAGGTGCAGCAGGGTTTTTTTCCCGCTTGTATTCTGATTAAATGCGGTTAGGATTTACCATGTTCCCATGAAATAGGCCAAACGTTCTTAGTCCTCGCCGCATGCCCATCCGTGTTTCCCAGCAAAATCCTCCATCCAGTGGAGCAAGTTGTTGGGAGATTAAACGCCTGCAAATGAAGCTAGCAAGGATTACTGTCCCACATGTAAACGCTCTTTGACATATTTAGCTGCACGAATCTGGAAAAAAAGGGAAGATTAATTATGTGAGGTACGTGTCATACAGGAGGTACAGTTGTTTCCCTTTTGAGTGCTTCGAGGGCCCCGTTTGACGGAGCGCTCACGTGTGTCGACATGAGGGATAATGACGCCTTTCAGAATTAACAATCTCTGCTTTTCCATTTTGTACAAAGTGGGGAAAAAGTCAACAGGACTTAAACCTCGTGAATATGAATCTCACAGGATTAAATGACAACACATTTAGACCATACTCTCTGCAATCAAGTGCAGAAAACACATCGCATGATCAGCAATCAAGCTTTCAGCTGCGCCCAATTCAGCCGGTGTCACTTCCTGCTGAACACAATCGACATCGTGCCCAGCGGACAATTTACTCACACTCTCCTTGAAGCATACATGGCTCTTTTGTAATGTTAACTTGTAAAGATGATCTCCAGTTTGCACTAGCTTTTGGATGCTTGCTCGAAAACGTAAGATGTTTGTTTTTTTAAGTACCACAACATCCCATTCAGCCATTCCAGCTCTGTGTGTCTAACTGATTCTCATGAAAATACATTAAACTGCAGAGTTTTATCTAGCGTACCGTGACGAAAAAACATAAATATCAATTACTCCCGCTCTGAAATCATCCTCCAGGCGCTGTTGCGGGGTTGGTGGTACAAATTTAGACGTGGGAATGAAAGGGTGATCTCATGGGTAGAAATTTTGAGAGAAGTGTGATGCGGTCGTCTTAATATGGATGTGTTTGCTCCGTGTCGCTGCAGTAAAAGTGCAGAAGAGCAACCATCATCACTGGGACCAAAGCGCAACTACTGCCATCCCCTACCCATGCCATCCACGCAAGACATGGAGCAGCCCGAGCCACCACACAACCAGCAGGACACTGCAAATGTAAGTTATTCACTTGTGACAGCACCGCTGCTGGCGAGACGACGTGGCTGGAAGGACTTAATAATTGGCGTAATCTAACTGTACCAGCCTTTTCTTTTATACGTGTAGTGCCATTGTCTCCTTTCAGCTCTGGTGAGCGGTGGCTTCTCCCCTTCCTCCACCGCCACCTCCGGCTTCAGCAGCCAGGGGAGCAACACGCTGCCCTGCCCCATCCCTCCGGTCGCCCCCACCAGCCCCCGCGGCTCCACGGGCAAGAGGAGGAACAGGAAGAAGGACCACAAGAGCTCACGTATGACGAGCAGTCTGCCCCCCCCCCCCCCCCCTTTTTAGAAAACAAATTAAAGGGTCTTTTCTACCAAATTGACCATTTAATTAGATTATTTTGTCCTCTCCATTTATATGAGCGAGGGTAGGCTGAATAACACTCACTGTATTTATTGCTAGACTGCATAACTTTTAGCTAGAAGTACCAACTAAGAGTATGTTGATACAATTAGTGCCTTTAACTTAAAGGGACAGTTTCCCCCACAATCTGAATGAACTGGCTCTTAAACATGTTCTTTGCTGCTCTGTTGAAACACCTTTCCCTCCTGTTTTGCCGCCTCAGTGCGTGAACAGACTCCGCTGGTCACTGACGTAGAACATGACTGACGTAAACTCTGAGAAGTGACTCATTGTCGTCTCTGTGGGTGCATGCCTCTTCCGCTTGCCCTCCTCCACTTTTTTTTTTTTTGTCTCCCACGATCCCTCTCTTGCTCCATTTAACTGCCACCTCTCCACTGATATCTCTTCCCTGATGTGTCCTCTCTCCCCGTCTCTCAGTATCTCTGGCGTCCAGCTCTGTCGGCCCGGGGGGGCAGGTTTTTCATGTGGAAACGAGCGATGTCTTCCTGAGGGGGGATCCGCTCACAGGTTTTGGGATCCAGCTGCAGGGGGGTGTCTTTGCCACAGAAACCCTGTCTGCTCCCCCGATCATCCGCTTTATTGAGCCCGACAGCCCAGCTGAGAGGTAACGCACTGACACCTAACGGGTAAACAAGTATCGTATAGGGAGTCACCTTGAACTACACGGCTCCAGCGCTAATCATTCAGCCACATTAAAACCCTTTTTTTTTTTTTTTTTTTTAAAGGATCACGTTAACCTCGTGTCTAAATGAGTATTTCAGCTGAAGGCATTAGAGCTGCATTTGGTTCATGCTGTGGTTCCCAAATTTGGGGTCTTGATCTACAGAAGGGCCTCGCAAGATGGCTAACAGCAGAAAGAATATGGAGCTTTTTCCCTTTTATCTTTATTTAAGAGTGTCTGCTTTCAATTTGTGAGCATGACTTCAGGATTTCACCTGATTTCACCCGTCTTCACACTCAAATAGCTGCTTTTTGCACTCAGATTTTTGTGCTCACACCGTGCACACAGATTTTCCTTCACTTCAGCTTTTTCTTTTCACTCTTGGGCTGCTTCCCGCAACGATGCAAGCAGGAGCTCTTTGAGTGTGAGGACAGAGTTTGGAGGGAGAGAGTTACAAAGCGTTAGTCTTGGTCACAACTGGAAGTCATACTTTATATTACTGGTAATGTGTTCTATGTAGATATTGTTGTTTGGAGGGGGGGGGGGGGGGGGTGTATGTGACCTTAGACTGAGGAGCTCCTACTACTGTGGACCTATAATAAATATTTGATTTTGTGAATCTTTCACAAAACGACGGGCCTTGCGTTACCCTTCAGTGGTCGACTGATACAAAGACTTCTGGTTGTGGGACGTCCTATCGTACCAACCAGACCTGTATCTATAGGCCCATGTTTTAAGACGAGCCAACACACAAACCACATCAGTTGTGTGTTGATGAGTGTAGCGGCAGCTTGTTACAAACCTTCTTCGCCTCTTGTTCTGACTCGTGTATCCGACTCACACGTGCTCCTCTGCAGGCTGTGCTCTCCGTGGTCAGCTATCCAATAACGAGGCTCGTAGTGCGTGAAAAAAGTAGTTTATTCCGTGAAAACAAAATTAAACAAATGTATCCGTATGCAATTATCGACTATCAAATACTGACCTTCTGCTGGCAATAACTAAAATACACTTTACAATCTGTGATCAGAAGAAATGTTGCAGTAAAACCCACTTAAAGGAGTCGCCCCCAAAATCATTTTGCAACATGACCAATTACCTTAATTCTATTGTATATTAAACATTTTATAGGGCATAACACACATTACCGTTGTAAAGAAAAGAAAATACCAAAAACTGTAAACAATAGTCATGTGAGGACGTTGTATCACCGCGTTGCATGGCTCCATACACATAATGAGGGCCGCAGTGTGTGCATGTGATTACCTCCTAATAATAATCTTAACTGTTAAAAGACACCATGAAATGGCATTTCAAGACCGGGAGAGGACGAGGAGCGCTGGCACTCCAGCCATAAATGCCCAAGATGCTTTAAATTACATTTGAAATGTTTGAGATATTGGAAAATGTGAGCTTAAAACAGCTGTTTTTACAACAAGCTCGCTCGTCATATCTGACAGTTTTTTTTATTTTGTTTATTTCTCCACAAAAGTCACCTCTTGAATATATATAAAACACTATCAGCTGCTTGATATAGGTATCTGCAGATTAATCAGCTTTTCCCTGCTTCAAACTGTCGTTGGCACATTTTTAAAGGCTGATATAATATCGGTCTCCTCCTAGTTGGCAGCCCTGCGTTGTTGTGATGCGTCACAAGCCAAAAAAGCGTTGATGCTTGCCAACCCTCTGCATGGTAACGGTTTATTTGCTTAGCTTAAATGTCATGAAGTCAACAGATGTACTCAGCAACTGATGACGGTTGCTTTAGTCTCGGTTGTGCTTCTGACAAACTTCAAGGAGCAGTAAGTTGTCCCCAGTATAGTAGGCAAGACAAGGCAAGTTTATTTGTAGAGCACATTTCAACAACAAGGTAATTCAAAGTGCTTCACATAAAACCATTGAAAGCATCAAAACATAAGGCAAAAGAAAAGGAGTTTTAAGAACATTCATTAAAACATTAAAAAGCAGTGTAAGAAATAAAATGCAGTAGTAAAATGCAGAAATGCAGGAGATTGATTAATATCCTTGAATCTGGTTCAATTAAAGGCAGCGAACAGAAAAGTCTTCAATCTTGATTTAAAGGAGCTGAGGGTCTCAGCAGACCTGCAGCTTTCTGGGACTTTGTTCCAGATATGTGGAGCAGAGAAACTGAACGCTGCTGCTCCACGTTTAGTTCTGACTCTGGGAACAGAAAGTAGACCGGTCCCAGACGACCTGAGGGGTCGGGATGGTTCATAAGGTAGCAGCAGATCAGAGATGTATTTTGGCCCTAAACCATTCAGTGCTTTATTAACCAACAGCAGGATTTTAAAGTAAATTCTTTGTTGGACAGGAAGCCAGTGCAAAGACCTCAGAACTGGAGTGATGTGATCCACTTTCTTTGTCTTAGTGAGGACTCGAGCTGCAGCTTTCTGATTGACTTGTTACAGAGACCTGTAAACACACCGTTACAGTAGTCCAGTCTACTGAAGATAAATGCATGGACACGTTTTTCCAAATCCTGTTGAGACATAAGTCCTCTAACCCTTGATATATTCTTCAGGTGATAGGAGGCTGATTTAGTAATTGTCTTGATATGGCTGTTCAGGTTGAGGTCTGAATCCATAGATTTATTACACATTATACATATTGATGCAGCCAGTTATAGTGGAAACCCCCGTTATTGGTGCGTAGTATTGATCAAGACTGCATGTTGCAGACTTAATTAACACACAGCGCTGATCGGGCCAGTGTGTTGCATCCGTCCTTGTCCCGTGAGATTAATGATGGTGTCTGTGCCGGCACTGCGGGGCCCATCCGGTGTCCCCCCCGGGGTCCTGTGACACGATTAGTCCAGCAGCAGTTGGACAGGCGCGAGCAGCGCAGCATCCGACTGTGACGTCGGTGTCTCAGCCTCCACACAAGGTTAATGAGCAGCAGCAGCGGTGGTTAGTGAATTAATACCTCTTGACAGTGCTTTGGTGTTTGTCCTTGTAATCAGGGGTCTGATTTAGTGTGTGATATGTGGGAGTTCTCGCTTTGCGGAGGTGATTTTTCAAAGTTCAAGTGAGGGAAGTGTTCAGTGTGCTCATGCAGAGCCTGGAGGCCGTATCGTGTTAAAGGCGGCATTTTAAACATGCAGCCTATGTGGCACGTGGTGTCACCCAGGCTGCATGTGTCAGGAAGCCTTGCTGTGGTCATATTGAAACCAGTCATCTGTCAGCTGTAGTGGTGATTTACCACGGTCCATGTTCGTCTGCTGGGTATCGGAGTTCTGACTCGTGTTCCAGTTAACTTAAAACCTTTTTGTAAAGACCCGATGTACTACAGGAGCCAGGGAAAACCTGAATGAGTTCATTTGAGATCCATTACAAACGTGACTTGATGTTCCAGCATAAATACATTGGTTATCACAGAGTGTGTGTATGTCATTTGTTCTCAAGAGACTGCATGAATAAATAAAGCTCAACTAAGTCAAAGACGTTCCCTCAGGCTCCGCAAAAATTGTGATAATTTTTCACTTTTTGTTTGGCGGAAAAATCAACAGAGTATTGATCAATAATTTGAATAATCGTTATTTGCAGCCCTGGTTGAAATGTGATCCATTTTATTTATTTAATAAGATTTGTTTTATCATTCTGTTGCTTTTCCAGCCAAATTACATTTGTTCTAAACATTTGTATTTCTTTTTTTAATTATTATATGAACTGTTGTGTTTCACAGGAGCTTAATTGTGTCCATCTAAAAGATTTTCATTGAACAAAAGTCTGTTGAGTCACTATTTATCGCCGAAGGAGTCAACACAGTGGTGATTGAGCCGATGGCCCACGGATGAAAGTATTGAAATATTAATATATATTTCCAGTATTATGAACTAGGAGGTGTCTGTGGCGACATTCCTAGAAACAAAAGGAATTACAGACGAAAATAAAAAAAATAAAAATAAAATTCTAACTGAACCAGGGCTGAAATCTTAATGATTCCCACTGTGTGTGTGTGTGTGTGTGTGTTGTTCGTGTGTGAAGGTGTGGGCTGCTGCAGGTTGGGGACAGACTTTTGTCCATTAACGGGATCCCGACTGAAGACGGCACTCTGGAGGAAGCCCACCAGCTGCTCAGAGACTCCGCTCTGGCCAATAAGGTCACAGTGGAGCTTGAGTTTGATGTTGCAGGTATAATATTTCAAAGGTAGATTCTTCTACGAGTGTGTTACCCCCCCCCCACACTTAAATTTTTCCCTCCACTTTAACTTCCAATTAGAGTCGGTGGTTCCCAGCAGCGGCACCTTCCACGTGAAGCTACCCAAGAGGAGAGAAGTGGAGCTGGGCATCACCATCAGTGGTGAGCTTCGTTATGAGCCAGATGTACAGCAGAGGGCAGTGCTGCTCGATAATGCTCCACAGACCTGCACACAGTAAATCCCCACTGAATGAATCAATGTTCTGTGATCCATAAAACGAGGGCACATCCCTCATTAGCTCTGAATAATACCGGCCTGTCCCGGCATTCATTTGTGCTCTGAATAAAGAGAAACGGGAAGCAGAGTGATTAGTGCAGCAAAAAGAAAAGGGTGTCGAGTGTTCAAAATGCTTTTATCCTCGTATCATGCATCCTAAAATAAAATGTTTTTTTTAATGTTTTACCAGCAAGTAAGAAACCCGGCAAGCCCCTCATCATCTCTGACATCCGCAAAGGAAGCATAGCACACAGGTATGTCCCATCATCACACAGAGCTCATGTTCTGAATGTTATTGTTAAACGGTTGCTTTCGGGTCACATTTAATTCTCAACACTTTACATTTAGGGTGAAGGGTTTTTTTTTTAGGCTTATGTGGGATTACGTCCTCAACAATAACACACTTGTTTCCACTGTGTAATATTGACCTAATTGGATTGCGCTTTCAAAACTGGATCAGTAGGGCAGAGCCGCTGCAGTTCAGAAGGGCTCAGTGTTGATAGGTTTGCGGGGTGAGGTTACGGTCACCCTCAAGGATCCCACTGAGACACCGATGGCTAATAGGATTCTCAAACTGAGTCGGGAGGAGAAGCTCCCTTTCGGCCACAGTCGATGGCTGAGAGCCTCTCGTCTCTTTGTGTCCCGGTAGAACAGGCACTCTGGAGCCCGGGGACCGGCTGCTGGCCATCGACGGCATGCGTCTGGAGAACTGCACCATGGAGGACGCCATGCACGTCCTGCAGCAGGCCGAGGACATGGTCAAGCTCCGAATCCAGAAAGACGAGGACAACATCGGTACATTGAACCCTGAAAAACACCAAACGTACATCTGTGGAAAGCAACCAAGCACATTTACTGATTTAGTACTCTTGAGTTTTCCCATTTTGATGCCACTTTAAACTCCAACTCCACTACATTTAAAGGACATTTATTTTAAGCCATACAATATCCCAAAGCAGTAAACGGAGAAGTAACGGAGGTATTGATCTGTTATTTGTCCATTTGCACAAAAAAATTTCTCCGTATTTTAATATAAATATATTCTATATCCACAGGATTTGTAATATCTTTATAATCTTGAGTCTTATGCGTGATGTATCCTGTTTAACCCCATGTGCTGTAGATGAGTTGGAGATGTCGGGCTCCATCATCTACACAGTTGAGCTGAAGCGGTATAACGGACCTCTGGGCATCACGATCTCTGGCACAGAGGAGCCCTTTGACCCCATCGTCATTTCTGGCCTCACCAAGAAAGGCCTGGCAGAGAGGTGAGGAAACGGTCGGACGGGCCAGGACCGGTCCGGGAGTAAAGAATGTTCTTTGAGAAGATGGTGACACTTGCATTAGGAATGTCAAATCTGTAGCAGCCCACTTTGGAAACTATTTTTAAAAATAAACAAGACTATAAACAATGTCTGTCTCATCTGTTTCTATAACAAGGAGCCTCTTTGTTTCCGTCCCAGTCGGCGCCTTGGCAGCCCGACAAGGGGGACCCGGCTCGCTCGGTCGGTACTGTCTGGTATACTCTGATAACTCTGTCTCCTCCTCATCCATGCAGGACCGGGGCCATCCACATAGGGGACCGAGTCCTGGCCATCAACGGGGTCAGTCTGAAAGGAAAGCCACTGAGCGAAGCCATCCATCTCCTGCAGGTGGCCGGGGAGTCCGTCACGCTCAAGATAAAGAAACAAGCCGACCGTATGTGTGTTTTCTTTTTGATAACTTGCGGTGGTTTGCAAAAATGATCTTACAAATACAGTTGCATAACTGAGACAAAAAACAACGGGCATAATAAGAGGAAAAATAGAGAATAAAATCAAAACAACTAAAAGGTGAGTTGATAATAAGTTGCTTAATGATGCAACATAAACGTTCATATTTCACTTTTTCACATTTCATTTGGATTGTTTCATTGGTTTCATTTGTCATATAGATTTAGTTTGTATGTAATGTAGCTTCGCGGTTAAGAGTTTGTTGTTTGCTGATCGTACATCGTTCTCTTGATGCCAAAGCGAGGAAGCAATATTCATTCATACAGTGCTTAAAAAGTTGCACAGCACTTTACAGGAAGAGAAAAAGAAGATGAGTGTATCATAATCAAAGAGACAAAATGTACAAACCACAAAAAATAAGGTTGTTAAATGAAGAAATAAAGTGGTTTTTTTTAAAGAAATGCGCTTTGGTTTAGCTTCTTCTGAGGCTTTAAAGCAGTAAAAAGTTTTATTTCTGAGTTTTGAAAATGACAGGAAGTGCACTACGTCCTTGTTCTGATGATTTGACTCCCTGTTCATTCCAAAGCGTCTGACAGAGAAGCTGGGTTTTTAAGCGACCCAGAGGATGACCTCACCGACTCCCAGAAGACCAGTAAACACTCGGAGGTCTACTCGGCCACTCTGCCCAGTATAGACTCTGCGATGAGCTCCTGGGATAGCTCGGGGTTTGACGCAGGCTACAGTAGTCAAGGTGAGGGCCACCGCATGCCTACTTTCTATAAATGACCCGTTTCCTGTCTTGCATCCAATGAGGTCGTTGTATTTTCGTGGTTTATACAGGGACGTATCTTCACAAAGCGTCAGATATATTGCTCAATCCGCACGAGTGGCGACGCACAAAACACAGGAGTCAAACCAGTTCCGGCTCTGCAGGTCTAGTCCACCATGCAGCGCTGTATGACGGGAGATTCACTGAGGATGAGTGGGACAAGATACCCGGGTAAGTGCTTCAGCCTGCAGTTTCCTTCCTGTCAACAGCTTGTTTCATGTCAGTGCAGCTTTAAGTGTTTTTGATTTCTCAGTAAAGGGCATGTATATATATATATAATTTAAATCATAGTCTGTGTAAAAACAGTGGTGGAAAGTACATTAAATCAAGAACTGGTGTACGTTTCATGCTGTACTTCTCAGAGGGGACATTTTTGTAATTCTTTACTGTCAGGAAATATAACAACACAAATTGTTAAAGCAACCTTTTTGGTTTATGACTCGCAACAAAAAAGTCAACTTGGAACCCCTTGTCCTGTTTCAGATGTCTTTAAGTCGTCTCTGAATTTCTATAATTGTTACATTTAAAGTTACTGTGAGGAACTTTTAACTGGTTATGAAACGGTCTCAGTTTAATACTGATGCCTCTATATGACCTGAGTAAACAAGATCATCAGCAAGAAGATGGGCTATTTCTCTATAGTTATTCTTAATGCTCGTCATCTGTGCCACCGGGGCAGATTCCATGCGAAAATGGATGAAAATCATGCAGGTAGGGAGGCAACGAGAGACCCAGGACTGAGCAGGGCAGAAACAATACCACTTTTGTCCACAGGGACCGCTAAAACCAACACTAAATTAGTTCCTTGTAGTAGCTTTAAATACTTTTAGACTTAAATAGGTCAAAATATCCAATATTTCACAATAAAAGCAAAGAACAGTCCAGACATTGTTGTATTGGCACTTTTACCTAAATAAAGGATCCGAGTACTTTTCCACCACTGTGCTTAAATAAGAGCTTCTGTGATTATTCTTTCCCCCTCTTTGGGTTCATTGATGAAAGCAAACTGCACTGTCTGAATTGTTTTCAGTTCATTTTGTGTTGTATGCTTTCATGTTTTGTGCTTTTCCAAAACTGTCCCTTTTTCTCTTCTTTCTCAGGTATTCTCTCTCTCATCTGCTTTATTAACTGCCCACGAGCTCTTTGATGTTTCACATAGATGCATCTTTTTTCTGTCACCCCTTCTGTCCACAACAAAAACGTTTCCACAAAAAAAAATCACCTAAAGCGCCCCAAGGATACATCCGCCTTATCTGTGTCTTCACACTTGACTTTTTTTTTTCTTCCTGAACTTTTGTGTCACATGCTTTAAATTTTCTGCTTTTTTGGGGGGGGATGGGCGGGGGCGACGTTACTTTTGTAAAACTCTTTGAAAGGCTTTATCTAATCTAGTGGACTCCTCACCGTTTGCCACAAGTAAAACCCTCAATGTGGTCCTGGGAGATTTTCAAAGGGATTCTCCAGCAGGCGGCCCAAAAAAACTACATTTCCCATGCTGCCTTTTGAAAAGCGGGCACCGGCCACAAGACCTGCAGGGCTGCTCTCATGTTCTGGTTCCTGCGTTGCGTTATAGATTCGTCAGCCCCCCTCGTTGCCGGGAGGACAGCTTCTGGTCCCAGGCTCTGCAGGACCTCGAGACCTGCGGCCAGTCAGAGATTCTCAGGGAGCTGGAGGTAGGCCCGCCCGTCATCAGTGGTCCGCCCCCCCCTCTTCCTGCTCCCGTTTCCTCTCCTCCTCCATCTGCTTTGTGCTACTCATGTATTCATAGACCGGTGTCGGCCTAAATGACCATGCCAGCTGAAGCATTATGATAATCGCCAGAGTGTATAATCTGTTATTAAATCTGACAACATAGGCTGGGCACCTGCTGCCACACTGACCCAGGAAAGGCTTTGGCGCAATGCCCCGGCCTCTAATCAGGCTCTGTGTACACTTCATGAGATATTATCTGTTGTGCTGTCCACATTTTTTTTCTTTTTAAATTCACGACACTCTTATAATCCCTTTCCGATTTTGTGCTCTTTCAGGCGTCCATGACAGGTAGCGCTCTCAGTCTGTACCTCGAGGAAACCAAGACCAATGACGACTCAATGTTTCAGTCTGAGATCGGTTCCATTAAGAGGGAGGGAATGCACGGAGAGTTTAACAGCAAAAGCAACCTGAACATGTCGACTGGAGGCAGAGACGTACCGTCCCGGGGCCGAGGGGACACCTCTGATGTCTTGTCCCCTACCACTCTGGCACTGCACAAGGTAGTGCTCTTCGGGAATGGCTGACTAAACATTTTAAATACTTCTACTAATTGGTATCTGCACTGGTGGGTACGAGGGAAGCAGCACAAGGAACAAAGAGTTGACACATGTGCTTTTAAGAAAGACACTGTGTGCAGTAAGTGATTTTTTTAAATTGCCCAGTAGTTACAGGGTTCAGACGGGGGCCAAAATCCTCTTGTGGACAAAAATAAAGTTGAGTATTGTTCATCAGAATGATCCTACACCGGATCCCCAAACTACATCTCTGTTCCCCAGTATTTCATCATCATTTTAAAAACATACAAATGAATAGTTTTATAGATGCAGTAAAGCTGCGTGTGCGTGTGCGTGTGCGTGTGTGTGTGTGTGTGTGTGTGTGTGTGTGCGTGCGTGTGCGTGTGCGTGTGCGTGTGCGTGTGTGTGTGTGTGTGTGTGTGTGTGTGTGTGTGTGTGTGTGTGTGTGTGTGTGTGTGTGTGTGTGTGTGTGTGTGTGTGTGTGTGTGTGTGTGTGTGTGTGTGTGTGTGTGTGTGTGTGTGTGTGTGTGTGTGTGTGTGTGTGTGTGTGTGTGTGTGTGTGTGTGACGGTGACGGTTACTACATTCAGATGAAAATGCATTCACAGTTTGATGAACATTCCATAAACAACAGTGTCCTGAGGGAATCTGCCCGTTATGAAGTTTGTACCCGTGTGCATCTTTTATTGGATTCACTGTTACTGTGTAACTGGACCCAGTGGATACCTGGCCAGTCAGGACTTTCATTTTGTGTGTGTGTGTATATGACGACAAAGACACACAACACATTAAACAGCGTTCCCTCAGCAGCTGCACATGCTGTGACCCCGGTCTGTGTGGTGTTTGACTGAGTGACAACAATTGAGCGCGTCCCTGTCCTCCAGCTTGGAAATTAGATATGTTTTGGGTCAACACATCTTACATGATATCATGGAAACTCATCCGATGTCCCACCTTTTTACAGCTGTTGCTTGTTAAATCTGCTGACCTTGTTACAGCGTCGGTATATCCAAAGAGCGATGACACAGAGCGATGTGGCTGTTAAAACTGTTTAGTGTAAACAGAGGGTGGACAGTGGACACAATAAGTGACACGTTTATACATGTTAATTATTACACCTGGTTGTCTTTGGACAGAGCCAGGCTAGCCTGGTGTTTATGCTAAGCTAAGCTAACGGACTCCAGCTTCATAGTGAATGACCAGGTAGCCATCTCCTCATCTAGGCAAGGTGACATTTATTTATAGAGCACATTTCTTACCCAGAGGCAACCTAAAGTGAATTACTGGAGTCTTCACATAAAAAGGTGTAGTAGAAGCCTCTACGTATTTATGAATACATGCTCTGTGTAACACTAAGGTCCTCTGTGTTTGCAGGTGACTATGAGGAAGGACGTTGAGAGCCACGACTTTGGGTTCAGTGTATCCGACGGGCTCCTGGAGAAAGGGGTTTACGTCAACATGATCCGCCCCGATGGCCCCGCCGACCAGGCCGGGTTAAAACCTTTCGACCGCATTCTCCAGGTAAATCTCTTTTAAAGAAATTTGATACTTTGGGAAATTTGCTTGTTCGCTTTCTTGTTAGTTAGATGAGAAGATCAATACTACTCTGATGTCTGTACACTAAATATAAAGCTACAATGCCTTTTTATTGAAAATGTGAATGCAGAAGCACGATGAATGATTTTCTTTGATTGCAACCCTCCAGGTGAACCGTGTCAGGACCAGGGACTTGGACTGTTGTCTAACCGTGCCCCTAATTATAGAGGCGGGAGACGTCCTGGACTTGGTCATTAGCAGGAATCCACTGGCAGCAGCAGACGCCGTGCTGCCCGACGACTGCGACGACCCCTTTAACTCACTGTTCTGCTTTCCGGAGCACAGGACCAACAGCATCGCCCTGTGACCCCCCCACCAACACAGACGCTAGCCCTTTTGAAGCACTTGGACCAGTCACACACACACACACACACACACACACACACACACACACACACACACACACACACACACACAGTTATGTTTGTCACACTCACGCAGAGCATCCTCACAGAAACGGCTACAAAGTGCATGTGCTCACTGCTGCCGGTTTTAGTCACTGTGCTCACATGATGCAGTTCAGAGGAGGCTCTGGCTTCAGGGCAGCCCCCCCCCCCCCCCCCCCCTCTCCAGAGGCAAAGCCACTTTTGGGTTATATAACAGGAAGAATCATAGCTTCTGCCTGAGCCAGGATGTCAACGCTCACGCCTCAAACGCTGCACACACACACACACACATGCACGTACTGCATAAATGTACCATCTTTTGCTTTAATGAGCTTGATGCTCACATTGCAAAGAACTTTTTTTTTTTTTTTGCTGCACACAGCTGCACATGCAATTCTTTTCATGTGTATATATATATATATAAAACACACACGCGTATCTACACACACAGGGCGTTTGTGGACTCAAGGTCCAGGGCACATTGTGCTTATTTGCATTATTTCAGCCACGACTTGGCTCACTGCCCTCGTTTCCAGTCTCTCGTCCACACTGCTGCCCGCCCCAGAGAGCGGACAGTGCCTCCAAATAGACAGAATGCTACTCTGCTACTTTCCAAATATTCATTAGCTGTATTTTGAAGCCATTAACGGCTTAATACCAGGAATGCTTGTGAAGACACTCTAACCTTTCTGTTTTTAAAGCGGGCGTCCCTTGACGGGTCAATAGTTCCAGAGAGACTCCAGAGATATGTTGTTTTTTTGTTCCAGTCGGTTGACTCTGTTCAGTTTCACTTTCTGCATTTGCACTTGACACACTTTTTTTTGTTTTTGTCACAGTTCATAACTCACTTTTTTTCCCCACGTTGCACTGTTTATATCTGCATCTCTGTAGGTGGCATTACACCGGAATGACTTATGTGTTTGTAAGTGAGTTGCATCCTTAACCAGAGGAGGATTAAATGCCTTTTCAACGTTCCGTGGTGAATGATTTTCTTGTTTTCACTCCGTATCTGTCTGGATTGATGTTCCTCTCTGGAGTAGCTGTTTTTCCCCCACCGGTGTCACGTAGCATGCATAGGGTTTGTCCTCGGAAAGTAGCTCTTCCTCATAACAAAACAGTACTGGGAGTAGTCTTTGTTTGCTCCGGTAGGATCTTTGTGAGAGTGCCCCCCCCCTTTTTTTTATCATGACATTGTGTTTTTATAAAGCTTTTGTGTATTAACTCTGGCCTGCTGATCCAGCTGCCTCTCTGGAAACTGGAAACATGGATGAGAGATGGTTTGACTGATTAATCCTTGGGGCGGTAACCTTTTCTTTTTATGTCTTATAGTAAATGTCATGTTGGAAAAGAGGCCTATTTTTAAGGTTTTGTATTAATTTATTGTCTTTATTTAGCTGTGTAATGTATCATGGGTATGCAGTGTTCTTTTTTTTTATTTACAGTAAATGCACATTCAGTGTCGTATCTTCATGTAAGCTGTGTGATACTGAATGTGGCTGCACATTGTTTGGTTCATTTCCACATCTTCCCTGAAAATGTCAGGATTTCTTTCAATGGAATCTGAAAGAGTTATTGGATATGATTTTATTTTTGTTTAATTTATTATAATATGTATTTCTTTTTATGAGAATAAAGTTGATGAAACCATAGTTGCTTTGGTTTCAAAGCACTAATGTTTTATTTGGCTTTCGCCACTTAGATGACACACAGATCCAAAAGTGAGTCAACACTTGGATGTGACTTGTGTGTCGCAATGCGTCTGTCCACCAGACCGAAATGTATCAAATTTATGGATTGTTGTGAAATTTGCCTAAATCTTGTTTCACTCTTGTAACAATGTTTGTTGCCCTGACTATTCATCTAGCTTCATCATCAGGTCAACATAAAATGTGTCTAAATGTTTTGTGACCAAATACCTGCAAACATTGTGACTCTCATCAGCCTCAAAGCTGCACTTTGTTTATCGCTACTTAGAACATGTTAGCATGCTATGGTGCTTGACTTCGTTGGTGAACATGGTAAAGGCTATACCTGTCAGCATGTTAACATTGTCATTTTGAGTATGTTAGCATGGCAACGTTAGCATTTAGCTGCAGCCTCACTGAGCATGGCTGTAATAAGCTGTCCAAAATGTAAACTAGTTCTATAGTATGAACTACATGAAGTGTCACACTGTTTTATCTGTAAAAAAAGGTGTAATATATGGGATTGGGAGCATTGCCTCTCAACGGCTCTCACCATGGCTATGGATGAGCTGGCGGCTCGTAGCGAACTGTGCCAACAGCGCTAACTACGGCAAAAGTGCTGATGAAGCCAAAAGTGTTTACCTGAAAAGGAAACCAGAGGGTCTGCTACGCTTCAGCAACAACGTCATTCTTTGCTCAGGTAGACATTACTACACTCTAGCTTTAGATAGCAAATAACTGTTTGCTGCTATATTAGTGCGCCAAATGTTGAATTTAGCGCCTTAAAAACAATCTGATGTTCAGAAAGTGAGCTTCAAACACTAAGTATGAGTGTTGACTCTTCACAGAAATGCAAGTCCAAATAACACGATTTCACCAAGTGCTTTTCCCATTCCCATTAAGCATTTCTTTGCTCTCTCCTGTACTCATGTTGATCATCCAGGTGACGTGAATTAAAGTCTTTGGGGGTTCAGTTCCCCAAGGGCCAAGGCCGGACCGCGTGACACCAGAGACGTGACCAAATAAGCCAGTGCCATCTTTGTGGGTGAGATGTCAATGCAGTTCCCACCTGCTGGGGGGCGTTGGATTGATGGTGGGACGGATGGCATGAAAAATTTAGGCCACGTGTCAATGAGCCTTCACAGGGAGCGGTCAGACGTGGGATTCTGCTCGGCATCGGTCATATCTGCTCAATGAAAGTCGTTAAAATGACTATTCATAGCTATTTCACGGGGGGAATCAAAATGTATCGTGATTTGTAGCACTTTATCAAAAGAGACAGTATTGACTGAAGGGGCATGATCACATTAATGGAGACGATACTTATGTTTGATTAGTGGGTAAAATCAGAAGCAACAGCTTTCACTAAACCAGAGACTAAAGGCTGTGCACACACATACCGAGTGTATGTAATTAAGTCATCTTGTAAGTTAAGAACTCCAATGATATCCAGCTTAGCGTGATTAATGTAGTGCCTGACGTCTATGAAGACCGATAAGATTACTTCTTAGCACTGTAGAGCCAATTTGAGGTGTGTTTGGCTAACGGCTAACGGAAATAGCAGTACACACATACTGCTGCAAACCTCCCGGCTGCTGTTCTGCGGCTCAATTTTATATTTTTTGGGCTTTGTGTTTGACTAACCGCTAACAAAACACACATACTGCTGTGTACATCTCGGCTGCTGCTCTGCGGATCGCTTCTATTGTATTGAAAAGTGTGTTTGGCTAACGGCTAACGGAACTACCAGTACACACATATTGCTGCGTACCTCTCCGCCCCTACTCTGCGGCTCGCTTTTAATTGTTTTTGACGGTGTGTTTGGCCCATTAGTTGCACACATCACCAGTTGTTAGTTGGCTTACTTTTATTGTTTCGTTAAGTGTGTTTGGCTAACTGCTAATAGCTAACGAAACTACCAGTAGACACTGCTGTACCTCTCCGCAACTCAGCCGCTGTGGTGAGTTTAATTTAGTTTTTGGCCTAAAACATACTTACATACAGCACTGCTTGATTTTCAGTTTGAATGAAGTGTGTTTTGTGACACCTTACAGCCCATTCGTGTTGGGGTTGTATTAATTAATTGAATCACCCAATACAGCAGCAGACGCACCTGGCGAAGGTCTGCATTCGACTGTCCCGCCTCTCAAATTTAAATAATATATATAATAATAGTAATAAATATATTCAAGGAAAATGTTAATATTTAGAGAATAAAGAATTCTTAAGACACATAATCCAAAGAAATTTTGTTTATTTGTAATCTATATAGAAATGATGCAATGTGCATCTCAAAGGGGACAACTGTGAGACAAAAATACTTTGGTACACTTGAATCCAAGATTTTAACAGACAAAGCAGCACGGTACTGTTGTGGCTACTGCACATGCTTCAGATTTTGTGCAAGTTGTTGAATTATTGAACAATATTCTAAATTTAATGGTGCATTTTGAGCGAGCAGAGAATGCCATTGCTTCAATGAATAATGCACGCTGAAAAATGTAATCCTGGCTCACAACATAATTAATATTTAGAAAACAAATTGCTGAGTTTTCAGTAAAATGGTGATGGTGTTCATATGATGTACAGTATAAAATTGTTACAAAAAGGCATATGTGATTTACAAACAATTCAAATTCTACAATATAAACCAAACATTAGAGACTAGAATCCAGTGGTAGTTCTGCAGAGCACATCTGCTATTGTAATGAGCACAATGGAGAGAGCGTCCAGGATGTTTAGAAAAAAGTTATGTTTTTACTTTTAAAGTGATCTTCTCACAGAATCTTCTAAGAATATTTTATGTCAGATTTCTACTTTATTTGCATCATTGTCTTAGCAAGTAGACAACTAGATACTGTATATCAAATTTTACAATATCAAAAAGTTAGAAGCTAAAAATATTTCCTCCTGAAATTTGTTGCAAATGCAATTCCACATAACCTTGCAACAATCAAAACAAATACTACAATAAAGGTGAAACAACATATAAAGTGCAAAGAGAGGTTTCAATAAATGCACTGGGACTGACTAGTAGTCACACAGGCTGTGTACAAATACTCTAAAAATGCCATTTCCCTTTTCTCCTTACTTCCTCTTCCCTAGAGGTTTTTTATTTTTCATTATGTAGTCTCATGTTTTTGAGGATGGATTTCATTTGGATGGATGCATTTCTCACAGTATTTGGCCAAGGCCTTGTTCAACTTGTAACTTAAAGGATGTCAAGCAAAGATGAACTCTTTACACTGCATAATTGCCACTTAACATGTTACAGATTTGTACTCTAAGAGACGTGGGTGGCTCACATACATTCATTTTCACTGTAGGGCTGACCAACAACAACAACAAGATATTAGAAGTTAGCTTGGGCAACAAGACTCACACAATCACGTGAGGATGTTTAGACGTCTCCTACCTTTCACGTGGTTAATTGCTCGATTAGTTTACTGAATTTATGTGAAATGAGAATTTCTTCTATTACACCAAAAAAAAACAAAAAAAATCAAATTCCTCATCTCTTCTCCGGAATCAACAGAATGGTAGTAAACATTGAACATTTTCTATCTCAAAATACTTAACTGAGATCAGTGCCAACTACAGCAATAACAATTGTAACATCAACAATATCGATATAGTAAAAAATAAAAATAAAAATACAAGAGAAAAAATAAACATTACAACAATAATACATGACTCTCTTCATAGAGATCAAACCAGAGTATCTCTAATGTGAATATATTTGACGATGTAAACCTACTATTATCAAAGTTAGCAAATATGATAACACAGAGAAAGCACATCAATCTTATTCCTCTCACAGAGAGCGCTCACATCGTTGTTTCTACAATGGTGTGGGTGGGCTTGATCAAGTCATTGTTCCCGTTTGGGTTCAGGGGCTGTGTCAGCTCGCTGGCCTTCAAGTTGTACTCTTTCGGGCGAGAGCTTACGCCTGACTTCGCCGGGGCTGCCACTGCTTTTATCCTCTGAGGGAAGGAGATGACAGATTAGAATAATGATCATCACAAACTGGGGTCGGTTTAAGTGGAAAACAACGTAATTCAACATCTGTATTTGTGCAATGTATGAAAAAAAACTCAAGCAATGTTAATTTAAAATTGCTCTTGCCAAGACCTGAGAAGAGAAGATCGACACCAGTAGCATGTATGAGCGCTAGATATGAAGCTACAGCCAGGAGACCTTAGCTTAGTTTAGCATAATAACTGTCATAGACAGCGACAGTATTGAAGGGGAGGGTCATTTGACAAACGGGGGAGTAGCCTAGCTAGCATTACCGCCTTCAAGCTAATCTGCTACCATGTTTACTACATTATTGGCTGATGGTTTAACGATGTGTCTTAATTAAAGAGAATTACAATGGACACATTTCAGTAGAAAATAATGATCGAAAATTACATTTGTTGTCTAACGGCATTGAGCTAATGTTAGCTAATATCAGCTAACTAACAATTCTGTGTTTGAATAATTACTAACTTTGGAGAGTATAACTAGCCACAAAACAATAGACCCACTGCAGGTCTATTAACAAGATTTTTTACTGGTAATTGTCTAAGAACATTTGTGTTATGTTTACCTTCTGCAGTACAAGTAGACGTTAGCTAGCAATGCTACCGAAAACTAGCCAACTGACGTCTTCAGCTGTCTCAGTTGCTCATGTGACTCTTTTAAACTTTGATTTTTGTATCGATTAAACAAACAAGAGAAAATGTGTTAATTTGTGAGCTTTAGAGGTGCTGATTGGTGGATTTTGTTACTTTCAGACAGAGCCAGGCTAGCTCTTTAAGCTAAGCTAACCATCTCCTGGATCGAGCTTCATATTTAGGGTACTGGTATATCAGAGCAATATCATCTAACTCGCTGCAAAAAAGCAAATAAACGCATTTCTGCAAATTTCTATTTCTTTAAAAGTACTAAGAGATCGAGCTCACCTCGATCAGGGATCCCTCAGACTGTAAGATCTTGATGACCATCACCATGGGGATGCAGATCATGGAGGACATGGCCAAACACCAGCCTACACCGATGGCCCAGTCCGGGTACTCATACACCTTGTTATAGGTCAAGGGCTTGTACTTCACCAGGGAGAAGACAAAGCAGCCCTGGAAAACAAACACAAGCTTCCATTAGTACAAGTTGTACTCAACATTTCTTCCAACAATATCTCGTCCAAGGCAATAAAGGGACACGACAAAAAGCTGAAGCTCATCTCTCACCATGCAGAGGACAGGAGTGATTATGGTCCAGCTCCATTTCATCCATGCGTTTGGTCTGTAGCCAATCATATCCTCAATGCCATCGTAGAATTTATCCACTCCTATTCCAAAACAAAGAATAACATGAATGCAAGCATATATAAAAAAATGTTTCAGCAAATACTGTAGATAACAAATCAGCAGTCTGTACTATTCCTGTGTTATTGTTTTGTTACAGTTGTCTGACCTTAACTGCAGTATACATTTCCACTGGGTCACGTACCAAATACTGTTAAAGTACAAACAGTCTCGGCTTTGTCAGGTCATCACTTATCCTTCCTCCGTGTTTATTGTAGTTAACGGTGTGTTATGGCATCATTAAGTGGGTTGTGTGCAGCGCTGATGTTTGCTATTATGCTCCTTTGTTAACAATAAGTTCTTCTATTCTGTTTTTAGTTCCTTTTTAACATCTGGCGAGGGACTACGGATGAAGCGCAGCAGCTGGTGAGGTCCTTTGTGATGCTGCTACAGAAGCATCTTTTGTAGAGACGATTAAAAACAACAGTCTGGGACACTGGTTCACATTTAGGTTGCATATGTCTATTGGCAGTGAAGACTTCTCATGTAGTTTATTTTAGTCATTTTTAGAGTCCTGAAGAGGTAAAACTCTTCAGTATTCCACAAGAGATAAGCAAATATTCAAGAAAAGACTGAAAAGACTTATTTTGTGTAGGAGAAATGTACCTTTCATTTGTTTAATCTCTTCAAGCCCTTGAAATAAAACTTTACTTATTGATAAAACTGAAGGGGACAATTGACTGAAGATGAGTCGAGTTAACTATAGCCTGTGAATGTTGTGATAGTGGTAGTGATACAGAGGTAGGGGGTGGCGACCAGTTCAAAGCGGAAGTAATGGAGTAGGAAAAAGAAATTAAATATCTGGGTTTTTCTGAGCAGTTATTTGGGGAAACATACTTAGTGCAGTGGCGCTTTGCCCGACAAAATCTAAACGCCCGATGGGTACGTGGTACATGCAGGCAAAAGATGCCATTGTCCATGCAAAATGTTTGTGTTTCTTATCATATATTTCTCCAAAAACAAGCACACAAAAGAATAATGAAATCATGGCTATCGCTGCCTTTCTTTGCTCTGGTTAAAAAAAGCAACTCCCAGGTGCATGCTGGTCCCACACCTGCCTACCTACATATACAACAGCAGGTGCCCACAGCGTTACCAGAAACAAAACAAATCTAAATAATAACTACACAGAAATATACTAAACAGGAAAATAATTTAAATAAAGCAAACAATACTACTTAATATGAGTAAAACAACAACTACACTTAGCCTCACAGTCACAGAAGTATTCATGTAGTGGCAGATGCATCATTTATTGCAATTAACAGAATCAAGAAGTTTTGCAATAACACTTCTATTTGTGGAAGATGCAGCGTTGCTTTTAGTTTAAACGTTCTTGCATTAATAATACGAGGATGTAATCTGTTGGGAGGCAACCCCTGGATAGCCAATCACAATCCAACCCCCCCCCACACACCCCCCCACCCCCCCACACACACCCCCTCACCACGCCTCTTCTTGCAGTTAAAGTTATTTACTACTGATGTGGGAAGAACCACAAGGACACCTTTGTTTACCAACAAAAGACATCATTTGTGCTTTTTTTCTGTTTACGGTCATGACTTTGAAAAACGACACACAAGTTACTTCCACTTACCATAAACCCAGGCTACAGCGATGCATTCAAAGAATGCAACCCACAAAAGGCACACACCACTGGCTGCATAGTAGTCAAAGAGTTGAAACACATACATGCCACCCTGGAAAGAGAAAAGAAATGGGGGGGGGGGGGGGCGAAACACATTAATTATCTCTCTGATGTGTGTCGAACCGAAGAAAGTCACACAGATAGAATTGGGTATTAAAAGTGGCTGGTGGGGTGTTGAAAGCCGCGCGCTACAATGCTGGCGCCCAACCAACGAAGGCAGAGTTCAACAGGTGCTGAGACGCCATTGAAGCGCGGTTAACTGCTAAACGGAAAACGGCGTTCCAAATTTGTTCCATTCATACACACACACACAGTCAAGTGACGTGAGCGGTGAATGTGGATAGGAGGCCATATTTGGTCGTGACAATGGGGGACAGCCGACGGTGGAGAGTGGAAAGTCTGTCGCGTTATCTCCGCCGTTGATCCGAGCACGCCGACTCCCTTCTCTTCTGAGCGGGATGAGCAAAGGGAAGTAGTGAAGTGACTGCTGGTGAACTTACTTTCGTTACCATGGCCAGCCCCAGGAGATAGCTCATGGAACACATAATGGCTATGAAGATCTCCCGTCGGTAACCCTTCCTGAGGAAGTTCGGATACAGATCCACAATGGAGGTGATCTGTCCTTCCACTTCAACAAACTGTGGGGACAAAAGCAACTGTTAGGTTCTCAGCAGGGGGAAAGGGGGGGAGAAAAAAGTTTCCTTCTGTGTTTCCATGCAGCTCTTGTTTTGTCTCCACAAACCAGTGATTACAGAATGAGAGCTGTCTTTGTTGAGCAGTAATGAGAATTTAAACAGGGCTCCTCTCTGCAGCTCTGGTTTGTCGCTACCAAGACACAACAGAAACGAAACAACAGAGCATCACTGTCTCCGTCTCCCCGTCCCTCTCTCCTGCTCCCGTGTCTCCTCATTGCCTCGCAAGCTACATGATGTCGTAACAAAGTCGTCCCTATTCACAAAGAACATGCTTCTTTGTTGCAAAACAAAAAGCCCCTTACATAGCAATGGCATGTATGTGTGAGCGACGTCGACAATATGTCGCATTCAGGACCACAAATCTGCATGAAATTTATGATCAAAAACATGCACCCACACACACACACACACACTGTAACTGGCAGCATTTCGCTCATGGAAATAGCCTCATGTGTATTTACATGTGCTCAAATTTAGAGCCTGATCTCGCAGTTGGCTCTGTGCAGGACTGAGTTAGCACAGGAGTAGAATTACACTTGGGAGGCAGGAAATGTGATATGACCGGCGAATCCCTCTGGTGCACACTTGTGTTTTGTCAATGCAGATTATCTTGTCTTAATCAAAGCTCTGCCTCCTACCAAAGCTAGAAAACTATGATAATGACTCCTATTACCTAAATGTGTGGCTTTTAAAGCCTATCAACTTCTAAAAGAAACTTAATTTGTGGCGTTATAAAGGGATATAATCCTCACTGCGGTCCAGTGTGACAGTTAAAAGGCCTTTGTGGGAACAGGCGGCTTTACTTGTCTGTTATTGGATACCATGGAGACGTTAGATGTGGATCAGAGAGACACTTTAATGTGTTTTACACATCGGGACTGGCAGGAGCCAACTAACTCACGGGACCTGGAAGGCGTCCGCCTGAAAGCTACTGACCTGGCTGTCGAGGCCCAGGAGCAGCAGCATGATGAAGAAGAGGACGGCCCAGAGGGTCGGCATCGGCATCATGGACACGGCTTTAGGGTAGGCGATGAAGGCCAAACCAGGACCTGGAGGGAGGACACAGCAGGGACGGGGAGAAGGGGAGAAGGACGGGATTAATATTTCTATCTGATTTACAGCTTGGACGACATAAAGAGGAAAAGATTGAGCTAGAGAAGCTGAGCTACTGCCAATAATATATATTTATATAACAATTGTAATGTTATGTTTGTGTTAATATTCATATTAATATCATTGTGTACTCGCAGAAATTATGTTTTTTTTATACTTTAATGCCAATAAATCCACATTGAATTTAAATTAATATGTTGGCTTTGTGTGTTGAGTTGCTTTGAGGAAATACAGTGTTTTTTTCATGCTTTAGTGTCCTGTATGTGTTAACTTGCAGGAAATATCAACAACCATATTCAACTCTGCATATCGTCTCTTTTACATTGTACATATTACATAACTGCCTCCTGTTTATACTGAATATTACACACCCAGACCATTCTACTGCACATAGTATTCATTACATCCTGTTCATGCTGCTGCTGTACATTGTGTTTACATTTAACTCTAAAGGCACGTTTGCTACTGTTTGCATTATCCACCAAGATCCTAATCTGCATTCCTGGTTCTTACTGTGAGCAATAACAATAAAGTGGACTCGAAACTAAACAAAGCAGATGAGGACTGCAGCAAATGAAACATATCAACATAATAATAATAATAATAATAGGAGCATGAGGCACAAAGTCAGCAATCACATTAACTAGTGCCTCAATTGAACAGCTGAGCAAAATGTATTTCTACATTAAAAAATAATTAGTGAATTTGTGTTCTGTGTTTTCATTTATGATGGACAATCTTGTATGTACACTCTAACATGCTATCACAGAACTCCTGTCATTGTTATACACTTTGTAGTTTGATTGTATTCAAGTTGCAGTCTTAAAGAAAGCAAGAGTTTAATTTGAAAGTGACCAGAGCGAGAATGCAGAAAGAAGACGCATCTCCTCAAACAAAGTCCACATAGGGTGGAAAAGGAAGGTCGGAAAAACAGAAGCGGTGTGGCGTCCACCTCAGGAGATCCACAGCTTGTTAACACAACTGGGCTTGCAGTGCAGTGCTGCTGGTCACAAATATCACACTCGGGGTGTCAGTGCACATACAGTAGAGTACAGTCAGTGCTGGGGCCAATCTTCTTAGCAATGTCCTCTGGTCAAAAGGATGCGAAGCTACTAAAATGACGAGAGCAAGTTGTTCTATGAGGAGCTCTTTGACAGCACGGTACATTGTGTGCTTTTTTTTTTCAAGGAGTGTGCAGATACCTGTACATTTCAGCATCATCGTTTTCCCGAGACTTGAATAAACTACTTGACCCCCCCCCCCCCCCCCTCTCCTCATTTAAAATATGCTGGACTAGCTCTTTTGATAAGTTTCCAATTGTCTTTTCTTTTTTTCTTTTTTTTTTTGGGTTGTTTTCTTTGGCAACAGCGCCCACCATCACTGCTGCCATCACCTTGGACCCTCGTACCTGACTCTGCCACATCGGCAATGTCCACCCCTTGTTCTTGTGCCATGAAGCCCAGGACGGAAAATATTGCGAAGCCAGACACAAAACTGGTACCGCTGTTGAGGCCTCCCAGCAGCAAACAGTCCCTATGTCACACATATGTCATGGAGGTTGTTAATGACACACAGGCGGAACCGAAGTTCCCATTTTCTTTTCACGCAACCGTCTCTGACACGAGTTGCTGTCACTACTACAGTCCCCACTCTCTCCCCCCCCCGCCCCCCCCAGCGGAAACACAGCTCACCTGTAGCAGTTGTATCTGTATTTGTTGTAGCTCCCCAGCGACGTCATGGCTCCCAGGCAAATGGCGTAGGAGAAGAAAATCTGGGTTCCTGCATCGATCCACACCTGAGGAGACGGAGGAACAGGTGGTTGTCACAGTGTTTTTCCAGAATAGATGAGGTCAGCCTGTTTATGAAATACTTTTTGGGAAATTGTAAAGGACCCCAATGTGCACAGTGTGGTTCAGGTGTGAAATTTGAAGTTTACATTATTTTTGTTATTTCCCATGAACATGGAAGTGCTTTTATTTTGAAAAGACAGACGCAGCTTATGGAAGGAAACTGACAGAAAGGAAAACAGTGCAGTAATGTTAAGGCGGAGATAAACAACACAAAGATAACCAAGTAATAAAGATAAACGGGGATATAATAATGTGAGTTTAGCTCCATTAGAGAGGGCAGCAAGTTGTTAAATGTATTTGTTTGTATCTGGTAATTTGAGTTTGTTTGTGTAATTTGCTAATTTTCTATTGATAAAGAAGTTCAATGTACTTTTTTCCTTGTTTGTTTAATTTCCCGAATTAGCTCTGTCGTTGAAGTTAATGGAAAACAGAATAAACTGCAATAGATCATCAGTCCAAGTCCCTAAATTTAGCAAGAAAGTCGGCAAGTCTGCAGCACTGACAGCCCCCTCCAAAGGCCACTCCCCCTAAAATGATCATTATGAACGTAAACAACCAACATGGCTACTGTTATTACTCACAGCTGTCAAGCTAGAAGCTTGTGGAGGAACATTCCTGTATCATTCATTTTGGAGTCGTGTTTCTGGCTTCATGGTGAATGTCCAGTCCAATATTTACTCTGCTTTGCTCTGTTTTTGGTCTCATCCAACTCCTGAAGGAGATATCTGCCTCTTGAGCAGCTAAATGCTTCACTATGTTCAGCAGCTATCATATCTGTGTCTGTCTGAGATGCTGAGGAGCAGAGGTCTGTCACTGCAGCCGAAAACGACACTGACGAGAGCGGCGAGACGGAACCAAAACAGTAAAGTTGCAGACCAGAAAACCAAACACTGAAAGATGCTATAAAGCTGGGAAGAGCTGAGTTGAGTCATAATTCCCTGTGGGTACGAGTGACACATAAGTAGTCATGTGATCCATTACTAATATAAAGATATTGATACCATTAAATAGAGCAACAATGCAATAACAGTCACCACAATTAGGACTCATTCCTGCAGCACTCTATCACAGATGAAGAGGAGAAGAAGAAGAGTTCTTGATCCTACCTCTGGGTCTTGCAGGCGGGTCAGGTTGGGGTAAAGGTAGAATTTGATCCCTTCAGATGCCCCAGGCAGGGTCACTCCACGCACCAACAGCACAATCAGCATCACAAATGGGAAGGTTGCTGTTATGTACACCACCTAGACAGGACAACGGAACGATTAGCCAAAATACTGAGCAGCTGTCATGCACTTATGACGCATCACCCTTGACATATATAATGGGATACAAACACTACTTCCTTTTAGAAGTTCTCATTTCTAACTTGTGTTTTTTCCGACTGCAGCTCAAGAGAAACATCGTTCTTGTTGTTCCCCGTAATGTACTTGTTTTTGTAGCAAGCTTTACCCGCCGCTTTGGCATTACTGAGCACCTCGCGGTGTTTTTTGAGCACCCTGAACGCCTCAAGTTGAAAATAATTCCTCTCAGAGCCATAAAGTGCCCAACATCATTAGCATTTTTTTTTCTCGTTGTGGTGACTTTTTCCTGGATGCTTGATGCAAAAAGGCTTTACCAACTGTAGTTACTGTGAATGAGTGCTGTTTTTTATATATTTAAACTGTACTATTAACTATGAGACGGTTCGCTTTTCTAGGACTTTTTCCAACGATGATCTCGCTCCATACACTTATATGTTCATCTCTGTGGAAGTCTGATTCAAAAGACGTGCAGTCTATGGCTGTAACTCACCTATGAAACCATCTCTCACATGCTTAGACATTCTGACTCTGATAGGTAGCCAAATAGTTCGTTCTCTTAAGGACAAAACAAGATTTTCCAGGACTTTTTTCTTTTTCTCTAATTTTCCATGTGTTTTCCATCGGTCAACTGTTTTCCAGGTTTTTCCAGAACACGTGGGAAACCTAATACAGCAGCCTACAGACGTCATGATGAGGGTGTCAGATGCATGCCCACAGGAGTCGGACGCTGTGCACTACACTGCATAAAGGCTTCTCACTGCAATTTGGCTTTAGATTAATCATTTTAATGCACACTAATCATGCAATGCACCTTGCGTTATACGTGAAAATAAACCCACAAAAAGAGCTTAACAGAGTTCTGAATTTTTCCACCCAGAGCTCGTCTCGTTGGCGCAACACCCAGTTTCTGACAGAAACAGAGAGGAGGCTGAGCAGTCGATGTTTTACAGCCGACAGTGAGTCTGGCCAACAAGAAACTTCCAGGACAGCGCAGAGGCTCGAGCCTCTAAATCAACCAAATTAACTGCTTTCCGAGCATGTGGCTTTCCTCTAGGCAACAGTAAAAAAAAGAAGAAGTAAAGGCCAAACAGCATCCAGGCAACACAATAAAAAACAGGACGCGTCTCCGTTTCAGCAACTCACTTTCCCCGTGGACTTGACTCCCTTCCAGATGCAGAAGAAGCAGACGACCCACACTGCGAGGAGACACAGGGCCAGGTCCCACTTCAGGGGCCCGATGTCCTCGATCCCACTGGAGATGCTCAGGACGTTGCGTCTGCAGAGGAGACAGAGACGCACAACAGCTTAATGGCGGTTTGATAAGGGAATCGTGTGACAACCCTGATAAAAGTGGAGATCAAACAGACACATGATGTAGCCGGCTCTGTTCTGCTGCTCTGGCCTGTCCAACGTCTGAATATAGAGGGAAAGACAGCTTCAAGGCTTTAACATTGAAGTGTCTAATGCTGCATGAGTATTTTTAGTTTAGAGCCGTTCATTGTGATGAATTACCTGCAAATTCAAACCTGTACATTTTACATGAAGAAAAGATCATTTTGATATAAAGATACATAGAAATTAATTTTTTTTGTGGATATATTGTTAACTAGATGCTCAATGTGACCGGGGATCTCATCTTAAAGGGTTAAAAAAGTCGGTTTTCATTTCATTCTGCTGCACAAATACAGTTTGAGATAAACTGGCAGAAAGTAAACGGTGCCTTTTTTGTAAGAATTGTTCAAACACATTTTTTGCAAGCAGGATAAAGATGCAGTGTAACTTTAGTATATTCACGCGTGTTTGTGCGTTAGTGTGCACGTGTGTCAGTTAATACTCACTCCCAGAACTCGGTGACGGGGGAGGTAAAGTTGGTCATGTTGGCTGCGAGCCATAAGGTCTTGTTCCGGCGGACCGTGTCCTCTATGCAGAATTCTGTGTTCCAGGGCTGATTGCATTTGGCCCAGGGGAGCTCCGGCTGAAAGCAGTGAAACAGGTAGTAGAGTCCCCAGGCCAAGATCACGATGTAGTAGACGTTCAGTAGAGACACGATCACCACAGAGGCATAGCCGATACCTGGAGAGGGGACGGGAAAGAAGGCAGATTTTCAGTGTTATGGTTTCCGTTTTTGTTTAACATTAAGCTTTTATGTTTCTGGTCACCTGATGGATGTAAGTCCACTCACTTTAAGCTCTGATTTTGGTCTCCACTAACTCCAGAAGTATTCTTCTGTGTGGTTTTGTCACTACGAGCAACACTTGCGCAAGTAGTTACGTAATCTGCTGTTATTTGTAATCCAAATAGTGATAATATCGCTTCAACAGCAGTTGAAAATCTTGTTTTATTTATTATTAAGTTTAACTTCATGCCTTGCTCATAGACTTTGTATAAGAAGTGGACGTTGTCACTGGGACGTCACCCACTGGTTAGTGGACCATCGTTTTGAAGCCTCGAATTTGACGTGTTGGCCGTCGCCATCTTGGTTTTTGCAACCAGAAGTGACACAAGAGGATGGAGCCAAGTCCAACCGAACACTGAATAAGAACATTTTAAGCGACCGAAAATGTAACAATTAACTTTCATGAAGTGAAAACACAATGTCAAAGGGTTAAAGTTGTAGGACGAAAACAGACAACGCCGTGGTAGAGACCTATCAATCACATAGCCCCGCCCTAAATCCTACCCTGCTTTATGGTCTGTTTGACTCTAAATGGACCATAATGTACTAAATGAACATCATGCTGTATTGAAGAAGACTTGAAACTAGAGATTGAGACCATAAACTCATGTTTACAATGTTTACTGAGGTAATAAATCAAGAGAGAAGTAGAGTCATTGTCTCATAGACTTCTATACAACCAGAGGCGTCGCCCCCTGGTGGACACTAGAGAGAATGCAGCTTTAAGGAACTTCAGCTTCACTTCTCAGAACCGGAGGTTGGCCTTGCTCCAGTGATGAAGAAGTGTACCTCTGACTGCACACAACGTGTGGGAAAGCGTCCTGAGCTCGACTCTGCTATCTACTGTTATAATGTCCTTAGTGTTGTAACACTATTTTTAGATGACTTTGTCACGAACCTGAACACAGAAATCCCCGGTACTCTTCAACTGCTCAGGAGTATTTTTAAACTCATCATCTCTGTCGCCCCCACCGCCTCGTTGCCACATACCAAATGCAAACTGATGGACAAGTCAATGCTGTGACAGGTGTGTGTGTGTGTGTGTGAAGATGGGGAGTGGGGGGAAGGAGGGGGGACAATGAGGAGGTTTGTGATTGGTCAGATTTGCCGCCACTTGTGCAGCGGCCTCAGCGCTCCCTGAATAGCGGAGACCGTCAGCAGCTGCTGGAGATCCGGTAAAAGGAACGGCTTCCTCTCTTTTCATGTCGTGTTTGTGAACACGAGCGAGAGCGTGACGGCGGCAGCTGAAGGCGCGCTGCCTCGCGGGCTTGTCTTCAGCTGTCACTCAAGAGACGGACGGTCGCAATGAACTTCTGAGTGTCTTAAAGTATCAGTAGCTTATTGGTGACCTCAGGTCAAAAGAACCCGACCCTAACGCAATCACGCTATTTATAACGCATACATCCTTTAAGTTGAGACAAAACACTGCTGTTCCCATCGCGAGGCGGCTTTCTTTCTTTCGCTGGTCTGTTTCAACGGTAACCGAGAACACAATCAATTCGTTACACTCACAAAATCTGTAATCCACGGATGACTTTGTGTTTTGGAGCGTGGTGTTTGTATTTGTATGTTTATGTTTTGGACTACAGTCCTGTTTGTGCTTTACGTTTATTCGTCCAGCTTTGTTGTCTTTGTCCCTAACTGTTATTTTATTATTTCTATCTCTATTGACTCTTATATCTCCAGGACAGCTACACACATCTACATGTACACATCCCTGAACAACTCTTCACTTTAAATAGACACTTAACTCTTTAATAACAGACTTATTTTAACATACTCTTGTATTGTTTGTTTGTTTATCATATTTTATTGTAAATGTTCATATTTTTTCATTTTGAATTCATTCTTGTACTACTGCGCTGTGTTTATTGTCAAGCACCAATCAAAAAGACAAAGTCTTTGTGTGTGCAAACATGCTCGGCCATGAACAAGTCAAATTTAAACTTGTACTTAAAGCTGATTGTGACTTGGACTGACCAGTGAAGATGGGGCAGATCTTGGCCCAGCAGGTGATCCCTCCCTCTGAGGTGTACTGGCCCAGTGCGACCTCCAGGAAGAACACCGGCAGGCCGCCGCCAAACAGGAAGATGAAGTAAGGGATGAGAAACGCACCTGGGGAGGGGGGGGGGACGGATGCAGAAAGTGAGACATCTCCAACGATCACCAGCTTACGATTCATTGGCTTAACACTCTGTCCTGTATCTTCAAGCCTACCTCCGCCATTTTTATAACAAAGGTAAGGGAATCGCCAGACGTTTCCTAATCCGACGAAGCCTCCGGCCACGGACAGGACAAAGTCGAGCTTGCTGGACCACTTCTCCCTCTGAGGAGTCTTGCCTTCGGCCTCGTCCTCGGGCCGCGTGCCGGGACTCTTCCCCGGTGAAGGTTTCAGGGTGTCCTTGTGGAAGTCCTTCAAGCATTGGAGCTTCTCTTTTTGTGCCATGCTGTGGACGGCAACATATGTTTTTATTTTTAAAAAGACAAGTAAGATGCAGGGACACAAAGACAAAGAGACCCAGATGTGGGCGGGATCAGACACCGATAGGGCGGGGTCAGACACAGATGTGGGCGGAGCTTCTCTTTTTGTGCCATGCTGTGGACAGCAACATATGTTTTTATTTTTAAAAAGACAAGTAAGATGCAGGGACACAAAGACAAAGAGACCCAGATGTGGGCGGGATCAGACCCAGATGTGGGCGGGATCAGACACCGATAGGGCGGGGTCAGACACAGATGTGGGCGGGATCAGACACCGATAGGGCGGAGTCAGACACAGCTGTGGGCGGAGCTTTAGGGAGATAATGCCGTCTCCTGATTGCGTTACAGCGTGCGGTGTAACCGCTGAGTACACGATGCACAGAACTATGTTGCTAATCTCGCTAATCTGAACAACTGATGCACGGAGGTCATTCGTGCAAGAGAAATGTTTTGTGGAGCTGATTGAAACCAGACAGCGAAATCACAGCTTTGAACAAGGAATACCCACTGAGTTTCTTATCTATATTTTATAGGCTAGCTTCAAATGATATAGCTACAATATCACCCAAAGTTTTGTTATTATTGTTATTGCTTTGTTTGACCAATCAAAACTTCTTCCTGTGTTCTTCCCTCCGTCACCTGAAAGTACCTGAATGTATCTTTTCTGTTACCTTTAACTCCATAATGGTGTGAAGACTTCCATTAATTTGTCAAGACATGTTTCCTATCCTCTACTCTTGTGGAATAAAATCAATAACCATATTTCCTAAAAAGAAAAAGAGAACTGCAGGACAACCCCCCCCCCCCCATCCCCCCGGCGACAGCATGTGCACGTTCACATTGTGACTACAGCTCTCTGCTTTCCAGCTTTTACTCTCTCGAGGTGTATTTTTTAGGCACAGAAGAGGGGGAGGGGGGGGGTCACATTGTCCATGAAGGAAAAAGGAAGGGAAGGCCATACACGCTCTTTAAAAACCTTGCTTGACCCGGGGGGAAAGTTTCCTCTTTAAGCTTTCATCTTTTGCAACCGAATCAGCAACAAGTCGGCCCTCCGAAGTCCAAATTTAGAGCCGCCGGCTGCTGCTCTCAAGACGATACAGCAGCTTAAGTTCACTTGAGTATTGACACTGTAAACCGCCTTTCCAAGAAAGACAGGATTTGTTAATACTGATAAGAGAGGCCTCTGATTTCCAACTGCATGAGCCGAAGAGGAGAAAAGAACCCCTAATAGGGACTGGAATAACTGTATAAGACGTGCCAAGACTGTGACTTAAGCTCCCAGCTGGCAAATAACAAAGAACGAAAAATATAGGACAATGTGGAAAGCTGTAATTAATTGTAAGACATAGGATTAATTGAAAAGGGGGGGGGAAATTACCTCTTCTTTTGAGAGGAGCAACATCAAATACTTCCCTCTTTAAGGCTGCAGGCACCAAAATAAATTAATAAACAAAAAAAAAAGCCTCCAAATTATTTACCCGAGTTTGGTCCAAGTTGAAAAACAAACGCGTAAAACTGTGGGATATTAATAAGAAAACAGCACGGCATGTCCCGACTCTTTATTTTGACCACAACCCACATTAAAAAGAAGACGTTCCTATAGGGAACTATACGTGTCTCTTCACTTCATCAATGCTACACAAGCCCTCCACCCCCCCGTGTTCACACCGTGTCCCATCATTTTCCAGGATCCCTCTCTTCCTGTTATGCATGACAAGTCAACTCGAACCGCTTTCCATTCTCAGACCTCCTTACATAACTGGATCAGTTCTTGCCCGCTCTGCTTCTCATCCTGTTTCTCTCTCTCTCTCTTTATCTCTTTTCTCCCCCTTTTCCCCCTCGTCTGCTTAGCGTATGCTTTCACCTACCGGCATGGTGTTAGGGAGGCCAGATAAGACTTAAGACAAACTGTCCTTGGGATTTAAACCAGACATACTTGAACACAAATTCCTTAACCTTTAAAAAAAATAAACTGCTTTAATCCTCATTCATCCTGTCACAAATGAATGAATGAATCACAAAAGACAACAATAAAATCTACTTGCAGCTTTGTTTATCTAACCTTTAAACACACAAATATCCACCAAAGCTTTACAACTTCTTTTCATTTGACTGATTTTAAATCCATTCAAGCAGAAAACCTTAAAAAAGGTAAAATACAAATCAACTCTCTTTTCCAGCAAAGCAGTTTTAGAAAAACTTACATTTCCTTCATGGTCGCGACTATGTACAGAGTCCCTCTCTCTCAGCTGTCACCATTCCTCTGTACTGAACGCCTTTATGCCGACACGGGTCAGAAGAAGTGGAGCTGACAGCCGGAGGGGTGGGGGGGGGGGGGGGGGGGACCCGCCCCCTTTGGCTAAAGACAATTAAATCCAAAGTGGAGATTGGACGCTGCCTCGCTGTGACAGACAACTCAGGTACCAACGTGGGAGACTGTAAATTTCCACTTCCAACCCACAAACATGCACACAAACAGCCAAGTGGTGGGGGGGGTGAGTATGTGTCACATACACACACACACACACACACACACTTGTTCATGTTGGAGACACAGAGGACAAGTCAAAGGCCGCTCCAACACTGAGGGTTGGCTTTGAATCATGATCTTGAAGGCAGCATTGACAGTTTTATAGTGCTTTTTTTTCTTTCTCTCTCAAACAGCAATAAAATATGAAAAGCATCTTTGTGT